>JAFBJQ010001862.1:139245-229245 GCA_016785345.1 Trinectes maculatus | reverse complement strand
CCTCCATCTTCTCCTCCTCCTCCTCCTCCTCCTCGTCCTCCTCGCGGCCCCTCTGTGCTGCTGCAGCCTCACAGGCTGGGGAAACTTGCCGACCAGGTAGGGAACCACCATTGACCTCTGACCCCAGTTCACCACCACCACCACCACCACACCTCACTGTTTGTCAGCGTACAGGTGTCAGGTGTTTGGTTTCATACATGAGTTAGAAAACAAAATATTCCTTAATTAAAGTCTCAGGTGTGTGCGTGGGCGCCGGACTCCCAGCATGCCGTGGTGTGTCGGGTGGTGGGTCTGCGAACTCACCTCTGAGGGGAGGGGGTGGGGGGGAGAGCGAGGTGGGATGGGGGAGGGTCCATATCTCTTTTTCTTCTTTTTCTTCTTCTCGCTCTTGATTTTTCTTCGGTTTTCACTTTTCACCTTCGCTCGTGAATCCAGAAACTGGGATTTCATCTTTGGTTTTTTTATGTCTATTTTTTAGTTGAGTTTTTTATTGAAGCGAATCAAATCGCTCCGCCTCTCCCTTCTCTTCCATCTCTCTTTTCCCTGCCTTTGTTTCACGTCCTGTAAAAGACTGTTTTTTTCCAAATAGCAGCTGATTGTGTTGCTGTTGTTGTTGTTGTTGTTGTTGTTGTTGTTGTTGTTGTTGTTGTTGTTGTTTGGACGTCCCTGCTTTGAAATCTGGTTTATTGACGCCTGTGTTGCTGGTGTTCCTCAGGGCACATCGGGACCTGACCCCACCACCGTCTACGTGGACATGAGAGCGCTGCGGCACGACAGGTAAACAAAGCCCAGCCGTCTGCGCTGCTGCGTTTCTGATCATGTGATCAGGAGGAATATTCTGATCATGTGATCAGGAGGAATATCCTGCACAACGTCTCTGTTCCCCCCCGACGGGGTCTCCCGAGACCCCAGCATTTGTTTTGCAAAGGCTGTGATGGAAAATGACTGATGAGTGTGTAACTGTTGTGTTACAGCTGAGACTAATGCTGTGGACAAACACTTTTTTCATATTGTTTTTTTTTTTTTTTTTTGCAGGGTCAGACTGGTCGAGAGGGGGTCACCACACAGCCTGCCACTGATGGAGTCTGGGAAGGTGTGTGTGTGTGTGTGTGTGTGTGTGTGTGTGTGTGTGTGTGTGTGTCAGTGTCATGATGGTCACTGTGCTCTGCTCCAACAGATCCTTCCTGGTGTTCGCATCATCATCGCCAACCCGGAGACCAAGGGACCAATGGGAGAGTCACATCTAGGAGAGGTGTGTCTTATCAGCAGTCTGTAATGTACACATACGAGTAAACAGTGGTTCTGAGACACTGACAACGTTTGATTTGTGCACATGGAAACAACACAACAACAAAAATCAACAATGTTTCCATCAGCTCAGTGGTAATAGTTGTAAAGTAAAGCTGTGAGGGCTCTGGTTGTAGATCTGGGTTCACAGCGGCCACAACGCCAGCGGTTACTTCACTGTCTACGGAGACGAGGCGCTGCAGTCGGACCACTTCAACTCCAGACTCAGCTTTGGAGACACACAGACCATCTGGGCTCGGACCGGCTACCTGGGCTTCCTCCGCAGGACCGAACTCACCGACGCCAGCGGAGGTGAGAACGTGGACGGTTCAAGATTTTCTTACCTTCTGACCTGACAGAAACCACTCTCATACCTCATCTGCAGGTTTGCTTTGAAATGTCAGGCCTGGTAAAAACATACAGATCTTCTTCTTCTTCTTCTTCTCATAGACACACGTCATTGTTAGGTTGGTCTTCACGTTTCTACTGAAGGCAGCAGAAAAGTTGTAGCCTCAAAAAATATCACGTGATTTATAATGAAGATTCCAAAATAAAAATCATAGGAACTGAGTGATTGACTGTGTGTGTGTGTGTGTGTGTGTGTGTGTGCAGAGCGTCATGATGCCCTGTACGTGGTTGGTGCTCTGGAAGAAGCCATGGAGCTGAGAGGGATGCGTTACCACGCTATCGACATCGAGACCTCCGTCATCAGGACGCACAAGAGCATCACAGAATGGTGCGGAACAGGACGCCACACGGTGGCCGCGCTCAGCTCAGCTCAGCTCAGCTCAGCTCAGCTCAGCTCAGATCCCAGATATCACTGCTGACACTGCGTGCGACAAGAATCAGTTTGTAAACACGAAAAAAAGCCAAAACCTTGAGAAGCTCTCACGCCTGTGTTCTTCCTCCCTTCAGCGCCGTGTTCACCTGGACCAACCTGCTGGTGGTGGTGGTGGAGCTGGACGGCTCGGAGCAGGAGGCCCTGGATCTGGTCCCCCTGGTCACCAACGTGGTGCTGGAGGAGCACTACCTGATCGTGGGCGTGGTGGTGGTGGTGGACATCGGCGTCATACCCATCAACTCCCGGGGCGAGAAGCAGCGCATGCACCTGCGCGACGGCTTCCTGGCCGACCAGCTGGACCCCATCTATGTTGCTTACAACATGTAGCGCCCCCCCCTGGTGGCTAATGGAAAAAGGTGTTAGAAATTATTGCAAAGACTGTGCACTTGTCAGACTGAAATGAAGAGGAGGAGATGTTTGACTTTTGTGGCCCTGAGCTTTGTCTCTCAGGCAGCACTTTGTCCCAGGCCGTGTCTCAGGTGGTTATGTTAAGGTGAGCGTTAGCTTCACCACAAAGAAAGAAGTAAGGTTTGTGTTGAGTGTGAGAGGAAGCGCAGCCACCTCTTCTCAGGGCCAGAGAGACGTTTCCCCTCTGTGTCGGCTGCTCGCCGAAACGTGTCGATCAGGCGACGCAGACGCCGAGGAGGACAAACGCTAACGTAGCTTAGCCTCTGGCTTGTTCTATATTTTCCTGTTCAATATTGCTTTTCGTGTGTTTTTTTTTAACATGTCTTCTAAAGTTTTGACTATTTTTTTGAGAAGCGTATTTACACGAAAACAAACTGTGGCAAAAATGAAATATTGATATGTGTGAGATATGTTTTGATACAATGTGGGCGGGGTCTGTGGGGGCCAATCGCAGCTGTCCTTTTCTGATGAGGTACTAACCGTTTGTTTCATGTTGTTTCTCCTTAGTCTCACTGTTTTGGTTCTTTTAGTTAAGCTTTATTTCCTGAACCGTTCGTCCCCTGGCAGCAGGAAATCAATCTGCTAATTCCACTAAAGGAACAGCCCAAGCCTCCAGCGCTGTGTATTTTTCTGTACAAACACAAAACACTACATAACTTCATATCATGTAAGTATGTACAAAAAGAAACAGATTTAATTTATTTTGTTTCTCTTTTGGAAGTATGTCAAGAGACGCTCGAGAATGTTTTACTCCTGAATGTTGCTGAAATAAAAAAAACAACACAAACATGGTATTTTCACAAGACATCGAGCAGCTGATGGAAAACAGACGAGTGTGATTAATAACGTTATATTGAAAGATGAAGAGGATTCATCAGCAGACGTAAGCAGTTTCACCCATGATGCTTTTTTTTATCTGCGTGTCAGCAAATGATATTTTTCTCAGATTTTCCTAAATGGTCAATGCAAATGACAGTCAGTATCATTTCATTATAAAATGTCATGACCCGTTAAGTATAAATCCAATTGTATTGAACAAACCTCCTCATGACAACAGTACATTTTTTATAATAAAAAACTCAAATTGCATTGTTCCAAATTATTAAGCACAACAGAGTTTCAAAACCTTTTATAGGTTGTAAAGAACAGCAAATGGTCATTTTTTGAATTTGCAGCATTAAGTGGTCACGTTTACTAAAATCAGAAGCTGTTTCAATCAAAAACATCTCAACAGCCCAGTTCCATGTTAACATCGGACAACTTCTCTGGTATCACCTTCACAATTCTTGCATCCATTGAACTTGTGAGAGAGACTCATGGTGTGGCCACCATCCTCCCCTGACCTCAACCTTACTGAGAACCTCTGGAGCATCCGCAAGCAAAAGATCTATGAGGGTGAGATGTTTTTGATTGAAACAGCTTCTGATTTTAGTAAACGTGACCACTTAATGCTGCAAATTCAAAAAATGACCATTTGCTGTTATTTACTACCTATAAAATGTTTTGAAACTCTGTTGTGCTTAATCATTTGGAACAATGCATTTTGAGTTTTTTATTATTATTATATTTCTTATAATTTTTTATTTTTATACTGCAGCAGATGAACCCTGGAGACGCTGTTGCACTTCACACAGTCCAGCCCATCAGGTTTTAGAAGGAAGGAAAGTCAAGTTGACCCCTGACCCCAAACCTGCCTGTATCCAGGTTGTGGTGGGAATCTGGAGAAAACTCCAAACAGAGATGTCTCCAGCTGAACCAGCATTCGAATCGTGAAACTTCCTGCTGTGCGGCTGGAGAGCTAACGGCTGAACCCACTTCCTGTCTGCGGGTCGTTTTTCTAAACCTGCAAACCTTTGGATCAGACATCTTCAAATATCCTGTCTGTTCGGGAACAAGCAGCTGTTTCTAAATGTCATGAACATCACTGCTCCGTCTGGTTCCAGCTGACACACAGCAGCACTGGAGCCGTTTCCATTTGAACACCTCTGCATCAAGGTGAACCCTCATCAACATCTTCAAGTGCCCCCTACAGGGCAGGATCTGCTTCTGCAGTGAATATCCGAGGTCCCTCATATTTTTACATGGAGTGACCAATCAGGGCTCATGACACCGCTGTCACATCAGGGATTAGGACTGACTGAAGCAGGAAGCAGAAGACGTTTAACTGCTTCTCATCTTTGCCTGAGACCGTTGTCGTCTAACTATCAGGATTGTTGTGGAAGAAAAAGCACTTTCTTCACTCAGTTTCTTCTTCTCTTCTCAGCATCACGTCCGACACGATGATGCTTTTCAAAAGAATTCTGATTTGAGTTTACATCAAGCTTTCAATTGAATAAACATTTCAAACCTTCTGACAGTGCATTTGTGTCGTTGTTGTTTCCGCTGCGCGTCACAGGAAGTCGAATAGAATTATTAGTCATTATGAGTTAGAGTATGAAAACATCACAGAAGACAATATATTCTCTCCTGAAGAATGGAACACAACCGTTTATCACAGTTTTACACATTTACTGACGAGTTGTGAACAAAATAACAAACTTTATTTTGTGTTTACCAGACTGAAGTAATCGGATATGTTTCAGGTTTTACATTAAAAACAAGTGTATAAATGACAGCTTCTATGAAAAGGAGTCGGTCCCGATCATAAGGTTTGATTGACAGATGTTGAACACAGCAGTGAGCTTTGAGCAACAAACATGGAGACATCAGAAGTTAAAGATTCAAACAGGTAATTTAAGGGGTTTTGTGTATGTGTGTGTGTGTGTGTGTGTGTGTGCGCGTGCGGTTCACTTTCACACTGTGAGTAACTGCATCTGGTGAAGAATGTCTGACACTGAGGGGGGCTGGAGGGGGGCGACTGAGGGATGATGATGGACCTGGTTGGAGCTGTAGGATGAGGCATTCGGTGCTGTGATTGTGCAGAAGACACTCTGACAGAACAGATGTGTATTTTAACATGGTTTTTTTTTTTCCAGCTCAGGCCTCGGTGAGAAGGTCAGTCTACACTCAGGACAGCTGTTGATCTTCCTCCTCTCCTCTGTGTCCCAGAGGGTTGTAATACAGCTCATACAGTAGCTGTGTCCACAGGGAATCGTCACTGGATCCTTCAGTAGATCCACACAGATCGGACAGCAGCATGTTGCTTGGTTCAGCTGGATATTTTGCAGTGCCATCTTACTTCCTGATCGTGACCGTCAGAATGTTTCACTTGGTCTTCTTCTTCTTCTGTGGGGTTTTAAGGGAGCTGGCATCCAATGTGTTGCATTGCTGCCCACTTCTTCTTCATCCTGTTCCCTTTATTTTATACATCCATGTGGCTGTGAAGTTTATGAGGTCATCCAAAGGAAAGTGTCACCCATCAAAGCGTTATTAAAGCCACATCACAGGAACACTGTCATCTTCATAGGAAACCTATCGACTCAGCCAATATGGCTCCTACACTCCTCCGCCTACACTCAGGACACCTGTAGACAGCAGCATGTTGCTTGGATCAACTGAATATTTTGGGGACAGTCTCTGTGGGGTCTGGGGACAGTGTCTGTGGGGTCCGGGGACAGTGTCTGTGGCTCCTCTTTACCACAACAGACCGATTAAAAAGACCTAATGTGATAGTTGCAGTGAATACTTCCCGTCGACAGGTGTCGCTGTGAAAATATAAAGCCGCTAGTTTCCGGCTGCGGGGTGAAAGTGGAGTGGTTCATTCATACCAGGGGCCTGTTCCATAAAGCAGGATTACCAAATAAGCCGGACCAGGCTCGTTTGCCAGCATAAGTTGCCGTGGTAACTTAGTTTGGAACCGAATCCACTGGAAAATAAGACAGACTAACGAAATAAGCCTGGCTAATTTGGTAATCCTGCTTTATGGAACAGGGCCCAGGTCCGGACCAGGCTAAATGTCAGGCTTAGCCTGAGTCGCCGCTTAACAGTGACACTTATCTGAAAGAAAATATATGATTATAATATATGACCTCATTACTCAACTCAACTCACTTTTATTTATATAGCACTTTAAAACAACAGGGTACCAAAGTGCTATACACAGTTTAAAAACGTAGATAAAACCAACACATTGACAATAAATGATGGTAAAAGTTACACAATAAAAGGTGCTTCTCACACGGGTTAAAAAGCCAAAGAAAAGAAGTGGGTTTTTAAAAACAGGAAGATCACCATCAATAAAATATTAAATAAAATACATCATGAAACACTATTTTAAAGACTATGTGTTGGTTACATTTAAAATGAATATTAAATATTAAATAAAATATTAAATATTACAATTAAAATAATAACCCAATCCATGCCATTTGTCTGGGAGGCATCTTCAGAGACAGAGCTGATCCGCAGGCTTTTAACTGATCACGTGTTGCTGTCGTGTTGCCTCTATTCGTTATGATATGTTTGATTTCCTCACAGGGCTCCGCCGCTCGCTCTGTCCTCGTGCATTTTACCATTGTGAATCCGCTTGATCTGTGTTCGACCTCATGGGCTGCTTAGGAATGGTGTGCACACTAGTGTTGGGATATTTGAGTCTTTTTACAGACTCGGATCCGCGAGTCTCGGACGGTAAAATGAACGAATCTTTTTGAGTCTTTTCGTTCATTTCGTTCATTTAACAAGGGCGCCCTTTAAAACAGCAGGCAGGCTGAGCTGGCTGTCACGTGACAAATGAACGCATCTCAAAGACTGTTTTGAGTCATGAACGAATCAGTCCTGTTTCCTGTTTCCTGTTCCCTGCATCTCTGCTGCAGCTGCTACAGGACGAGTGAATGAAAAACTCAGTAACTTATTTAGACCATGATTTCATGACGACTTTTAAGTCCCAACGTCCCGAAAATGTTACTGTCCCAAGCGTGACATTACTGTTGTTATGTGATTTTATTATTATTATTTTTGTGGCAGATTATAACACAAAATCAACACGTTTATATGATCAAGTATTTATTTATCGACACACTTGTAAACGCACTGCATTATATACACTATAACAGTGTACACATGTACAAGAACCGAAGACCGTTTATTCATTATTTCATGAATGAATAATGTATGTCGGCTGTCACGTGACAAATTAACGAGCGACCGATCTGTATGAACAAAACGCTGTGTGTACTGGTCACAACAAATGAACGAAAGAACGACTCGCGTGAGCGAAGCTCCGTATTTCCTGCTCCGACACAGTCAGCGCTGGCTGTCACGTGACAAATGAACGAGAACGACTCGAGTGAACGACTCATGAACGAATCTCTGGGTGTACTGCTCTGCGCATAGGCTGAGCCGCTGTCACGTGACAAATGAACGCATCTCAAAAGACTCATACTGTTTTGAGTCGTGAACGAATCAGTTCTGTTTCCTGTTCTTTTTGTGCTTGGGCAGCCGCCGTGTGGCCGGGGGGACTTACTGCATGAAAATGAACGAATCAGTCACCGAGATGATTAGTTCTTTCCGGGTCACGTGAAAGATTCGTTCATATGAACGAAACGTTCATGAACGATACATCACTATTACAAACTGAGCGAACGTCTTCGTCAGAAGAACGGCTCGGGTAGTGGGCAGGGGTATCGGGAGGATTTTGGCACGCATTCACCAGTGTATTTATCGCGTCCTCATTACTTAATAGCTTTTACATACTGTTAGACAAGATGGCCGCAGTCACTGCCGCAAAGTCTGACGTCAGTCAAGTTTCACTCCATATATTCAATGTTTTATTTTCCTGCACGGCCTGCCATATAATATTCTATATGAAATTATATGTATATAAGATATACAGACATAAGATATATGAGAGAAGAGAGTAACTCAGGGCCTTAAACGCGCCATCTGTGTGTCAGCTTGTCAGCTTCCTGTACGCTAGCTTGCGTCAGTCACGTGATGATAATCACATGGCCGCGCTCAACCAATCGCATAGCAATCGCGTTGACGCCAGTGAACCGCAGCAGTGTCGTTTTGACGCGCGCCGCACTGTCAAAGGATTGGTGAGTTGAATTGTTTGTTGTTAGCATGCTGATGTTAGCGTCTAATACGCCCATGTTCTGTCTATGTGATTGGGTTTAGCTTAGCGGGCTCTGTTTACGTCAAACTCAAATTACTGAAATGAACCAGAATATTTACAATCGTACCAATAATACACATTTATGAATTATGCCTTATGTTATTATGGTTTATTTGTGTACACAAAACAATTACAAACATGTTAGCAATATAATGAACTCTTACTAGTTCTGTTGTCTAATGCAGGCCAGGTGACCCTTGTTAGGTCAAAGGATGGTGAGCTATGGAAACACTGGTGGGAGCCAGAAGAATCTACAACATCTGGATTCCTTCCTACTAGTTTGGTAGGAGGCTGTCACAGCCTATGCTCTGTTCCTCCAGCCATACTGATATACACAAATGCACACACAGTGTATAAAATACAGCTTCTATTAGCCCCCAATGGGCTAAGCAGTAAGAAATGACTGGCTCCAACTGTCCATTAAAAGGAGTCAGTCCCGCTCATAAGGTTTGATTGACAGGTGGTGAGGACAGTGGTGAGTTTAGAGCAACAAACATCAGAAGTAAAAGATTCAAACAGATTATTTATCTCACTGCTCCTTAAATAAGTCAAATCTCGTTGAGTTTACAGATCTCAGCTGTGGCTCCAACATGAAAAACTAAAAGTCCAGCATAGAGAGGCTGAGTGAACGTGGTCTGGACTCTGTGGAGGAGAGTCAAGGTGTCAGAGATGCTGTAGAAGCACAGAATACCTGCTGGATGATCCAGGTACACTCCCACTCTGGACGACACAGGACCTGAGAGTGCAGTTTCATCACTGTTGTGATAAAAGTAACAACTGTTTTGGTAACGGTGTAAACGCCATGATTTGTCATTGAATCCAAAACTACATTCTGTTGAGCTCCCTTCTCTCCTGATGTTCTTGTATGTGACTGCTACATCAACTAATCTTCCTGTCTGCTCCACCTCCCAGTAACAACGTCCAGTCAGAGCCTCTGTACTCAGCACCTGATACCTGTCAGTGAATCTGTCTGGGTGATGAGGATAAGACTGACGTTGTCTCGTGCGTGTTACCTTTCTGTTTCCCTCAGACAATAACAGTTGTGTGTTTGCTGTGTTTGGATCCAGTGTGAATTCCTTGGAATATTGTAAGAGCTCAGCTCTGGTCCTCGGCTCTGCTTGAGAACCTAAATCATTCAGCTCAGTCGCTATCAGTGAGCTGTTTCTCCACATGTTCCTCAGAATGTCCTGTAGTTGACCTCTGACCTTTGACACAGCTGCTGTCACGTTGCACATCAGAGTAGAGATGTTGGTGCTGGATGGGTGTGTAGACTGACTGAGTGGTGACAGTGAGGAGAACTTGTCCAGAAACTGGTTGTGATCCTCTGTTTGTGAGAGCTGCTGCAGTTCAGTGTCTCTGCTCTTCAGCTCAGTGATCTCCTGCTTCAGCTTCTCCTGAAGATCTTTGACCCGCCTCACTTCAGTTTCCTGTTGGGATCTGATCTGCTGTGTCACATCAGATCTTCTTTTCTGGAGGAGACTCATCAGCTCAGTGAAGATCTTCTCGTTCTCCTCCACTGCTTTATCAGCAGAGGAGTTAACGGCCTCCACCTGCTGTTGAAGCATCTTCACATCTTTCTCTCTGTCCTTGATTCTCTGCTGGATTTCTTCTTGACTCAGCTCCAGCTCTCTCTGCCTCTCAGTCCTTTCTGCTGCAGCTGTAACTATGTCATGATCTTTATGTTGCTCCACAGAGCAGAGATAACAGATACACTGCTGATCAGTGCGGCAGAACATCTTCATCACCTCATCATGATGAGGGCAGATTTTCTCCTGGAGCTTCTTGATGGGGGCCACCAGCTTGTGTTTTTGTAATGGAGGTGATTCATTATGAGTCTGGAGATGTTCCTCACAGTAAGAGGCCAAACAAACCAAACAGGACTTGAGAGCCTTCAGTTTTTTCCCAGTGCAGACGTCACAGGCCACATCTTCAGCAGGGGTAACTTGGAGTACAGTCTTCTTCAGCTCCTCCACTAAACCTGCTAACATGATGTTTTTCCCCGGGACAGGCCTCGGTAAGTATTTGTGCCTACACTCAGGGCAGCTGGTGATCTTCTTCTCCTTATACTGTGTGTCCCAGATGGTTTTAATACAGCTCATACAGTAGCTGTGTCCACATGGAATCGTCACTGGATCCTTCACTAGATCCACACAGATCGGACAGCGCAATGTTGCTTGGTTCAGCTGAATATTTTGCAGTGCCATCTTACTTCCTGATCGTGACCGTCAGAATGTTTCACTTGGTCTTCTTCTTCTTTCTGTTCCCTTTATTTTATACATCCATGTGGCTGTGAAGTTTATGAGGTCGTCACAACTCCAAAGGAAAGTGTCACCCATCAAAGCGTTATTAAAGCCACATCACAGGAACACTGTCATCTTCAAAGGAAACCTATCGACTCAGCCAATATGGCTCCTACACTCCTCCGCCTACACTCAGGACACCTGTAGACAGCAGCATGTTGCTTGGATCAACTGAATATTTTGCAGCACCATCTCACACCAGTAATCATGACTTTTGTTTTGAGGATTAAACTTTTTTTTTTTTTAAATCACAGGAAACTACAACAAATAGAACTGGCTATAATGTTTTTGAGTTATTCTGAAGTTTGGGTTTGGGAATCAATGATAAACTAGAGTTATGGGCTGTGGTGGCGATTTCACTGAAGCGTTGCCATCCCAGACCTGGGATACCATTGAGCTTGGGAATCTGAAGTCGCCGGTTCATACCCTGGATTGGAATAGTGGACAGAATTACTCAGCAGTTTAACAAAGCGGGAGACAGACAGTCTCTGTGGGGTTTTGGGTGGGTGAGAGATCTGGAGGTGCGTTGGACTAAAACACTGCCTCCTGGTTGTTCTTAATTATTTTCAATTAATGAACAGTAATAGAATAATGAAGAGTTACAGGGGACTTTCTCGTGGGTCATTAGATGTAAGGCCTGATTTACTCAGATCCCAGATTGCAAACCAATTGCTTGTGCACAGTTAGTGCACACAAAAAGATTGGACGAGCCATTGGTTTGCGTGTTGTGGGTGATCTACTAAGGTTGCTCGTGCAATTGATAATGGGTGCAAACATGGTGGTGACTGTTGGGACCCCATTCCTTGCTTAGCTCCTGGTGCCAGTCAAAGGTGAGGGCCACACCAGGCTCTCTCCAGCCTTGGCCACCAAAGGTGAGCCAAACTACATCGCATTCATCAAAACATCATCCAAACGCGACTTACAATAAGTACATTAATTTGTCTTTGCTCATTTCCAGGGACCAGTTGTAGTACACACCTCGCGGGAGGAGCACGCAGACTGTTGTTTTTGTTTTGTTTTGTTTTGGAGCCAGCGCCGATCACTGCACAGTCAGCTGATCGAAGACGCCACGAGGACGAGCGAGCCCACTCGTCCTCATCTCTGATCGTTCCCGCTGCCCCGAGGAAACTTCACACTGCTGCCGCCAGGGGGGTGAGATAAGAGACCACCGGACACCCATCTTATGTCTGGGCAGAGACTCGAATAGTCTCTCTCTGTCTCTCTCTCTTTAATAAAGAGTATTATTACCTCAGGGTAATTATCACTGTGTGTTAATAAATAAATTCTATTACAGTTCATTGTCGTCGATTGTGTTATTTCTGTGTTATTTAAATCAACAACTGAAAGATGCGTGTTAACTAACTAATCACCTCGGCTTCCAGATCACGGTTTGTTTTTTGTGTGGTATTTCTCTTTTCCTTCCTTTTTTTGTCCTTTAATGGTGGCGAACAACTTTTCGGTGCATTTCATTACATTCCATCACATCACATTCGGCGCCGCTTGTCCCGTGTGGGCTAAATGATGATCCGGCTTTCGCCACAGTGGCGCCTCGCTGTGAAATCGGTGGACTGTCCCTTTAATCGCGCGGTTTCTGGGTCCCGGGTGTATGCTGTCGTAGGTCTGAGTCTGGAGTCGGACCGCTGGAGTCGTCCCCGTGGCTCGGCCCCCAGCCCCGCTCGGCTTGGCTCGGTGTGTGTTTACCTCCCAGAGCAGCCGTACGCCACCCGCAGCCTCAGCTAGCCGGAGCGATACTGATGTGAACCGCGTCGCGTTTCATCCTCCGCGGGTTTTCTGCAGCGTTGTGTGTTTGTGACACTGTGGCGGAGGTGAGTGGGTTTTTATTCTGCTGAAAACGGCCCGGGCTCGGTGACAACACTGCGGCTAGTTAGCCAACAACCGCGGGCGCTAGCAGCGTTAGCTTAGCCTCTCCAATCCCGTGATGGAGGTCCGTGAACATGGCGCCCTCCAAAACAAACGAGCAGGTAGCTAGTTAGCTGACGGCCTCACGGTGTGTTGTGACGGCGGGTACATGTTCGCCTGTCTTCCACATGCTCCCGGTTCGTTGTTGTGATTGTAATTCTCGCTTATGTCCCCCGATGAGTTGGCTAAGTTGACCAGTCTGCCAGCTAAGGTTAGCTACGTAACAGTTTACTAGCATCGCTGACAAAAATGAACTCATCGTCGTAGCTTGTCTGTCAGGGAGCCGCTAAATTCCCATGCTTGTTACGGGATTGTGTTAAATTTCTATCTACATACGATACAAACGGGCTGATTAATGATTGTCCGTGAAGGTTAAAAACACATTTGTCCAGAGAAGCGTGCGTTTGATGATGATATTGATAGCTAGCATGCTAGCAGCGAATGTGGGCTTGTTAAATACCAATGCCCGTGGGCCTCCATCATTGTTGCCAATTGTATCATTTTGTTGTTTGCTGTGTTATTTAAGTGAGATCTCCCCTGTGGTGTCGGGCCGTTGTGTGGTAATGAGAGTATATTTTTCTGGAACAGCACATTTGGCGTCACGGTGGTTGCTGTTAGCGGGCTAACGTGTGCCAGACAGTGACAGGCTGAACTCTTCAGACCTGTCCGTCCTGTCAGCGCTGATTAAATCTGCATTACAACCAGTGGGGTTGAGCTTTGTTTTAGAGTAACGGAGGTGTTTGGTGAGCTGTCTGCTTTTCTTTAAGCCCCCTCAGTCTGTCTGTAATTGGCCTCCTGTGATGCACACCTTGCCTAATTGATTGGGGACCTAGTGGCCCTGTCATCCTGTAGTGTGGTCCCCGTGGAGTCAGGGGTGGAGGCTGGCTGTGGTGTGTGCATTGTTGTATTCAGAAGTTGGTAAAAATCCTCCACCTTTAAAATTCAATAACATGTGGGATATAGGAATGTGAATATTGACTTGCTGTTTATTATATTGACGTGCTATACCAGGTCCAATACAAATAGAATTATTACACATGTTGCCATATAAGATTATAATATTACAAAACAACTTCAAAAACAACCCCTCTGGCCCAGGGGCTTTTTGTCAGGGAAAGTGTTAATGCCGATTTGCTGTGGGTGAACACATGCTTAGTGTTGATTTTAGTTTCACTTGCATTTATTTCCAGGTAATTTGCTCTCAGCAGCAAATGTTTCACATATTTTTATTTTTCCACCGTAACCCACAGTTCATACACTCCTGAAAAAAGTGTGAAAAAGAACATCCTCTCTCGACATTGCTCATCGCTTCTGCCACCGAGTGCAAGAAAGCCGAGTATATTCCCTCTTATAAAACGGCACAAAAGTGTTATATTAGCTTTTGGCTGTGATTTATGAAAGTGAAATTTTAAGTTTCATTGATATTTAAGAGGGGGACCGTGTAAAATTAGATCTGAAGGTATTTTGGAAGATCCAGGTCTGTGCACGACTTGTTCTTTTTTATTTCAAGTAAAAATAAAACCTGTTATGCATTCAAGGAAAAAAAAAACAATTGAGCTGCTCATTTACATTTTTCCTTTATTTTCCACAGTTGTGATGAATAAGGAAATCATGTCTCGTGTGGTGAGGAAGAGGCAGGCGGACCCCAAGGTGGTCCAGTATGTGTGGGGAGCTATCGAGGTCATCCGCAACCAGAAACAAATTGCAAATATGGACAGAATCTCCAAGTAAGTTCAGTAATTATGACTGAGACATTCATTGGGGGGATTTAAAATATCTGTACCCTGAGTATTGTTTAACCAACCGAGAACATTTGAGTTGGCTTTTGCTTATGCTACACACCACTATTAAAAAATCTTCAGTCGTTGTCCTTTTAGTAACAGCATCCATGTTTGCCTGGTCGACCTCAGTGTTCAGTTATTCCTTTCAGTCTGTGGATGGAGCAGAGACTAAATGAAACACTTGGCACATCTCATACAGTAAGTTGGTGAGCACCTTGGGAGCTGGTTGCTTGCCAGTTGAAAACTGACAGCAAGAGGCCGTTGTCATGGCAGCAGAAAGAAGCAACACGCTACGGGTAGCACTCCCTGTATCTTCATTTCACCAAAAAGGCTTGGTGACTGCAAGTTGGGTATTGGTTGAGCATGTCTGTGGTTCTGCTGGAATAGAGCGAGGCAGAGGCAGATAATTAAAGCCACCCTCTATCACAGAGGGAAATGTAATCCACTAGTAGAGCAAGGTCAGAATCACAGCAGTCAGACGGCTTAAAACCAATTAGTAAACCATTTACTGCTCATTTTCTCTTCACCTGTCACATGTGCAGGTACCTGAGCCGCGTCTTCGGCATGCACCCTAAAGAAACTGCCAGACAGCTGAGCCTGGCCGTGAAGGACGGTCTGGTGGTGGAGACTCTCACGGTTGGCTGTAAAGGCTCCAAGGCCGGCATTGAGCAGGAAGGATACTGGCTGCCCGGGGATGAGATGGTAAGTCCATTCGCAGTTGGTTAAGTTCTTTACACAGACATCAGTGAACACTGAAATCATAGAATCTGTTTTGTAGGTCAATAAACTATTAATAATATTATTATTATTATTATTAGTAGCAGTAGTATTATTATTTATGTTTTCTGAAATGAATTAAATTTTGAAGAATTATGTTGGTGTCCATGTTCACATTGCAGGCAACATTTTATAACTGGACAAATCTTTTTGCTATCACCAGCACTGAGTGGTCAGCAGAGTTTCTTTGAAGTGATGGGATTTTGTTTTATTCTGGCTTTTCAAAGTTTGATAGTTCTCTAAAATATTTATTATAAATAGTTAAGGCTGCAATTAATTGTCATGTGTTTTTTTTATTTATTCATATGTTGATTAGTGTCTTGACAGATGAGTGAATCTATTATAATAATAATTCAAAAGAAACATCTCTCACGGTCTCCTTGAGCTCTGTGTCTTTTATATGTGACCCGTAGTTCGATATCTTCAGTGTTTCAATTTAAATTTTTTGAATAATATAAGATGAGAAAAAGCTGAGAATTCAGAAACTGGATCCAGAGACGTTTTTGTGTTTTTGCTTAAAACTTTTTTCTGTAATTGAAGCAGCTGACAAAAAAGAAAATTGCCCTATTTTTAGGGGTCCATTCAAAATCTAACATAATAATAGATAAACGTTAGCAGCAGATACATAGTGTGGTCCTTTGCTGACATGCGTCAGTGAGAGTTAGCACAAATCCACAGAACATGGATTTGGTAAGGATATAGCTGCCCCTCTGTGAAGTTGCTTGCAGTGTGAACACAGTGCTGACAGAGTAACAGCTAGTACAGTACATGTACAGATAATACATGAAGCAAATATTACTGCTGTAGGATGAGGGGGCACTAAGCTAAGAGATAGAACCCAGTAAAATTAAAAATATATAAATTATAGTTAATAATTAGTTGTGTGTGATGCTCATGATGAATTTCTCCTTTCAGTCATTTTTTAAATTTCCTTGTTGTAAGGAACAGTTGAGTGCAGAGATGCATTCACGTTCACTGTTGTGCTGTGAGTGTGTCATCTGACTGTAAGTCAGCATCAACAGAATCTTCTTGTCTTTCACTGTCTGTAATTTGAGGAGCGTACCAGTTAACAGGAACATGTATTTGGCGGCTGCTTAAATCCCAAAATACATGCATAACAGACATGACTGTGATGTGAGAATAATCATGGGAGAATTAAAACACACATTACTCTTAATTTTAATTACCCTTAAAACAATGATAGGAGTTCATAGTGATTCAACTTGGCTCCCGGGGGGCATTTGTGTTGACTGCAGATATATAGATCATAGATATAATAGATATAATAGAAATCATAGGAAGCAGCATGCTAGATGGTGGATTTATTTGTTGCAGGACTTTACATAATGTGTCGCAAAAAGATATTGATCTCTGAGAACAAGACACTGTTGTCCAGTGGAGCTCAGGGCATTTTAGCAGCAGGACTATTAAACATTACTCTCTGAATCACTTGCAATCACAGGAGCCGAAAGCCGAGGGAAGCAAGGTAAGGGCTGCATTGTTATTTTCAAATTTAGGGTTTGTTCTTCATTTGATCCCTTTGTTTTTTTTCCTCCCTCCTCTAAACTAACATCATTCTGTGAGAAATTGGTTCTGCCACATGCAGTGCAGTCAGGGATTTGAGTGAATCTTTTTATATGGGCTGCAGAAAAACTAAACAGCATGAAGTGTGTTCTGGTTAGTGTCGAAGTTGTGGGCTGTATACAAAGAAACGTTGAACCTTCTGTGACAGTGGCGAGATGTTTCTGCCGGTATTTGAATAAAAGCATCACACAAAGTTAATAGGTATCACGTTTCCATTTGCAAAATGTCTGCAGGCTGGCCTACACTCTAATTGTAATCACACTGCCAGAGGCTACTTGCTGTCATTCAGTTATGCTGGATTAAAAAAGCTTCATGAAAGTCCATTGCAGCGCTGTGTCTACGTGGCCAAGTTTCTTGCGGAAGTGATAAGTAATTCTGACGAAAATATGTGTTTGCTACTTTTCTACAGATGTGCCGTTGCTTGGTCTTGAATGACGAATTTTAAAACACCCATCTGGAACCTGTATCAGGTTCTTGATGTTTATGTAGACAGTGCCAACCGGAGACAAAAAGCTCCAATACATTACAGTCATCAACAGAGTTCTCTTAACTGAATGAGATTTTGACCCTGAGACAACAAGCAATGCTAGCATAGTTGCAGGTTGGTAGCAAGCATCTGTGCGTCTGTTGGATTTTTCTCTTGGTAGTTGTAGTCCGAAGGGGTGTGTTCTGCTGTGATCTAAACGTCTGTCTGGCATGCAAACTTTCTTTTTGTTTTCTCCATTTTCGGTCATTGAAAGCGGGTGCGAGTGGGCGCACTTGTAGTTTGTGTGGTTGTTTTCTTCGTGCCTGCTACTAGTCACACGGACAACAGTTTCTTTCTTCTCTGTCACAGATTAGCAGTCACTCATGATTGTACAGTCAAAAGTAAAGCAATTGTTAGATGGAGGTCAGCTCTGTCTCTGTAGGTGCTTGGATTCAGTCCAGCTGGCATGTGCTTTGTCTTTGTTTTGACCTCAAGCACATTTAATCATCAAACGAACATCCTGAGCTTTTGCTCACAGGTCATATCTTTTAAAAGTAGCACTGCCAAATTATTTTAAAGAAGACACTTTTAACAGGCGCTTCTTCAGTTCAGATTGGATTAAATCCAGGTTTTCCCAATGATGAAAAGATGTTTTTGAATTTGTTTTAAAAGGTGGTTTGGTGATAAAAGGAATTTGAATATGGGCACTTGTGTTGCATGTTGATTAACACGATGTGTTAATGCACTGTAGTAGTGAGTGTGAGTGAAAGCCCAAATACTCTTTATTTTATTTATTTTACTAACTTGTTATTTTGACATTGATCAGTGAACTTGTTTTCATACTAAACATCTGAGTGATTCTACTTTGTTTTAAAAATGTGTTTCTTCGCAAGCTTGTGAATGGATGCTGGTGTCCAATGTTTGTGTGTGAAAACAGTGTTAACAACACGACTGAGTCCAAGGTTTCACAGCGAAGGTGGATCTCTTGCTTTAAACAAAGACTTCCTCCACTAACTTCATAAACAGTTAAGAAATTAAACATTAACCACGAGGGGGAAAAAGATGAGAGATTCAGTTGCATGTAGTAAATATCATGTGGTCAGTGAATGTGGTCATTGTGCCTGAGGATCTGGGTAGAAAATTACACACACACACACACACACACACCGCTAACTAATGCGATGTCGAGCTAAACATGCAGACACTAAAGAAAGCAAAGCCTAGAAATGTGATCAGAGGAAGTAATGCTAAGATTAATAGCTCATAATCTGTGAACATGTTTAGTGAAACTTTGTTGTTGGGAACTGTCAGCAGGAAGTGGAGCTGAACCCTGTTTTGTGCAGGTCATTAGGAGGCTCACGTCTTTGACGAGTCTCAGCTTGACACTGACGGTGCAGGCACTGAAATCTGTGGGAGAGCATCTAAAGGAAGCCAACTCCTTTTCAGTCACTTTGTTGGGATTTTAGTGAAGTATTATTTTATTTGTTATTATTTTATTATGCTAGTTAATTTCAAAGATTTGGTTTTTTAATAACCATATCGGCCTGATACTAAAACATCATGTTACTGTAATAATAAGTTGTGTTTGGGCCTGATTCTGTTCACTCTCCCTTTGAAATTCGCTGAAACTGAAGCTTTGTCCTCAGCTCAAGAAGTTTCAGGCTTTTGAAGTCGGCCACTCGTCTTTCAGACAGTCAGACAACAGTGAAGAGGCTCTCGACACTCCGCAGAATACAAGGACCATCTCTATGATGTCGAGTGTTTGTGTGGTTAAGAGTTCTCTTGATGTGTTTATATGTAAAAGTCCGTGGAGAAACCTGTTGATGGGCTTAAATTTATACCCCTGAAGAAAGTTCCTACTTCATTCTGGTTCACGTGGGGATATGTGAACACAGATGTTGCCCTGTGTTCACTTCTTCTGACCGTGATCCCTCCTACATATTGTGTGGCATCTTGCAAATATGATGCAAGGACATGTTATGAATTGATGGTTGAGGACATGTTTGGTTTGCAGAGGTGCCGGATACTTAGCAACTAATCAAGAACTTTTCGGAATAAAATACAGTCAAAGCATTTTCTCATGACTTTGCATAAAACTACTGCATATAAATTCAGAGCTTTTCTCACAGGCCATAAATTGTTAATAAATCAACCGATAAAACCGCCATGTTTATTTACATGTTGAACTACAATCAGTTGTGTAATTAATTGTGCACAAATCTGCATCAGTCTTGTAAATAAGAAATCGCTATTTAAATGTGTAGGAAATCTGAAATAATAAAGACATAGACAGCACAGCTACATCTCCTGGCTCTGGACCACTGGAAATGTCAAAGGCGCCCTCGCTACTTTTGTTCTTTTGACTACATATGGTCGGGCCTGTGCTGGTTGCATCCCAACATCTCTGACGGAGGGACTTTGGTGTTTGTCTGAAGACACATAATGTACAGATTTAAGAGACTGAAGTGCTATTCTTTCCTCGTTTTTATTGACCGGCACTCGGTCACGACTCTCCTGCTCTGCATTAATGAGACGGTCCAGACTGTGAGTGGGAGGAGTTGGACGCTCGACAGTCTGAGTAGATGAGTTTTAGTGGTTTGAGCTTGCCGTCCCTGCTCTCAATACTTTAATCCTCTAACGACCAGGAGTAAAAACAGGATTACTGTTAAGGTACAAACATAAGTACTTCATATTAGGGAATACAGTACAGAATAGAGTTTTGGTACCGCAAAGGTTTTTGTTGATACAGAGTTCCCAAGTGTAAAAACTTTCGCATATGTCTGAAATGTAATTGTTTTTATGATCAATATCAGGAAATGTGTTATTTATGAAAAAGATTTCTTTTGCTGTTGGCACCCAGCAGCTACAGTAACGCTCCACAAGCTGCTCAACGTTATTTTTCTACAAAGTGGGGAAACCCCACCCCCTTAAAGTCTTAATCAGAGCTACTTGACAGTTTGAATTAGTGACCTTTTGGCACAATGCTCTGAACTGCATGCTGTCACCACATGCTGTCACTAAGGCCAGTGTGTCTAAATTATCTTCTTTACTGTTGCTTCATCAAATGCTGTTACAGTCTTTTCCCACATTGGTATTCGGGAGGAAGTTGTGTTGTAAACACACTTTAATCTTAGTAAAATAAGTGACACAAAGTCCTGTCTGTATTTGTTCCTGCAAGAAATCAACATGAAGACATTTTAAATTTTTTATGATTATGTGATTAACACAGAGACACCTGGGAGTGTTGTTTTCGTAAGACTACAGGTAGTCTTTTATTTACACGAATGGAGTGAGGAAGTTGTGTGTGATGAAACCCAACACTAACACTAAGACATTTCGCTTCAACCTGACACTTGCATAGATCTGAGTGCCAGAGAAGCGTTTCCTCCCCTGCTGTGGTTGGCGGGTTGGAGGGGGGGGTCACCATAACTTGTGCTGTGCTATGTCTTCACTGCAGGACTGGGAGAAGGAGAGCCATGACTGGTACTGCTTCGAGTGTCACTTACCGGGTGACGTCCTCACATGCGACAACTGCTTCAGAGTCTATCATCTCAAGTGTCTGTCTGAGGAGTGGAAGCCCAGAGACGGAGGATCACACTGGCAGTGTGTCATCTGTAGGGTAGGTGGTTGAACGATTGTTGTGGAGCTGTGGGCCTTTTAAGTTTGTATTTGCTGTATTTGAACGTTATGTATGTGATTATTTTGAATCAAAAACAAGCTTCCACAGGTTCATAAGACAATGACAGAATGAACTGGTTTAAGTGTTAACTGCTTTTTTTCCCTCACTGCAGTGGAGGCTTATTTCACTCGTTTTGATATTTAAGAGGAACCAGATTCAGTTTGTTGGATGTCTCGTTATTTGTCCCTTTACGCTAATATATACTTTTTAAAAAAAAAGCAAACAGCTGCTGTGCTTTTAAACGCCTCCCCCTCCGTTCTCGTCCTCATCCCTACTTCCTGCAGGGCAGTAAAAAGAAGAACCTGAACAAACAGGAGATGTG
Organism: Trinectes maculatus; assembly: GCA_016785345.1. Classification (NCBI taxonomy): domain Eukaryota; kingdom Metazoa; phylum Chordata; class Actinopteri; order Pleuronectiformes; family Achiridae; genus Trinectes; species Trinectes maculatus. The sequence goes on along the minus strand of JAFBJQ010001862.1, from coordinate 207,828 downwards.
TAAATACCTGCGTTTCATCGTCCAGCGTATGAAGGAGCGGGTGAGATTAACCACATTCTTTTAATGATCCTGTTAATCACCCTCAACTTGTCAAAATCCATGAACACAGCCGACTGTCCTGCATGAAACTACCCACTACCCCACTCACATCTCCCCATTATGGAAACATACCCCCCCCTCGTCCTCAGTGTCTTTTTCTGTCTCTCCCTTCTCCAACCTCTGCTCCATTGTAAGAGATGTCAGATCTCATTACTTCCCCTTACCGTTCATGTTCCCCCAATCCTTACTCCCTCCATCCTTCCTTTGTCCTACTCAATCCTATAAAAACAGTATCAAACTTCAACATTTACCCTTCACATTGCTGCCCATACCACTTCATTAATCCATCCCTTCCCTCTCACACACCCGTCCTTACGTCTATAAAAGGCTATAGAACAGCCTCCCTCCTCTCTAGGGTCTACACATCATGTAAAACCAAGTCTGAAAAAAGAAACATTTGGTGTTTCTGTTTAAAAAAAAATCAACACACAATTGTTGCTGAATAATTCATTCATTCATTATTCTCTCGTCTCATCTGTTGTTGTACTAATCGTTGTGTCTCTACTTCTCGGCTCTGCAGGCTGTGGACCTGAACAAGAAAGGCAAAGACATCAAACATCCCATGTATAGACGACTGATCCACACTGCGTTGGACGTCACCAACATTCAAGAGGTAATACTTACGCCCTTTGTCACCCTGTGAAACTCCCCATCTCATTGAATGAGCCTTGTGTGTGTGTGTCGGCTCAGGCAGACGTGTTAGTTTGCACAGAACTTTATAGAAGGTGACAGAGTAGCCAGCTAAATTGGACCAGGCATATTTCTCATCCATCCACCAGGCCTCATTACTTTATATGACTTTTGAGGATCAAGAGTTGGTTTCAGGCTTTGTGATTTAGGCTTCGGTCCAGATTTAAGTTAAGGTGTTTGGACGACAGCACTGCAGGCACATTGCCCTCTCCTGGGCCAAACATACACACACACACACACACACACACTCTCTCTCTCTCTCTCTCTCTCTCTCGACAGCACTGCAGGCACATTGCCCTCTCCTGGGCCAAACATACACACATACATACTCACACTCTCTCTCTCTCTCTCTCTCTCTCTCTCTCTCTCTCTCTCTCTCTCAGCCTGTGAACCTGTGAATGGATCTGTCAGTACTGTGTAATCTCACTCTGTCCTCATGTCTGTCTCTCCCTGTCCGTCTAAGAACCTGTCTGAAGGAAAGTACAAGAGCTTTGAGGAGTTTAAAGCAGACGCCCAGTTGATCGTTCACAACACTGCCATCTTGTATGGAGGTGAGTCAAAGCTGTCTGTGATTTAAAACACTGTCCTGCACAGTTAGAAGAGTGACTGCAGTGCTGATACTGTCATGCTAATCACTTGACCTGACTGTCATGCTAATCACTTGATCAGTACACAGGAAGTCTTGGTTTGATAAGTAGAGAGAGTTTTACATAATGAGTTATTTTAAGACGTTTATCCACTTACCGAAGCATCAAAGTTTAGGTGAGAATGATTTTGAGAATTGCATTTTTGAACCTTAAAGATTATTAAAATATAAATGGAAAGTGTGATGCTTGGTATATACGATACACTGGAAATGAAACCTTGTCACATCATGAAACATTGTCAGTCAAATTAAAACTTCAGTTCAGGTCCTGGATTTTCATCATTATTATTCCTCTTAACTTTTGACTTAACGTGTTAACTTCCTGTTGTTTTTTGGTGTGTTACAGTTCATAGTGACCAGGCTGAGATTGCACGCCTGCTCTTCAGTGACACATGCCATGAGGTATCATGGTTTGGTTTTTGCTTCATAACGTTTAGACCTTTGAGCTTTACTTTGTATGTCTGAAAAGTATTAGTATTTTTTTTTTTGAAATCTGAGTAGAATTCAGACTCACTAATTCCTTTTTCCTTTGTTTTTTCCTCCCCCGTTCCCTCTTTTCTACTCCTTCAGATAAACGAGTTGTTGTTGTGTAGGAACTGTTTCTACCTGTCGAATGCCCGGCCTGACAATTGGTTTTGTTACCCCTGTGTGAGTACTCCCAGACCAAACTACAGCTTCTCTTCACCAAACAGTTTCATCTTGTTGATTTCTGTAACAACAGACAACTACGGAGGTTACTATTGATAAATGTCATCGTATGTTTTGTATTCATTGGTTGCAATTGGTTGTAACCCTCTGAAACCCATTCGCTTTAAAGACAACAGTTAACAACAGTTAAAGAGCATAATTTTATCTGGATGTGGTAAAACAGCTACTGGGGGTCCTCGAGTTACGACGGAGATCCGTTCCTACGGATGTGTCGTAACCGAATTTCGGTGTAAGTCGGAACATACATACGTAAATAAACAACAACCCAAAATGGCGCACAAATGGGAACTGACTGATGCTGTCTTCCTCGGTGTAGCGCCACGTGATGACATATTTTTCCGCCGCGCTCACCAACTAGTTCCCGCGAGAAAATTTGCATTTTTGACGCAAACCGCTTAAGTCGAAACAAGGATTTTTAAATTTATGGGAGATGTGTCGTAACCACGAAACCGTCGTACCTCGAGACTGTCGTAACCCGAGGACCCCCTGTAAATATATATAGAACAAAATAAAAAGAAACAGCTACAAATAAACATAATGGAGGCATATAACAACCTACATTAAAAATAATTTTGGCTTAGAAATATAACACCTGTTCCCGTCTGCTATCTAACAGGTTTCTCTTTGTGTATGTTACCTTGGCAGAGTCCCAGTCATGATCTGGTCTGGGCCAAGATGAAAGGTTTTGGCTACTGGCCTGCAAAAGTCCTGCAGAGAGAGGACAACCAGGTGGATGTGCGCTTCTTTGGACACCAGCATCAGAGGTCAGCGCCACAGTAACACAGCATCTCTCTTCAAAGTACACATGTTGTATTTAAAAAAATCAAACTGAACTAGAAATTTTACACTGTTTTAGCAATATCTGCACACATATGAATCAAACTTAGGGCTATCTCAGTTTACAATGAAAACTATTCGGTTTATTAATTGAAATAAAATGAAGAATTCACTAAAACACATCTTTAAATGTAAATTAAGCAATTTATTTTTCTTCTCCAGAGCGTGGATCCCCTCAGACAACATCCAGGACATCAAGGTGAGCGTCCAGCAGCTGCAGGTGAAGCGCAGCAATGGTTGGAAGAAAGCATGTGAGGAGCTTGAGGTTTACCAGCGTTTTCTGAGGGAGGGACGCTTCTGGAAAACGAAGATGGAGGAGAGCAGCCTGCCACACCAACATCACCAACAGAGCCAGAGGCAGCAGCAGGATGAGGAGGGTGGCGTGAGTACAGACAGGCCGGAGCGGACAGAAGAAGCCGAGTCCAGCATCTCGTCTACCAGCAACGAGCAGGTCCGGCATGTAAGTACAGTCAGGACCACTTCACCTCTGGTTTGTCGCTAAAATGGTTTACAGAAAAAGCAAAGGATATGGTCAACAATGTCACATTGTCAGGGTTATGTGAAGTATTATTCTTAAGTTTATTGCTAATTGGTTTGTGATCATTGTTATAAAAAACTAATCTCAACAGTTAAAGCATAAAACCTGTACATTAAACATCAAGACTCTTTGATCAACTCTGTCAAGAGCAGTGCACTCGAAAGCTTTAAAGGACAATTACCCATCATGGGAAAGAGACAATGCTTTTGATACATGTCCATGTGTCAGTTTACAACACATCTTGACTGAAGTTGTGATTAGAACAAGAAGACCCTGCTTTTTCCTTCAGCTCAAAGGCGGTCAGGAACCAAAGGCAAAGAAAAGCCGTCGTCAAATGGTTGAGCCCAAAGAGGAGGCCAGTGTAAGTTTGTTTGTGCTTATTAACTGTTGTGTGTGTGTGCTGTAATGACATGCAGTACTTACAAAAGCACATATGAGGAACACATTGATTTTGCTACACTGTTTTCATTACTTTTTTTTAACTTTACAATTGAAACACATTTTTAAAATATGTGCTGCATAAAACTGTCTTTCCTACAAATAAAAAAAACAGTGTATAGAAATATTGTGTCAGCTATATGTTCACCTAAAAAACATCCACTAATCAATGGTAGTCGAGTTTTTTTGTAGTGTATCTGTGGATGTCTGCACATGTATGCCTATGTGATGTGTTGTCAGAAAAGTAATTTTGCTGGGAAAAAACAAATGTCTTTACAAAGACATGTTTCTTTCACTCTAACTTTGTTTTGTGGCAAACAAATTGTTTCCTGCCGTCCTTCCCTCTCCACCAGGACCCAGAGCCGGAGATGGAAGCAGTGAGCTCCAGCCAGGAAATTCCCGTGTCCTCTGCGCCACAGCAGCCCGAGAAGCTGTCGGTGTCCACACAGACCAAGAAGGCGAGTGGGGGGTCGCCACGCACGCTACATCGCGGCACCCAGACCAACAGTGATGGAGCCTGCCAGAACATGTGCCATGAGAAGTACACTAAGGTGTTCAACGACGTCAAGGAGATGATGAAGGCCGACAACAAGAGGGAGACGGAGAGGGTGGTTCGAGAAGCTCTGGAGAAGGTGTGTTTATGTTTGATGAGCAGAGCGGAGTGTCAAGTGTTTGTTAAAGGCCTCAGATAAAAAAAAACCCAGCTCTTCCTGTGTGTCTGCGCCTGCAGCTCCGCGCAGAGATGGAGGAGGAGAAGCGGCAGGCAGTGAGTAAGGCAGTGGCTGGAGCTCAGGCAGAGATGGAGAGGAAGTGTAAGCAGGTGAAGGAGAAGTGTAAAGAGGAGCTGGTAGAGGAGGTGAAGAAGCTGGTGGGCCAACACAAACAGCTCATCTCTCAGACTAAGAAGAAGCAGTGGGTGAGTTCATCATTCAACTTTTCTTTGTCTAGAGGTTCAGGTATACGTAACCAAAGAGAGGGGAAGAGAAGAGTCGGCTCAAAGAAAACACTTTTTATTACCACATCAGGTAACGTTATTTAACTCCTGTCCTGAAATAAACAGGCGTTTCCAAAGAACGTGCTCAGATCTGATATTGGATCTGAAGCCTGAGCCGTCCCTGATTTCTAAAGACACGTTCAGTGTCACATTTCTTCTTTTATTGTTCATTTTTTCTCTCGGTTCATATCATCATCCCATTTAAGCACCGTGTGACTTTGCTGTGTAAATGTAGACGTGAACTCGTTTGCTTGTGTGAGTTTCAACCACACTTGCTGTGTGTTGTTGCCAGTGTTATAACTGTGAGGAGGAGGCCATGTATCACTGCTGCTGGAACACTTCGTACTGCTCCATCAAGTGTCAGCAGGAGCACTGGCACGCCGACCACAAACGAACCTGCCGCAGGAAGAGATGAACCAACAAGCTCCACCCTCTCTGACCCCTACACAGCACGCCATGACCTTCGCCTGTCAGTCACTGTCTACATAACACACACACACACACCCTCCTTCTTCTCTACTCGCCTTCCTGAAAACTTTGTGGACCCACACGACGATAGCGATTTGCTTTTCTTTTTTTGTTCTCGTTTTGTCTGTTATTTAATGTAACCATTGGATTGATTTTTCTTGCTATATTGTTTTAATGATATTTGTGTTTTTCCTGTTTTTTTCTTTACTGACCTGCTTATTTTAAACTTGTGTCCAATAATGTGTTATTTAAGTGTGAAGTAACAGACAAGCATTTACAGAATACATTTTAATACCTAAAGTTTTTCAACAAGTTTCTTACTGTAAATGCAACAAAACACAACACAGGAAGAAAAAAAAACCCATAAGTACTACCCCTGCATTGAACTGCTTCCGTAGAGATAACCTATTTAAATAACACCAAAAAACACATAAGGTATTGTGTTGTGGCTCATTGATGTTAATGCAGTTTTTTAATGAAACTTGTGTCTTTGATCATTTCTACTTAAAACCTGAAAATTTAAAGTCACTCATTGGGAACAGGGTAACTTTGTTGGCCTTAAAAGAAGCCGACATATAAAAATCTTCCACGCATCATTATTATAAGTATAACTAAAGTTACTATGCACAATTTTGTTTTGATCTTATTTTAACTGACTAATTTTTTAAAGTAAGATAAAGAAAATAAATATTTGAATTTTGAATTTCAAATTGGGGAAATGGATAACAATCTTTCATGTGCAGGAACTTGCATAATGACGTTCCATAATTTGACAGTTTTTCCATTTTTCTCTTGCACGTTTTATTTTTTAACAACCCAAATGTTTGTAATATTGTCCATCGAAACAATCAAGAAAACTCACATTTTGTGTAACCTTCCTGGTGAGATCTGGTGAGTCCTCCCACCCCCCCCTTTCTACAACCTCAAAAAAGTACGTCTGTTTTTCTGAGCGATGTCAGTGTGATATACACAGTGATTCTTTTTTTTTTCTTGTTTTTTAACCTAACTTGTGTGTAAAGCGGTGCATATACTATAGTGGGTGTCCATTACCTGCTTTTCTCCTTTCATTTTTCATGCTCTTATTCCCAGTGAGGCTAGTTTCATGTTGATATTCCACAGTCTCTCTTTCCTTCAGTCTGGTTAAAAAAAAACACCAGGAGCTCATGGGAATGTAATAAACAGTGAAGATGGATGGACCAATATAAAACAACATCCAAATGTGAATGATCGGATGCATATTCTCTTGACTTCTCCCTGCGCTGTATGTGGCGTGCTGATTGTTTATGTGGTGCTTGAATTTTATTTAATTTTTTTCTGTGGCAATGCAATTGCCAGTTTTTGATTTTTTATTTTTTAAAGCAGAACTTTTAAATGTTCTTGACCGTTTCCTCGGTTATGACGACTGACTGAACAGAGGAAAATAATTCAGCGACTCTAGTAAGATGCTGTTTTACACCAACACTTTTGCTTCTGTTAAATAAAATACCGTAAATTCCTGAGGACATGCAAATCCTGTCCATTGTGATCTATAGCTAACGTTTGGGTCCAGTAGAATGAAGGACATTGAATGACAGAAGGTCAGTGAGACCTCAGTGCCCAGTACAGTGTTATCTTTCTGTAGCTCATCGTGTCCCAGGTACATGCCACATACTTCCTTCATGCACTATGGGCTCAATCATAATGTTGTTGCACCATGGCCCAAATGCACTGACGATGTTGAGCAACTTATTTTCATAAATCAGAAAATCGCATTTTTTACAATATGGTGTCTCAGTAGTGAGTAGTTGTGAGAGGAAAAGAGTCATGTCCCAGTGCAACAGTGTGACTGATGTGTTTTTAATCATTTGTGGAAGACACTGAAGCTCTGATTATCATTAACATTATTGTCCTTCGAGTATACGCTCTGTGATAATTGTTGGAGAGGCGTCCAGTCTTTGGGAATTTACGGTAATTTAAACAATTCACTCGCTCCTCGCCGTCTTTGTTTTGCACTCAATTGAGTGTGTTGTGTAAAAATGTACCAGGTTATTGTACAGTCCGGCTACTGTTTCTCCCCGTTCAATGAGTTTCACTGCAGTTTATGGTTAATTTTTTACATGAATATTTCACTTGTGGTCAGTGTATGTTCACATTCTCATTGTATCTTATCACAGTTCCCTGCCACAGACTTTATAATCCAACAGTTTAATTGTCATCCTCATTGCACTACATGTAAATAAAATGTTCTTTACATTATCTGTACATTGTAAATGAACCCACAAATATTGGATTTCAGCTGTTTTCTTCTGGATGACTGTTGGTTCTCGTTTTGTACAATGTACAACCCTTAACGTAGAAACTCTTTTGTTACCGCAACGTTTTGAGCTTTGTCGTTCAGCATATATGTTTGATTTTTAATTTTTTTTTTAAATTAACCTTGCACCTTCAATGTATCCGAATGATTCAGCGTGTTTGATTTTTTTTAACTTACTGTTCAAACCAACCAATAAATGCATGGCACGTTTTGTGTGAACTGCACTGCGAGGCTGCTGCTTCTCTCTCTGTTTTTATATTTGTCCATCCAGCCCATAAAGGATTCAGTTTTTTTCCGCTATGTGGGAATAAAAAAAACCATTTCATTCCGTTTTTATATATCTGGTTTTTAACTGCATGACTAAAGGTGTGTGTATCGCTGACTGTTTCTTTCTTCCTTGTGTAAAGAAGACATTTGCGCTCCCTCAGACTAACGCAATATGACCATGAGTTTGTTTTTCTGGAACTTCACTCGAGTTAAGTCACAGTCGGTTTTCAGTGCAGCAGTTGAGGAAAAAAGGTTGTTGCCCACAAATAGACTTTTTACTGTTCTTATTCCAGAGTATTATACTATATTATAGTACATGATACTGTATGAATACCAGTTTAAACCCTGCTTTTACAGAGTTTTTTTTTATGTACTTGTAACTGGAATAATTCAAGTTTAAAGTTGCCTTTGTCCTCCCCTCCTGTCGATCATGATCTTCTCTTCTGTTCATATGTAAACTATTAACTGTGCTTTAACATTTTCTATGCTCTCGATACTTTTTTTGACGCTTTAGCTAGCAATATGTATATAAATATATTCTATGTGCTAACATGGAGGAAATAAATGTATCGACACTTTTCTGTTTCTGCTTTTTTTGTTGTTTCGAAAATAAACCCATTTTGTTGTCTCTCAGAAGAAACAAACGTGTTTGTGTGAGATGTGCTATGATCACATTTTCAGATGAACATAAAATGACATTCATTTGATTTTGGTTTCATTTGTTTATTTCATGGAATGAACTGATAGGAAACCCTGCTCCAGAAGACGACAGAGAAATGGCAGAGACTCTTTGAACATAAGATCTGCACCCGAACAGAGTTGTACACCAGATACGCTGACATGTTTCTGAGAGGATACAGTTAATTAGGTCAGTGACCATCATACAGGTACAAACATTTCCATACATCCTGCGTTTACAACACAACACAGGAAATATGTCAACTGCTCGTGTGTACATATCCACCTTATCACAGGGGGCGCTACAGCGGAAACGGTAATGGGTGAAGCTTCCGGTAAGTTCCCGGAAGCGTTTTATTGGAAAAAAAAAGACGGAAGACAGTTTTCTTACGTGGAATTTTAAAGTACTGTGTCCTCGCGCAGCTCGGGCACCTCTCCACCAGTGATTGTACAAACAACCAGACAACATTCCAGGTGTAGCCAGGTGAAAGTATGAGGTAGGAGATACTTTTCAAACAGGAGGTCGTTTAATAAGGATTTCACGCTAATTAATCTCAGTTCATTTGAAAGAGAATTATCAATTTATACAATATTTATATCTTTGATCACTGAGGCAGATAAATGATTATATACTGAGTAAAGAAACGAAAAGAGATGTTTTTCACGGAGGAAACTGTGCTACCACTGGGTGGCGACAAAGCTCCACTGAAGCGTCAGTATCGCTGGGTGGTGTGTTATTATGGTCTGTTTGTGAACTGTTGTCCAAAGTTATCCAAAGAGTCATGTGATGTCCTGACTGAGCTGCTGCTGTTCCTCAGTGGAGATAAATATTCAGAGTCCGTTTGAGAAACGATCTGAGTGACACAGTTCAGTTTTATTCAGGAGCTGAGTTAACATTATACTTTTTATATTTCTCAGATTCACATCTGTTTTTTTTTTTACACCTCTGATATTGCAGTGTTAATGAAAATCCAGCTGAGGCCTCTGGTGCCTGGACAGACACACAACCTGTTGTTCCCAGTGGAGTGTGTGGATCTTCTGGGCACAGGCCTGCTCAGTGTTTCCTGATGCCGCGACAGCAGAGTCTGCATTCATTCATTTACAGTGACGACCACTGAGTTATTGTCCTCTCGCTTCATCTCCTCAGTATGTTATGACAGTGTTTAGGAGCAACGTAGCAACATCAAACCTGTGGGACCGAAACACCAAGCAGACATAGTGGTGGTGGTTGTTGACAAGGACCAGAGGAGGGCAGCAGTCACAGATGTGAGAAGATCATCTGAGGGAGATGTGGACGGCTGTAGTAGAAGCATTTGGAGTTGTAGGGAGAACTTCCTCGTCTTACAGCGTCCTACACCCTGCTGTGCAGTGGACTCTGTTATTGTGCTTATGCCTCAGGTGGAGTCGTTATGCTGATGCTGTTCAGTGTGACATTGTGTCTGTAGAGGTTTTGTAGATGTCAGGACTCCAGCATCATCAGGATGTTTCCAGAGGAATGTGAGTCTGACTTCGAGTGGAGACACAGGCTGCGTCTGCACCATCATGGCTGCATATGAAACGATGAATTCATTTTCTTGTCCACTTACTAACTTATTATCCTGTGATTTTTCTTTCCCTTTCGGCACTTTAAACCACAACACAGTTTTTTATAACCAAACGATGGGACGGGTGGGAACGAAGGAGAGTCAGATTTTAATGTTGTAATGATGTGATGTACTCTGGAGTCCTGCGCCTGAACTGAAGCTCGCAGGCTGTTTTCCATTCAAACAAACCAGACGCTGACTGTTGCTCTCTCCACCTGCTCTGTGTCTCTCGCCCTCTGTGAGCTGCTCAACAAAACCTAGAGACGGCTGTAATGAGACGGCTGTAATGAGACGGGCTGTAATTGTGGCTGCTGGCTCTTTGTCAGGCGACTGTTAACCTCTGATATCCATCCATCAGACAATGAAGCGGTTGTCTGCGGAGCCAGTCTAATGTTCAATGAACCTTTTATCGGTGGCGTTTAGGGACGTGCCAAAGTTCTCCAGAACTTCACCCCTGCTTTAAAACTCTGCTGAGAAAGTTACTTTTCAAACGAGGTCTTTTCTTTTTTTTTAGATCACGTTTCCCCCCAAAATGTGTCACGTTCCATTAGACTGCAGTTACAGAGGAGACAGAGAGACCTGGACACCTTCTGTGGACACCTAATTATAATAATGATGCATGAGAGAGAGAGAGACTGAATGCTGGATTTCATTCTGCTCATTAACTGCTCACGTAGCAGGAACATGTTTTTCATCGGGGATGTAGAACTTTTCAATCAGAGAGGAAGATGTCGGGTTTCTTTTCTTTGACCTGTGTGGAATCAGGTCCCAGCAGAGCGGCAGAGCTAATGGATCTGATAAATGAAAGAAAAGTCTACCCTGTAATTACTGTCACAATCACACCCCCGCCCCTCACCCACCCACCGACCATGAAAGAACCACTGACTTCATCTGAAACCATCTGTGACGCCGATGTCTCATTTTCTCTGTTGTGATCAATTATTAAGTTGCGTAGAGGTGAGTTATACCAGAAATGATGGAAATCGCAGCCAGTGAGTGGGACCTGATTTTCCAGTGCTGGTCAATGTTTACAGCTTCTATGAAGCCAACCTGTCCAGCGGTTCACTTTGTGTGATTTGCTGACATCAGCGAAATCAGCTGAAGCCTCTTACATCATCAAACAGTAACAAGACAATGACATCCAAAGATTTTAAACATCGGGCTCCTTCTCTTGGCTTCACAGATGGCGACAGGTTCAGTGAACTGTCAGGAGGCACCACAGGCCTTCATGTCTTTCCACATGCACCTGTATCTGTATTCACCTGCTCACCATGTCACTGGCAATGTCAAAATCATTATGTCTAATCCTGTGACATTTCTTTTCAGCAGGACTCAGGCCCAGACTTACATCCTAGCTGAGATGGAGTGACAGCTCGGCCTCCTGCTGGCCCCCTCTGGCCGTTACTGTAATGACGTGCTCCATCAAGTGCCCACATTGAGCTGTAAGTCAAATCAGCCACTCACACTTCATACACACAAACAGGCACCATCATGTCCTCTCGCAGCTGTAATCAGACAGACACGTGACGGGTAGAGGACAGGCACAAAGGGAAATGAAAAGATTGATTTTTGCTGATGCAGTTTGTCCCCAGACTGGTATTTTACCAAAATCAGGGGACGATGTCTTTGCAGTGTTCAAGACATATTTTGTTATTGTATAGTTTTTAACCTGAAACGTGGAGTTCCACAAGGTTCAATCCTTGGACCTTTTATTCATCTCTTGTACAGGTGTACAACGCTCATTCGTGACATTAACAAAAATGTTTGCCTTTATGCAGATGATAATCTGGTGAGTGTGTAAACCTGGGCATTCTCAGCCTTCTCTCCACTGCCTCATTGTTCCCTGAATAACAATATATATATATATATATATATAACATAACAACAACATATGAACAAATATAGCAATCTGTGTTTTCCCTCTGGACACACAGAGTTTCAGTAATCATGCTGACAAACAGAACACGTCTTATAGATTATGTACTGTTGGCTAGTATCAGGACAGTTTTTATGGGCTTATCGTTCACATAGGAGAAGTAGGTTTATTTTAAACAAGGTGTGTGCACATAGATGTCCTCCAGCATGACGCCGACAGCTCGGCACTTTTCACAAATATTTAACGGGTGCATATGACACATACGACTGAACATATGTACATCTCATAGCTTACTCATGTTCACTGCTCCGGGAGAAGCAGGTCAGATGTGAAGTGAGAAACAGTGGAGGCGGAAAGGATTGTAAAGCTAAAAGCTTCTCAGCCCGTCTTCACAGCACTGTGGTCTCTGACTGCAGGATGGACTGAGTCCGGGAGCTGCGCTGAAACTGCACCAGGTGCTCCGAACCGTTCCTGGAGGTGAAGTGTTGATCTCTGCTCGGGCGACAGCTCAGACAAACGCTTTGCCACTTTCTCTTCAGCTCACCCTGAACCTGCAACAACGAGTACAAGTACAAGTACAAGTACGTAAAGAAATTCAACTTCCCTTTATTTTATGATCGTTATGGGCATTTTTGACCTGTACATTGTATAAATCAAATATTGTTTAGCCACACTTTGCTTTGAAACTTTTCTTTGAGAATGATTTCAAATACTTAGCACCAGTTGGTTCAGAGTGAAGGGAGAGCGCCCCCTACAGAGGCTAAAACACTGTAAACATAAATCCTGCATCACCTGCCTCATTAATTTCACCTGTTTTGTTGTGTTAACTGAGTTACTCAGGTCACATATTGTGAGTTTTATTCGCAGATGAGCGGCGATTTATAGCTAAGACACTTAATGATAACGAATTGTCGAACCTGACCATGTTGTGCCGTCACCTGCTTTGTTGTGTGTCTGGATAATCGAATTCTAAATCCGTTTAATGAAAAATAGCCTCGTGATTAAACTGGGACGAACCGAATCATTGCCAAGATCATTTATTGACGTCATTGAAATGAAGCTGTTTTTATTTTCGGATGTGAGTGTGTTATCTGCAGAGTGCAGACGCGCTCACGCGGGATATTTTCAAAGCTGGATCAGTTTTGCCTTCACAAAATAAGACACTTCCAGGGAATGATGCTTTTGTACAAATCAGTGTGAATGGGTGAATAAATATCACAGACTGTGTTGTCTTACCTCGCTGTTGAGGAAACAGTAGAGAACGGCCACAACGAGACCCTGAAAACACAACACAGAGAGAAATCAGACTCACAACACGACTGTCAGCACGAGCTGTTTCACTCAGCGTGGACGAGTACGACAGCACCTGGAAGGATCCGAGGGCCAGGTCAAAAAATATTTTATAATCCTCTGCGATGGATTCACTCAGAGACACGAAGACCACATAGTGGATCCCAAAGAGAGGAATCAGCAGGAGCGTGGATTTGGCCAAACGCCTGGAAATTAAACCACAGGTTATTTATTTATACAGCGTTCAGCATCCAGGCATTTGCCTGACCATAACAACCACAACAACAACAGCTAACCGAACCACAGCGGGCTCAGTGTTTGCCCAACAACATGTTCGACTTGAACATCAACAGCGTGATGGGTCAGATACCTGTACTGGGATTGGTCGTTGCCGCCCACGTCAGGACACGTCAGCTTCTGCACCAGGATCCGGATGATGCTGATGAAGAGGATGAAGTTCACCTGAGGGACAGGGAGGAAATAACTTCAAAACCCCACAGGGCCGATTTTATGTTTGAGCGTTTTTCCGCCCACTGAACGGGGAGTAAAAAGAGAAAAGTCTTTTTTTCTCGTCACAGTGGATGAACAATGACCCGATGCAGGTCTTTCAACTTAGTTCTGTCGAATATGACTCACGAGTCATGTTTCATGAACTTCTGACATTTGTGTCCATGTCCTGTGAGTATTTAACTTTTGACTTTATTACAAAATGAATAGGAACTTTAACGACCCTCAACTCACCATAATGCAGAATCCAATCGGCCCATTGATCACCCAGTTTGGTATCGGGTTATCATTTCTTTCCCAGCATCTGTGGGCACCATGAAAAACATGTTGTCAACATCTGAATCTAATATGTAGAAGTCATAGTTAAACATACAAAGCCTGTGTAATGCAGGCAAATCTAATCATCTCTATCTAAACGCCCCCTCACTTAATAATAAGTTGTTATAGTTCAGCTCTAATACTGAACAATATATTCACAACATCACATGACGTCGGCTCTTTGGCTTTGGGAATAGTTGTTTTATTACTTTGGGAAATCAAGCCACATCCTCGTACATCATCAGTTGACAGGAACTGATCAATAAACCGTATTAAATCTGTCGACTTAATGAAATAAAGCGAAAGCCCCTGTTGATTGACAGTGGGAGCCTGAAACCTCCTGTCACATAAAGATGGAGAAGATAATAACATGGAGAAATGGTCGTGATAATGTCAGGCGGCATATGGGATGAGGGATTCCTGTGATGCCTCTTAATCCGGGGAATATGTTTAGGAGGACGTTACAATGAGCACAGATACTAAATCCTAATCATGTTTTCCGTGTTGTGATTGTGATTGGCTGTCGCCAGATCTCACCCGGTGTCTTCCAGATAAATCCTCGTCAGCGCCCACGCGCAGACGAACACAGTGGGGATTCCTGTGAACAGCCACAAGAAAAAGCCTCCATGGATTTACGGATTAGATGTGAGACAGTGAGAGTCTTAATTTAAACACACAAAAAACATCGTCCTTATTTATATACGAAGCTAATCATTACTTTGCATGTATATTTCATACATAATATATTCATGTTTTTATTGATTAGAATGTAGAGTAAAGAAATTTGAGTTTAAATGTGTTGTGCCGATTTATTATTCTTAATAAGATGTTCAGGAAAAATAATTAGATGATCAACATCAGATGCCAATTTACAAATGACTGATTTATTTACACAGATTTAATATGATCAGTGTCGACAAATGAATTGTGATTAAGTTTAAAATAAGTTTTAGTGCTTAAGCTCAATTCGATCTACCCCAGCCGATGAACACGTAGACGACAAAGTGTCTGTTCTCGGAGAAGATGATGACGAGCAGAGTGTGAAGGTACAGACCCTCCACCAGCAGCCAGAAGAAGTTGGCCATGATGAAATACTGGAAGAAGACCAGGCTGACTTTACATCCCACCTGTAACACACACACACACACACACACACACAACCACTGCTCGTGTAACTGCTTTATCGCTGACGCCACAATAACCATGAAGCCATTTCCTTCACGTCTCGTTGTTTGGTCTCAGCAGAGCAGCGTGTGTCTACTGGTCTGGATCGGTCTCCCATATCCACAGCAACAGGCAGTTGTGCTAATCATTCCAATTTGCGGAATAATGTATGTTCCCATTTTTCCACGGGAGCAGTATGTGGGTTCACTTAAAGGCCAATGTGACACTATTCCTTCAGTTACTGCGGAGATGTTTCCAGGACGGGGAACGTTGAGTAACGTCGTTAAAAAAACGAGACGTGAAGTGAGTAATGACGCGAGCGTGTCCTGCCCCCAGGTGGTGACCTCACCAGTGACGGCTGGTTGGAGCAGTGCGAGGTTCGGTTGAAGATGATGTCGTCCTTCACCAGCACGGCCACGGCTCTCAGGATGAAGGAGACGAACAGGTTGAGGTGGATGTAGTTCCTGGTGCAGTGGAGCTTCCTGATGGTGCAGATGCACAACATGCAGGTGATGGCAAATGCATGACAACGTAAAACAACACAGCAGTATAAATATATATTTAAATCTGGTTTGGAAAATGTCTCTGACCTGAACAGACAGAGGATGGCGCTCCCTGTGGTGAGGGCGATCAAAGACAGGCTGTGACCCAGCGTGTAGAGCGTCTGCACGAGGACGTAGAAGACGAGCTGCGGGGACACAGAGGTACGACGGCGTCATCGGGTTCAAACCCCCAAACACTAACAGCTCAGTGCAGGAGGAGCTGTTGGCTTCTTCTCTGTACCTGTCTCTGTCTCTGTACCTGTCTCTGTCTCTGATGACGCTTTACTCGTTAGCAACAAGTATAATAATATTAATTATAACACACACACACATATGTATAGTCAGTTTCCATACGCTACATTTGTTCAACTCAATGTCGATTCAACGTTTCATATGTGGGAGAAAAATTAATTTATTTCCTCTGTAGATAAAAGCCACACAGTTAAAACAAGTCGACTGCAGGTTGAACAAATGTTGTTGGAAGGAAATGAAACTTTCAGATGTTTCACACACACACAAACTGTTCACGTTGCAACATGCGTCGCACTGCTGTCACACACGTTGGCCATTTGTCGATGCAGCGTTTCACCACTTCCTGGTGTTAATGAACTAGCAGCCCTCAGGCTTCGTCACTCGCAGGCCGTTAATGGCCGATGCTGTGTAACAGCTCGTCTCCTGGCTGAACATTCAGGACGCTGACGTCAGAGGTCAGCGTGGAGGTCAGCTCTACCTTGTCCTGGCTTGTGTCCGAGCCACACACACTGCTGATGTTTGGGAAGACCTCCGACCAGCCGGACGGCGTGCAGTTCCTGCTGATGTTACCTGAGGGAAGAACCAGTTTTCACCCTCAGCGCCTGAGATCCACCTCTGTTATGTCACGAGCCCGTAAAATAACGTCAACCTTGTGATTCACTCATTATTTAACTGCAAAAAAAACAAAAGACTCACCGTCTCTGCCAAATAGAGTCTTGAGGACTCGAGGACAGGGGATGGTGACGGTCTCGCCGATCTCGGCTCGATCCCAACACGCTATGTTATCCCAGGTTCCTCTGCAGCCTGGTTCTGTTCACATGACAACATGGCAGTAAAACACAACGACAACACAGCTCCTCAGGAAGAGTCTCAGATGTGGTATGTATACAGTATGTATACAGAAAGCCACGGCAGGTGAAGGTTCAGGTGACTATAGGTTTGAATGTGGTGACCTGACCCCTGGTGACCTGTCCAGGGTCCTGGAACTGACTCCAGCTCCCCACTACATGCTCTAAGAAAAAGCCAGAGAAGATGGATGGATGGATGGATGGATTGATGGATCCATGTTTTCAGTGTGGTTCATCAATCAGTCGGATGAAAACAACCACCTGTAAATCTGTTTTGTATGTAATTGTATTTTATTTGATTTGGTGTGGTGGTGGTGGTGAAGGAGACAGACTCATCGATCATATGACCCGCGGCATCAGGTGCAGCCTGGAGGCTGCTCCCTGACACAGGGATATGAATATATGTGTTTACATGCATGTGTGTTGTTTCTCCGTCAGCTCCTCACAGTTTCACACTTTCTCTCACTGCAGCTAAGTGAAGTGTGTGTGATCGGTTGTGACCTTTGCTGCCCCCGGCCTCCTCCTCCTCCTCCCTCAGCCGCTTGACACACTCCAGCTGGTCTCTCTCCACCTCCAGCATGAAGTTACAGGTTGGATGTCGGCTGTTTGTCTGCAAGGGAAGAAGACGAGGAGAACGCGGGTCACTGTGCATGTTCCAGCCCAGAGGACGAGGAATCAGTGGGAATGATGATTGTGTCCAAGCTGGAATCTGGCTTTGACGCAGGAATACGTGTGAACGGCGTTGGTTTGTCAGTAGGAAGCAGCAGCGTCAGGCTTAAACATCTGAACTGAGAGATGAACTGAACACAACAAAAGAGAGTTGGGGGCAGCGAACAGAGCTGAGCTCATCCAACCTCATCCTCTTTTATCACAGCAGAGTCCGCCAGCAGGTCGTGAGACGCCTTTACAGCAGATTATCAGTTCATATTTTAATGCCTCTATTATATTCTGCTGTGTTGTTGTTGTTGTAGTTGTTGTAGTAGTAGTAGTGGTTGTTGTTGTTATTGTTGTTGTAGTAGTTGTACTACACTGTGGCTGCACATGATGGAGGAGAGTGTTTCATGTGGTTGGTGTCACGTCACTGCTGACTGTCATATGTTTATACGTCTATTTTATGGAAGAAGCCGTTTTATAAACTGTGACTTATTGACACTGTGTTTTCTCATCTCCACGTCTGTGAAAGCTGAGTCTGTGTGTGTGTGTGTGTGTGTGTGTGTGTGTGTGTCTCTGCAGGAGGATGGGCCGGTGAATCAGTGTGCTCACACACACAGGTGTGTGTAGGTTTGATCGCCGCCAGGGTGGGAGCTGCGTTGTTGCATCGTTAGCAACATCCTGTGATGAGGTGAGCAACTTATTGTTTGAATTGTTGTAAACACAACCTGTGGGTGTGTGGTAGGTTGGTGTTGATCCTCTGGAGGTGGACGGAGCTGCTGTGTGGGCTCTCTGAGCAGTAATACTGTGTCTTATCCTATATTCACAACTACACACATACACCGCTCACACATTTAAACCAAACAGACAGTATAAGAAACTGTTGTGTAATTGTCTTTATAAATATAAAGTCAAATCGATGAAACCGATCAGGCCTTTGATTAAACACCCCATCGGGTCGTTTATTGATTATAGATCAGTAAAGTGTTGTGTTGCATTCCTCGACACATCTTTTATAAACAGCTTTTTTCTAAACTCAAACAAGACCTGTGCTGCTGATAATGATCATCTCCTTTAGTGATTGATCGTCAATCACAACATGAGCTATCCTGATGGATTGATTTGTTTAACAAACCAGAGCGTTTGACTGAAATGTAACAAACTACTGAGATAAACAGCAAGTCGAAAAAAACCCACAACATTTTTACTTGACAACAAAAACTAGCTTCAGTGATCAGTCATGACTAAAGTTTGATTAGATTATTTTCAGCTATAGAATTATAGTAACAATGACAATGATATGATATTTACAATCAGTGTTCTGTGTCAAAACAATACAAATACAGTAAAGACATCAGGATTCTAACTGCGTAACAAACAGATGAGTTGTATGGCATAAGAGTATTAATGGTTTTGGTCTGTAATTGGTTGGTTATGACAGTGGCGTGATGAGGAGACTCACCCCGAGCAGACAGGAGGAGAAACACAGTGTCAGCAGGAGCAAACTTCTCATCTTCAGCCCTCAGGTACAAACAGGAGCCTGAACCTCCAGCTTCAGCTCTCCACTGTCTGTCTGCAGCCACAGCACCTGCTCACTCAGCTCTTCCCATCACGTCCAGGAGGGAAAACAAAACAAAACAGCATTAAACACAAGCAGAGGAAAAAGATGAAGTGAAAGAAAACTCCTGGCCAGTGTTTTCCTGCCGTCTCCAACCAGACTGAGCTGAGATGTGCTCAGGCTTCAGATGCCTCCAGCTGCCCCCCAGCTGTCAACCTCACAGAGGCAAGCACAGGCACTTCCTGTTCAGACTTTCAAAATACAGCACTTATTAAGTATCCATATCCAGGTCACATTTATTTATCTTACTGGGGAAGAAGCTTCTGTCTTTAATCTTCCATGCAGCTGCTGCAGCTTGAACAACAGTGTCTGCAAACTGATTTGAGCTGTTTTGTTTCTTATTATTTAAAGACAGGTGGATGATGATGATGATGATGATGATGATGTCAACCCCTCCACAACACTGTTTTTCGACGGCAGACTGCAGCAACCACAGTGTAAGAAAGACTTTTCATCCCCTCCACCATCAGACTCGTTAATCAACATATGCTATAGTGCACTCATGTAAATACACGTGTCTAATCACAGGAACATACATGTGCTATATACTGCCGTTCTGTTTCCCAGCTGTGCAAGATCCAGATGTTTCTCGTGATGTGATGTGATGTTATCACACATGCACCTTAAATGGACGCCACTGCCGTGTGCTCCTCATAATTAAATGCTGTGATTACTGCTGAACCCATGTTTGTTTACGTTCATGTTCTTCAAACCATCATTTATCTGTGTAAGTAACTTTACTGTTACATTTACTGTTGAACCAGTGTTTACAGATTTATGTTCACATGTTTCATCTAAATCTTCCATTTTTACGATAGTTTCACATATTTCACATTCTCACATCTGACCACAGTCATTTGTCCCAACTAGAACAAAAGGTGTATACGGTATTTTTCTGTGCACACACACACACACACACACACACACACACACACACACACACACACACACACACACACACACACAGAGTCAGTTTCCATACACTACATTTGTTCAACTCAATGTCGATTCAGTGTTTCATATGTGGGAGAAAAATTAATTTTATTTCCTCTATAGATAAAAGCCACACAGTTAAAACAAGTCGACTGCAGGTTGAACAAATGTTGTTGGAAGGAAATGAAACTTTCAGATGTTTGCATTGAAAGTCAAACAGGAATGAACTGTAAATTCAGTCGGAGCGTCAGAGACAGAGCGAGGTGCTTTGTGTTTCCGCTGCAGGAGGGGTTGGCTTCAGCTGGAGAATAAAGGTCGCTGAACTGTCTGAGTGATTTTACACTTTATGACAGATGGTGATGTCACTTCAAGCCCCAAGATGCAGCCTCTGTGCAGAAAGACGACCTGTCTCACACACTCCCAGACGAGGACATGGTTTGTGTCCTCGGAGGCGAGGGGAGACATATACAGTCCTGCCCTGGACAGTAAACTGGTGGCAGCAGAGCGAGGTTGAAGTGGCACATATTTACACAAAGTCTGAGATAATCGCCTTCGCTCCTCTTCACACAAATGTCAACACTGAGCAGCGAGTCTCCATGCACACTCTCTCCAGTGCTTTATGGCCTGTGTACAAAGCCCATTTCAAACAGTGTGCTGCTGTGAGCACAGTCTGAACCACAACACTGAGCCTCCATTTTGGATTTGTTCAAATGATTGTTATTTCCAGAAGTGTAAATCATTGCATCTTCACAGGAGACCTCAGGTGTCCTTCACCTGTGAGTTTAAATAAAAAAAAAACTCTTACTGTGACTGTGGATGACACCTCCATTAATGACCATTATCAATGACCATCATTAATGACCATTATTAAGACCACAACATAGCTCACATATGCTTCATATGTGTGTGTGTGTGTGATAACTCTGTATTCATATGACTCATTCCAACACAGTAAACTGTTGTTTTAAGTAGAAAAACAAAGTGGTGACTTCATTAGCTTCATGCTGAGGTGAGTTTATCCCATATAAATAATAAATTACTCTTTGATTACTAACAGATAAAAGATGTGACAGATATGTATGTGTGTGTGTGTGTGTGTGTGTGTGTGTGTGGCTTATAGTAGCACTGTCATGACACCTGGTGGGGAATCACTGTCAGTACAGTCTGCGCTCTCCATACTCATTCATATTCATATTCCATTGAACGATGTTTGATCTGAAATGTGTTTCTATTCTTAAAACACCTGAATCACTCACTGGACACTTCCAAACTACAGTGAGGTCAAGACTGGTGTATGCCTCAACATAACAGGTAGCAAATATGATAAACAGGTCAAAGGTCAGAGGTCGAGATGAGGGAGCATCTACCACATCATCTATCTGTTCTGTCCAAGCCTGACTGGTCACAGACCAACTTCCGTGTTCTCTGTATTTTTAAATTTGACTTGTTTCACGACAGATATTAAAACAAAAGGTACAATTCCACAATTTATCATGCCCCTGACCCGGACCCAGAGTTTATTTGTCTGCTGTTTGGGTCTAGAGACAGATGTCAGACGTTTTTAAAAAACACGTAAAAAAAAAAAAAAATTAAATCAATGAAACACAACATCAAGAAGAGTACGAAGACAAATCCATGTTTGTTTATTTTTTCATTAATGGAATTGTTCGTATTTTCTCTCCAAGAACTTTGTTGATATGTGTCATGGGATGGGAAGGTGTTGTCTCGTCTCCTGGCGGTAGAGGGCGCCCGGGGCCGCGGTGTGTTGACGGTCCCTCGGTGATGACAGTTTCCTGCTGGTTCCCAGCGTCACAGCCCGACGTGTTGACGGAGAAGCGGCCGACCAGGAGCTCTGCTGCTCGGTATGCGGCGCACTCGGCAGCCGGAGTGAATCTGTGTCTCTTTTCGTGGTGGATAACGGTGAGTTAGGGCAAAGTCGTGTTTTTGTCCCCGCTGTCTGGGTCACTCTGTCCCGCTGCTCGTTAAAGTCTCGCGCCCGCTACGTGTCACTGTGGAGAGAAACGTCACAACGGACTCCGGTGAAAAACCCGGCTTTTGGTTGCTGTTCTGCTCCAGTGATGGTTTTTAAACACGGCACGCGACGACTTAGAGTCAAATCTGGATCACGTCGGTGACGCTCTTTAATTCGGCGCACGTTCAGGAACACGTACGTCACGGGTTTCAGTAGGAAGTGTACTTATGTAAACCGCTGCACACTTGTTGCCACAGGCGGACGTGGCGACAGGAAAGTGCCAAGCTAACTGCTGCCGGGGTTTTCAGAGTCACAATATTACATGTGTGTGTTTGTGTGTGTCTGTGTGTGTGTGTCGCTTATTGGGCCGAATTGAAATGTTGATACAAACTTGTCACGACGCGTGTTAACGTTGATTCTCTGAAGGACTGCGGGTCAATAAAAGTGGGCGTTCTCGCAGTGGAGTTTGGCGTGAGGCGAAGGGCAACGTCGACTTTTTTCAGAAGCAACAAAAATAAGTTTGTGTTTGTGAGTCTCCGCTGTTTGTTGTTGTTTTCCGTGTAAATCATAAAATAGTTCATAAATTAAATTCAACGCCAACACGTCGCTGTGTAACGTTTGTGTCACGTGCACTTTGTGTCATGTTGTTTTCCAGAACCTGAGTTGTGTTGTGAGTTTTCCAGTGTGAGATCCATACACATCCTGTGTTCAATCAGAACTCAGACACACACACACACGCACATCAACATCATGTTGTTGGTCTGTTGGTAAGACTGCCCCCTGTCAGAGTTTGACCTTTGACCTGTGCTTATCCTGAGTGACGTGGTTGTCATTACTGTGTGTCCACAGGGGAACTGAGCGACAGGACGATGGAGGGTTCAGTGGGAGGAGGCGTGAGGGCGAATGGACCCGTGGCGGCGCCAGCGGCGGCGAGCAGTGGCTCCTCCATGGGGCCACCTCTGTCCCCAGAGGAGCTAGTGGACGAGCAGCAGTCGTCGCTGAAGGACGTCTCCCAGATGTGGATTAAGTTCGTCAAGACGTTCGCCATCATCTTCCCGATCTACGCGTTAGGATACTTTGAGTTCAGCTTCAGCTGGGTTCTGATTGGACTCGCCATGTTGTTCTACTGGAGGAGGAACTACAGCGGTCAGGACTACAGGATCAACCGGGCCTTGGCCTTCCTGGAGCACGAGGAGAAGGCGGTGAAGCAGAGTGTCCCGATGACCGAGCTGCCGCCGTGGGTGAGTCTGCTGCGTCTCCTCCTGACTCCTCCCCCTGCTGATTCCTCTGTTTACTTCCTCAGTTGATTTCATGTTTGGGAAACTCGGCACTAATAATATGTTCCCACAGGCGTCAGGTCCAAGCAGCCTGTCTTTGTCCTGTCTTTGTCCTGTCTTTGTCCTGTCTTTGTCCTGTCTTTGTCCTGTCTGGGTTTGTTATGAGCGCGTCCATGTGCGGCGTGAGACGCCGTGACGTCACCGGGCCAGTCACACTGTGGTTCTTGCTAAGTGGGGTCTCATTAAAGTCCACACGTCCCACGCCGTTCTGATTCTGGCTTCCATCCTGGCATCTGCTGAGGGAGCAGCAGTCCTCACTGAATCATTCACTCATGGCCCTCGGGGCCCTCTGGGCCCTCAGGGCTCCTGCATCTGGCACCATCCAGCAGCAGAGTCATCCGACCTGTTTTCATTTTCACTTTCTGCCTTCAGCACTGCGCGTCGCTGTCACTGATCAGAGAGACAGAGGAGGAGGCCACAGAGGTCACAGAGGTCACAGTGAGTCTCTGTCCAGATAATCAAAGGTCAGAACGGGTCCCACAGAGTCACAGTCTCTGGGAGGACAGATCCTGATCATCACAGACACGATGGTTTGGCTCCGTGTCGTCGTGTTTGACCCGCGTTCAGTTTCGGGCGCCATGTTTAAGTCCACAAACAAACGCGGCTCGTGGCGTTCAAACGCGGCTCGTGGCGTTCGAACGCGGCGGCGCAGCTTTGTTCAGCTGATTAAAGGGAAACGAAAGAGAAATCAGTGACACAGTGGGGTCACAGGATGAACTTTGACCCCTGAGAGGCAGACACGCTGACGTTGTCAGTGTGACCTCCTCCTCCACACACCTCAGATCCCAGTGATGAGAGGAGACGTGGAAGAAGCGGAGTCTTAAACAGGCGTCAGGATTGTGACAGTGATTCCTCTGACGTCTCTGATGTGATTAGTCTGATCGTTAAGCCTGTAAACACAGCAACTGATTGATGACATGATAACGAACTGTGCTCAGATACTTTTCTTTTGATTGATCACTTGATTGATCAGTAATCGAGAATTAAAAAGTGATAGCGATTGGTGTGAATGAGCTGCGTCTCCATGGTAACTGGTCCTGACGTCACAGTCACATGACGATAGAAGTGTTTTTCTTTTCCACCTGTAGATCATGGAGCTCGTGTCAGCAGAGGGGTTTTTTTCAACCAGTGTCATGACATCATCATGAAATCCTTCATGATGTCATTGTCATGTGACATCATATTGATCGTAGCTTCACAAGTCGTCTGTGTGGCTTGCGGAGACATCTTGAGCAGCGTGTGTTTGTTGACCTTTGACCGATCAGAGTTCATCACTGTCATCATATTAACAGCCTCAGGTCCGAGCCGACTGAGACGAACCAGTTTGCCTTCGCTCGTCCTTCCCTCTTTCTCTCTCTCTCTCTCTCTCTCTGCTGGCAGTGACCTTTGACCCGGCCGCTCTGGCTGGCTGGTCAGAGGATACCGGCTGAGAAGTCAGCGTGCTCTGCAGTTTCCTACCTGGCTGCATGTTAATCTGCCCCGACAGGAAACGCTGTCCTGCATCGGTCTATTCCCTGATGTCGAAGCCCACGCTGCGTAGAAGAGCTGCGTCAGCACATTGCTGATGTTTCCAGCAGAGCTGACATCTTGAACCTGTGTTTCTCACCACTCCATTTTGTTGTAGGAGGGAAAAAAAACACGCCGTCATGGATTGAGGTCAGCAGTCAGCCCTGAGGCGCCGTGAAATGGATCAGATTCCGGATTCTCAGCTCATCGTTCTTTTCTTTCCCGGTGTCCAGTTAGAGCGGAAATACATTTTTGCCGACAAGAAACAAATTCCTCTGTTGTGACTAATTGTGATTGGATGACAAGCATCAGTGAACGACAGGTTTGGTCGACGCGGTGTGGTCTCCCATCCTGCGTGTTGAGAAGAATGTCTGGAATGAGGCTCGATGGATGTTGTGGGCCAAGAATTCCCGAAGTAATGGTGCTTGTGAAAGTCTCCTCTGTGACTCACAGCAGTAAATGTAAACAGTCAAACACAACACAACAGCTATAGCGTATAGCTTAATGCGTCTCAGGCGTGAGAGTGGACCCCGCACGTCCCTCTGACTCGGGGTCGATGTGTTTAGTGTCAGTGCTTCATCGCCTTTGACCTGATCAGGAGCAAAGGTCAAGAGTGAAGACTCGTAACTACACTAATGCAAATCCACACCCTCCCTCAGGCCTCAGACACACACACACACACACACACACACACAGACGGACATTTTCCTTTTTGCCTTCAGCGTGTCAGAGACTTTTCTTTTGCGTGCACGTTTAACTTCCTGTCTGGTCTGCTGTTGACTCCAGCCTCAGTGTGTGTTTTCATAATGACTGTAGAAGGAGCCTAACGAGTAGAACACAGAATGGTGTTGTGTGTCGTGTGTGTTATACTGTTGTTGCACTGCACGGTTTCCAGGTGTGTATTTGAAGCTGATTGTGCAGAAACGCTCAGGAGTCATTACAGCTGGACTGTGAGTGTGTCCGTGTCTTGTGCGTTTGTCTCCTCCCTCTCCTCGCCTCTCTCTGCTCCACTGACGTGGCTCGGGTGTGGCCTCCCTCTTCATGTGTTGTGTTGCGTTGTGTTGTGCCAAAGGGCAGGAACAGAGAGGCCTTGTGCCGCGCTCGTCTGCGTTTACCTGCAGCGTTCACCTGCAGCGTTTACCTGCAGCTTCCTCGTCACACACTCAGTGACACGTCCATTGTCCTCGGGGTTGTGTGCTGTCGTTTGAATGCGTTTGAATAACAACCCTGTTGTGAGCAGCTGTGAAACAGTGACTCCTGACACGAGGATCTGAGAGGAACCTGCAGCCTCCAGCAGCTTGTTGAATGTGAAGGTGCAGGTCAGATGGATGTAGATGTTGTGAGATGTGATGTAAACACAGACACGGGTAGTGTGTGTGTGTGTGTGTTCACACTGGGTGTGTGTGTGTGTGTTGGCGCTGGTATCTAATGACAGGCTGGATGATCAAAACAATCAGTATCAAAACCTCGTTAGCGTCTGTCGTCTCTGTCTCAGCACCATGTGACACGTCTCCTGGACAGGTCTGTCTCCTGGACAGATCTGTCCTCATATCCTGCACTGTCTCCCTCTCTGGGTCTAAATATAGACGTCAGCTCCGAGTCGCCGTCTCATCACGTCCACTTCACCTCTCTGTTACTGCCTCTCTGTGTGTGTGTGTGGACGCTGACTCAGCAGATCTCCTCCCGGTTTCTGTCATCAATCACCTGCAGCAGGAGAATCTGTGTGTCTGCTTTTTACACTTCCGGGACAGACAGACAGACAGACAGACAGACAGACAGACAGATAGGCAGGCAGGCAGACAGACAGGCAGACAGACAGACAGACAGACAGACAGACAGACACAACTGCTGTTAATGTGAAAGGAAGAGATTCCAGCAGTGATCAGCAGTTATACTCCACACCTTTATATCTCTCCCTCTCTCTCTCTCACACACGCACGCATGCACTCGCGCACACACACACACACACACACACACACACACGCGCGCGCGCGCACACACACACACACACGTGGGTGGGGCTGGAAAAGGGAGGTTAGGATTTCCAAACAGCTGTTACATAGTTGAATCATGAGTCTTGGCAGCTTGACACGTTTTGACACGGGGAAACACACACACGCACGCACGCACGCACACGCACACACACACACGTGTAACCGGGAGTGATGCTGTTGTCCTCCACTGGATTGAAGGAGTGATGGATTGACCTCATGTGAATCGTGGTCATCCAGCTTTTAATTGTGCGACTGTTTCTCTACACTGGCACTGTCTCCGTCCTGCTGAGTCGTCCTGCTGAGTCGTCCTGCTGAGTCGTCCTGCTGAGTCGTCCTGCTGGGTTGTCTCCGTCTGTTCCTCTGCTGTTTGTCCTCAGAGGGGAAAATCTGTGCTGCCGTCGTGGCCTGTTTCTTCGTCCACATGACTCACTCGTTCCTGCGTTTCGCTGTTGCTTCCAGCTTCATGGTGTTGTTTGAGTATCCAGGTCTTGGGAATGTGAGCCTGGTGGCAGAGCCTTGATGAAGCCATGTGACGTCTGTCCAGAAAGTAAACAAAGACACCAGGCAGAACTTCATGACATCACAGAGTGGATCAGATCCTGAATGACGTTACCCTGCGCTGGAACGTTACAGTCAGGTGACCCGAGAGTGAGGTTGAAACCACAGTCAGTGAGTTGTGGCGATCGGCCTCCCAGCATGCACTGGGGCAGTAGATTCATGGACACATGCTCATTTAACGTGTGCCTGTTTGTCAGTGGTGGGATTGTTTTCCTTTGTTCCCAGACTTTCATGGCCGTTAGTCTCATCAGAGTGTGGTCGGTCCGACTGATCCCTGATGGACTCGTTAGTGATGAGGTTCCCCCTGATGGCCACAGACCATCAAAGACAGTGTTTGTGTATAGACATTTATTTTGTGTCATGTTTTATGGGCAGTCGACATGTGACAAGGGACATAAAAAGATCATGATGATTTTCCAACATTTTAAAATCTAAGGATTTTAAAATGGCCCATGCAGTATGTGGTACATAATACTGATACTACTTCTACTACTACTACTACTACTACTACTACTACTACTAATAATAATAATAATAATAATGATAACCAGACTTGGTGTCACGCTTTACGATGTCTCACAACAACACTTTACTTTTCAGATTGCTGTGTTAACCGAGAGAGAAACGTGTGTGTTGTGATGCTGATGTTGTCGTCAGGGGGAGTGTGTTTATTTTGGTGCATGAGGATTGTACAGTATGTGTTTCCTGGGCCGCATGACCTTGCATGTTGTCGTGTTGTGTTGAAGTGTGTCACTGTTGTGTGTGAGAGACACGGTCCCCGTGTGTTAAGCTTTAAAGAGTTGTCACGTAAATCTGCAGCAGCTGTTTTAATAGTTTTCATAGTAATAATGAATAAATGTGGTTGAGTTTATGAATGAACGTCTTGAAGAAGTGCAGTAGGTTGTACAGAGTATGAAAACAAAGAGGTTGTCATTCATATCATACATGACTGTGAAGTACTGTCGGTTTACATGTATGATTAAACAGTTTCATTTACACATTAAAAAAAAAAAACTTGTCTCTCAACTAATTATAACAACCTCTTTTACTTAAGTAAATTCCACAATGATCATAATGGAATAACTTGTTTCCAGTGGAGATATATTTTGAAGCGTGCTGATTTGATGAATATAATAATATGTTCTGTATAACATGTTTTATATTTCACTGGTTTAAATGGTGATATCTAATATCTAATGTTTACTTATGCAACACAGCACAATGAGGAAACGCACGTACACACACACACACACACACACACGCACACACACACACACACACACACAGAGTGGACAGACTATCAGTCTACAGAAACACTTCCTGGTTCTCCTGTATTTAAATGTAATGTATTCATGACTCGTTCAGTGACTGATGATTCTAACTCTCTGTCTCTCTCTCTTGGTTTTCAGGTCCACTATCCAGATGTGGAACGAGTGGAGTGGCTGAATAAGGTGTGCACACACACACACACACACACACACACACACACACACACACACACACACACACACACACACCACACACAGTGTGAGGCAGCAGAGGCAGACAGGTGGTGTATAAATAGCATCCGAATCTGGAGCTCTGACAGACACTGGCTCCTCCACAGTGAGTGAGTGAGTGAGTGAGTGAGTGAGTGAGTGAGTGAGTGAGTGAGTGAGTGAGTGAGTGAGTGAGGAGAGGTGGAGTGATGGAGAGAGAGGGAGAGATGAAGGAGAGAAAGAGTGAATCTGCCACCTGTACGAGCATCACTTACTGGAAATGGTTTCACATGGAGACGCTGCGGTCAAAACGCTAATGGACGCAGACAAAGAGGGAAATGGCTTTTTAATCTGCGGACGTGATGGAGCGATGTCTGTGTTGTATTTATCCTTCATGGCTGCTAAAGAGGCAAGAACAACAATTAATGCTCCTCCAGTACACAGAGATGAGTCAAAGTCTAATGATGCTCAGGAGATAAAATATCCATCATTTAATTTCTCACAGTTCTGACTTCTTCGTCTCATCATGCAGACTTTGTCTTTTGACAGTTTCTCTCAGGTTTTGTTGCATAATTTGGATTTTCGTTGGCTCCCTGCACAAATCAGCAGATCATAACGCAAACCTCTTTAAGAGGATCCCCCAAGAAATATCTGCCAGCAGTTTTCATCTGAACCGATCTCTTCACGTTCTCTCTCCTCCTCCCGCAGACGGTGAAGCAGATGTGGCCGTTCATCTGCCAGTTTGTGGACAAGCTGTTCAGAGACACCATCGAGCCGGCGGTGAAGGGCGCCAACCCTCACCTCAGCTCCTTCTGCTTCACAAAGATCGACATGGGCAACAAGGTGAGGAGATACAGCGACGACCGCGACGCAGGCAACGACATTAATGCTCACAACAACGCAGAGGAAACACACAATGACACAATGATCGTTAGTTAACAGTGGACAGTCATAACGTAAATAATAGAATAATACTGTATTTTGTGTTTGTGCAGCCGCTGAGAGTGAACGGGGTGAAAGTTTACACAGAGAACGTGGACAAGCGACAGGTCATCATGGACCTGCAGATCAGGTACAGCTCACTCTCTGATGCCTTAGTTTCCCACTGAAGATGCAAATCTTACAAAAACATCGTCTCCAGACGTCTCAGTGCCAGTTCAACCTTTCAGAATAAAAGTGTTTTTCACAGTGTGACTTTAGTTTGAACCATCTCATTGTGTTTGTCTTGGACGTCCTTTCAGTTTTGTCGGGAACACAGAGATCGACGTGGACATCAAGAAGTACTATTGCAGAGCTGGAATAAAAAGTATCCAGGTATGGGAGTGGTTTATTTTTTAAAAATGAGCAGATTAATTTCCGAGCTCTAGTGTGATGTCTCCTAAAACATCAACCTCCCAATAAATAAATGTAATTCCTGACATAGTTATTCAATGATGAAAAAACATTTCTAACAAATCCATTTGATCTGTATTTTTAAAATAACAATGTCTAATAATAACATTATTATCATTGCTCCGATGAAACGAGCACTTCCTTTGAATTCTTTAATTATTCATTCAGTTTATCTGTTGATTGATTAATTGTCCAACGGCATCAACACCTGAAAATAGTGAAATGAAATATAGTAAAAAAAAAAAGTAGTTAAAAGTTGACAGGGCGAGGGGAAAAAAGATGGAAAGAAGTAAGCAGGTGTGATATTAAGCTGTGACCTGTCCAGAGACAGCTTCACGTCATGTGTTGACTCTGAGGCTGATAAAGGAGACGTCGTCCACTCGGCTGCTGGCAGAGGATCAGGCCATATTTACTGTCCAGAGATCAGAAGGCCGGAGAGAGTGAGTGTGAGGGGTTTACAGAGGGAAGCAGCTTCCTGTTCGAGGAAGAGTCAATATTTGACTCTGCGTCGGGCCCAAAGTTTACAGCTGATCTGACTGAAGCTGACGGAGCCCCCCCCCCTCCCTCACCCCGCCCTCCCCCCCGGGCACAGGATGGACCAGTGAGTGAGCATAAACACCACTGTAGTTTCAGTCTTTCCACTCCACTGATTTTGATTATCAGGATGTCGGAATTTGATGACTCAGAGTGAACTGAGACCAAATTTGGTGGTGCGGAGCGTTGGTGAGCATATCAGAGGTTTGAGTCAGTGCAGCTGCCGAGAGAGAAACATCTCCAAACAGAGGAGAGGAACCGAGGAACTGACGTTTCAGAAGAGTCCTGGAAATGGAAACAAAGTGGAGCCTCTGCCGTAATAATCAATAAATAATAATCACTTTTTTTCAACCGGGACTTTTGCACTGATGAGGAATCTTCTTGCTTTTGTGGCTTTGTGCTGCACAGTGTGAAGATCATAAATGCAGCTGGACGACCGTTGTGCAGAGATGAAGCTGTAACACTCGAGCGACATCATGTACCGATGATGTCACTCGTGACATCACGGCTTGTTTTCATGTCAATAAAAACAACGTGGTTGGTTGAACCCAGGCTCTGCTAATGGCTCGTTAACCTGGCTGATGTTGCCAGGCGACAGCGTGAGGAGGCAAATGACTGATTTCATGTGTTTTTGTTTTTTTTCCCTGCTTCAGCTTCATGGCGTGTTGAGGGTCGTGATGGAGCCGCTGCTGGGGGACATCCCTCTGGTCGGTGCGCTCTCCGTCTTCTTCCTCAAGAAACCAGTGAGTAGATGTTTTACCTCCCCCTCATGCTGTGCATCAGTCAGCTCACATCAATGAAATCACATGATCATCACAACATAAACGAAGCAAACGCATCGCTTTGACAATAAAGGAAGGAATTTCCCTCTTAGCTCTTCCTGACTGAACGATCCAGTATCAGTGCATTCCTTCTTCCTGACTGCCGGCTTCCGTCCTCTTCCATAAACATATGTTATCTCCCAGATTCCGGACTTTGATATTAGCTCCCACAGGGAAAACTGTCATCATCCAAAGCCTCTAGAAAACGTGAAATCTTCCCCCCTTTTTTTTAAAATTAGATTTTGGGGTTCAGACGCAAACAAACAAAACAAACCTGGTATCTGCTGTTGTTTCTGTATCTTCTTCATCTGGGTGGTGGCTGCGTTTGAGGCGTTGTCGAGTCACGTATCTCCACAGAGGAAGTGATGTCATGACTGCTCCTGTTTTTAGCCTTCATTTTAATGCCGTCACAGACACCGACCTTAACAACGTTAACATCGCTGAATCCTATCAGCGGTACCACGACCACTTTAACACCACGCACGTGTGTATTGGATTTCTCACACGGACCATAAACTCACGGCTGATTAAAACACAGGTTTGTTTTTATTCTGATGTTTTAGTTTGGGTCATATTCTGTCATTAAACCTCGCCTGTATTGTGCTCTGTAAAAGTAAAACAAAGTTTTTTTTTCTTTTTTTGAATCCTAAACTTTATTGAACAGTCCAAATATTTCAGATGCCTGGAACGAGTCTGGTGACATTTTGTACCAGCTGTCGAAGTTTATAATTTATAACCTGCAGGAGGACGAACAGGAAGTTGACTTGGTGCATTGTTTACCTGATGACATCACATCTGTCATGTCATCGTCTTCTTTCTTGTGGTCTGTATCATTTAAACGTCCTCTCTTTATGGCCGCCAGCAGGAAGATGAGGTTTCACCCTCCACCAGCAACATGTTTGTCAATCTGTCTCTGTTTACTACACGGGCTAACTGAACCCAGTGCTGCATCGTCTGCACACACACACACACGCACACACGCACACACACGCACGCACACACACACACACACACGCACGCACGCGCACACACACACACGCACACAGAAACTTGTTGAAACTTGTACGTTATGATTTGTTGTCATATAGTGACATCAGGTCGTTCGAGTCCACTCGTTCAGTTTGTGACATTGACAGGTGGCGGCCGGCTCGCGCTCCATCTAGAGTCGGTGAGCCGGTGTTATTTTGAGCCGGGGTGGCTTCCCAGTGTGACACTGTTCATTGTCTTGTGTGTTTGTGTTTGTGTGTTTGTGCGGCAGTGAGGTCAGTGTGGTTTTTTCTCAGAGTCAACAAATCAGTCAGGGCCAGTGATCAGGACAGGGAGTCTGTCTGTCTCAGCCTGAGCCACTCAGCTCCGTCCAGACGACCCTGTGCCCTGATCCGGCCAGAAGGGTCATCGCCAGGCGAATGTCCACATCAGTCCACAGCAGTCCACATCAGTCCACATAAGTCCACATCAGTCCACATCAGTCCACAGCAGTCCATATCAGTCCATATCAGTCCATATCAATCCACATCAGTCCACATCAGTCCACATCAGGAGAAATGTTAGGTCGTTAAAATGACGTCTTCCACGCGGTATTTTTAATACTGCTCTATCAGCAAGTCTGTTGGGAAAAAAGCCGACGACGTCATTTTGACAATAAGATGCAGTGAATTCTCCAGTTTCAGGCCAAAGAACAATCCTTTTTTTTAGATTTCACAAACTATTTATTTTTTATTTTATTTTTTTATGTCATCACATTAGTTGATGATTTATTTAGGGGAGAGATTATTGCAGTGACAGCGACATAATAACTGTTGTCATGGATTAGGACGACTACTACAACTACTACTATTGCTACTACTGCTACTATTACTGCTACTACTGCTACTACAACCACGTATGTAACTGATGCTTTCCAGCCTGACGAGTTCAGGACTGATCTGAGTGTGATGTGCTGTGGTTGGTGTTTGTGTTGGCTGGTGGACGGCAGTGGTACGCGGGGCATTCAGCTGACGTCTGGGTGTGTCAGAAATGTGGTAACCCACTTTTACAGCGTGTAGCTCCGGCATGTGGAAGTCTGACAGCAGGGTTTGGAATCTGGGTCGTGCTCCGTGTCGGGCCTCTGTGGGGAACTGATGATGATGATTTACATAATAAGACATAAGAGAGAAGAGATAATGGTGATGGTGGAGAGGAGGATTACTGTTCTATGTGTCCACACACGCAGGTCGTTCACTTTTATCATCTATACCAAACGCTCTAAAGACGATATTGAAATGAGATCATGTGATCACGCGCAGGCCCGCACTCACACACACACATTAAGAATTATGAATATGAATGTGTTTTTGTGTTGTGTGCTGATTGATGTTATTATAAATTACACCTCAATGCAGAAAATCCTCCTTTTTCTCGATTTAAAAAAAAAAACAAACAAAACCTGTCGTCTAAATGATATTTTCCCTCTGTCTTTCAGTTGCTGGACATCAACTGGACAGGACTCACAAACATGCTGGACATTCCCGGTGTGAAGTAAGTGACTGGACTGATCAAGTGTAATGATCAGTGATCTGTGTGCCCTGCAGACCACTGCTCTCTGCACACCGACCCACTGCTGCTGCTGAAACGCTCCGTCTCCAAAAGACTCCGCCCTGTGAAATGCTGCTTTCCTGGTCTGACGAGTTTGGAGGAGCGCACCAGTGTGTGTGTGTGTGTGTTAGTGTGTGTGTGTGTGTTTCTGCTGTGATTGACCACACCCTCCAGACTCTCTTCCTGTGCGCACATGCAGGCCCTCAGTGATGATGAAGAGCAGGAAAACACTCTTCTTCTGTGTTTCTCCCTGCAGCGCACACACACACACACACACACACACATATATATATTCTGTTCAGCTGGAAAACACACACCTGGAGTGTCAACAGACACGCACACAAACACACACACACACTGTTCTAACCCCAAAGGAATCTGCCTCTGTGCATGATGGGATACGTAGAAGCCACAGTTGTTGGAATTGCACCATCCAGCGTTCATCTGGATGGAGTTAGTGGTCCAGTGAGTGAGCAGACCAGGAATCAGCTCGTCTCTACGAGCGTCTGCGGAATATCACACAGAATTCCAACAGGAAACAGATCCGGGATCAGCTCCTCCAGGACGGCAGGAAGCCTCGTGGCAAAACAGTGCAGCCACGTACAAACGCAGGCCGCTGCTGCCCTCTAGAGGGACAAACTGAGAGCTGGATACAAACAGTGCTGCTGTTAAACCACAGTTTACTGTTGTAGTCAAATCAGTATGCTGATGTGAACACTTCCTGTATGATCCTGCTGCATTACAGCAAGGTTTGTTGTGTTGTGTTGTGTACTATTTTCATGTTTTTCCCTGACTCTTAATGTGTTGTCTCTGTCTGTCTCTGTCTCTGTCTCTGTCTGTCTCTGTCTCTGTCTCTGTCTGTCTCTGTCTCTGTCTCTGTCTGTCTCTGTCTGTCTCTGTCTGTCTCTGTCTCTGTCTCTGTCTCTGTCTCTTGTCTCTCAGTGGTTTATGTGACAGCATCATCCAGGACATCATCTACAGCTACCTGGTCCTGCCCAACTCCATCAAGATCCCTCTGGTGGGAGAAGCCCAGCTGGCCCAGCTGCGTTTCCCTATACCCAAGGTAAAACATACATGTACACGCAGACACTAACAAACACACACACACACACACACACATATATATGTATATACATATATTTGCTGATTAACAGTGAAAATCTTCACATTTGTTTAGCAATATTTCATAAGATGGGATATTTGTTTTTTCCATTTCCTGTTGTATCTGTGTTTCTGGAACAGTCCCCGGTCCGTCCTCATGTCTCTGTCTCTGGTCTCCTCTGTCTCCTCAGGGCGTCTTGAGAATCCACTTCATCGAGGCCCAGGACCTGCTGTGCAAAGACAAGCTGATGGGCGGCCTCATCAGAGGCAAGTCCGACCCGTATGGAGTCATCCAGATCGGGACGCAGGTTTTCCAAAGCAAAGTCAAACACGAGACCACCCACCCAAAATGGAACGAAGTGTATGAGGTGAGTGACGCAGTGAACAGGAAGTTAGTCTGAGTCAGGGGTGTGTTTGTTTTCTAATGTGCATTTCTAAAAGTGTGTCTGTTGTGTTGTTTCAGGCTCTCGTGTACGATCACTCAGGACCGAATGTTGGCATCGAGCTGTTTGATGAAGACCCTGATAAAGACGACTTTTTGGGAAGGTAAAGCTCAACCATTGTTTTCATTTGTTTGTTTTTTGTGTTTCCCCAAAATCACATCTTCATCGACATCAACTATTGACTGTATAGTATCTGCTGACGTCTTCCCCTGTGTGTGTGTGTGTGTGTGTGTGTGTGTGTGTGTGTGTGTTTTCAGTCTGGTGATGAATCTGGCAGAGCTGCAGAAGGAGCAGAAGGTCGATGAGGTAATCTGCGTGTTTTTGTCCTGTATGTTTGTTACTGTGGTTGAACAAAGATTTAGAAGAAACTCAACACACACGATAAAAAAAGCACAACAACAAGAAAAAGCAGAAAATACAAGTGTGTTTCAGAAACTCAATATATTTGAGAAGCTTGGAAAAACTGTGACGTGAATTTTGAATGGTAAACAGAATAATAAAAAATGATTGTGACTGTGATTTATCAGAATGTCTAGTTTCTCTGTTCCGAATGGAAACAAACGTGTGCGTGTGTGTGTGTGTGTGTGTGTGTGTGTGTGTGTGTGTGTGTGTCCTCAGTGGTTTGTACTGGATGAAGTGGCCTCGGGGAAGCTGCACCTCAGAGTGGAGTGGTTATCTCTGCTGTCCAAGCCTGACAATCTGGACCAGGTACAGAAACGCTCAATTTACATACAGTCATATTGTTGTGGTGCTGACCCTTGACCTTTGCCTGTCACTGATTCTTATGGGGCCTTTCCCTCCAAACCACCAAGGCCCTGACGAACATCAAAGCGGATCGAGGGAAAGCCAACGACGGCCTGTCGTCCGCGCTGCTCGTCGTCTTCCTGGACTCAGCCAGGAATCTGCCGGTGAGTCACAGTCTGATGTTTGTCGCTCAGACACTGGAGGTTACTGAGCCTCGCCGCCGATCACATGACTGACGTCAACACGTCTCACAGCTTCATGGACAGACGGGTCAGGAACAAGAGACAGAAGAGACAGAAGCGTCTCGCTTTAGTCTCGTTTTGTCAAACTTTTACTTTTGCTCTTATGGTATTTATTACCAGCGTAAATATCCCATCCTTTCTTTCTTTCTTTCTTTCTTTCTTTCTTTCTTTCTTTCTTTCTTTCTTTCTTTCTTTCTTTCTTTCTTTCTTATTGTCTGATTAGTGACGTGAGTTTGTCTCTGTGTTAGTGATGAATCTTCTGTAGAGCAGGACTCGCCTTCCTCCTTTCAACCTTCTCTTCTCCTCTCCTCCTCTCCTCCTCTCCTTCTCTCCTCTCCTCCTCTCCTCCTCCCCCTCTGAAGAGCGTCTTCGAGGGGAACTTGGGCTCTGGCTTCCTAAAAGAGAGGCGGGCGGCGGGCCTTGTGGTTTGTGAGAACACCGCCTCTCTCTATAGGACGTTATTTGTGAGTCTGCCGGATGTTTTGTATTTTTTTGCATCCTGGGTTAGTCGCAGGTGTGAAGGCGTTGTCTAGAGAAGTTTTTTTGTGTTACATTTGCTTGCATTTGGTTTTAAACCCAGGTTTTTGAGTGTCGACCTGTCAGAATGCCTGTGTGTTGTGTGTTTGTGATTGATCTGACTCAATCAAACGTGACACTTGCAGCATGAAGGGGAAAACGATGATTCATTCAGTGCATCACGCTCGTCTTTGTGATGACTGTTAAGTGATGAATAACAACGTTTGCATCGCACACTGATAACCTGTAACATCTCCAGCACAGAGATGGTTTGTGGTGTTTCCAGGTTACAGCACAGCATCGAACCCTCGCAGCCTCTTTATGACCAGGGATTCCTTCCATCTCTTTACCTCTGTTCGCCTCACTGATGCTATGATGCTACGCTAACGTTGTGGTGCTCGACTAGAGTCCAAACAAAAACAAGAATGTTTAAGGAGGAAAACGAGTGTATTCAGTAATATATTGTTATAATGTTATATATGACAGCTGGACACTTTATTATTCTATTGTTGTTTTTGTTTGGGCTCAGGTTTGACCTCATGTTTGACCTCATGTCCAGGTTTGATTGGGGACTGACATTAACCATGTGCTCATCCGTGTTGTGTCTCTGTCTGTCCTGTGGGTGGGTCGTCCTAATGTGTCCTCCTCCTCTTCATCCTCCTCCTCCTCCTCCTCCTCCTCCTCTAACCTGCATGCTCGTCTCTTCCCTAATAACCCGCTGTCTGTGTGTGTGTCTGTGTGTGTGTGTGTGTTTGCTCTCTCCTGCCTTGCCCTGGGGGGAAAATCAAAGCGCAATCCGTTAGAGTTCCACCAGGCGGGGCTGAGGAGGGCCTCGGTCTCTAAGGCCATCAAGGTAACGACACGAGAAGGAAGCACATGCATATCGCTCCGACACCGAGGAGGAGTGCAGAGGAATCCTCACAGATCAGGACGCAACATGTTTGAGTAGATACAGAGATGATCGATACGCTGCTCTGCGGCTGCCACCACTCACTGTCATCATGGCACTGTCATTAACAAACCCCACTAACGTGTGTGCGACTGGAACGTGTCTAACAATGTGTGTTGTCGATAACAACATTGTTGTCAGGCGCTCATTCACAGTGACCTGCTGATCTTTTCTTTCGTTCTGATCTCACTTTGTCACTCTTTTTTAAATTTTACTTCCTCATCCCTTCACAATAAAAGGGGCACAGTTTAGGTTTTTAGCAGATTATTGTTTGTCGTATCTGACATTTGTCATCAGACGTTTACTTAAGTTGAAATCAGGTAAATAACAGTAAATGCTGTTGCACGTTGTCGCAACGTCAGCTTCCTGTTTGTAAAAGCGCTTTACTTTTCTTTCTTCCTGTAGTCTGGTAAAAAAGTGACCAGTGACCCCAGCCCCTACGTCCAGTTCAGAGTGGGACACAAGTCCTTCGACAGTAAGGTGAGGCCACACTAAGACAGTGTGAAGTGACAAACGACAGTGGAGCACTCGTATGTCGTTCATCACCTCGTCTGACAGTTACAACTGAGCCTGGATAAATAAATGTTGGACTAATCCTTTAATTAGCAGGTTAAATGCAGCCAGAGTTTTGTCCCTGACGGTTTTAACAGTAACACATCACTGTCTCAGCTGGATCATTGATATAGTGGAGATGTTGCTGCTGGTATCAATAACAGAGCATTTGGAATGAAACTCTCTCCAGACCAGATATAAGACCAAAGAACCAGTGTGGGAGGAGGCCTTCACCTTCCTCGTCCACAATCCAAGGAGCCAGGAGCTGGAGGTGGAGGTACAGAAACTAGAAAAACAGATGTTTGAACCTGAGATGCTGTGCACGAGTTGTCACTGATGTCTTCTCGTCGGCCTCTGTGGCGTTCTGACTTCAGGTGAAGGACGAGAAACATGAATGTACACTGGGGACGCTAACGTTTCCTCTGAGTCTCCTGCTGGAGGCCGAGGACATGACGCTGAACCAGTGCTTCCACCTGAAGAACTCTGGGCCCAGCTGCACCCTGAAGATAAAGATGGCTCTGCGGGTAGGAGGACGAGCCTCGCCGCCACCACCGCAATTCACCTCTCTCTTCTTCTGCCTGTTTCTTTTACTCATTCTGGTTTTTGAAAGCAGTATTGAAGTTTAAGTCTAAATGCGCTGTCTCATCAGGGCTTGGTTGTCATGGAGATAACAGAGAGAAAAGTGTTGGAACAGGTGAACGGTGATTTGAGTCTCTAATTTTCTGTCTAATTTCAGGTGCTGTGTCACATTAAGGACGCTCCACCGTCCTCAAACCCCACCCCGTCCTCAGTGCAGGTCCGCAAGTCTGACTCCAACCAGACACCACGGCCCTCTGTCTCCTCAGACGCCACCAAGCCGTCCTCCTCCGCCACTGACGTCCCCCATGCCATGTCGCCGCAGGACCTGCTGAACCGGCGGAAGGACGCAGAGGAGTCTGTTAGGTCTCCTGCAGGCACAGACCTGGGGCCGGGTGGAGGAGGAGGTGGAGGTCAGGGTCTGGCTGAAAGTGGCAGGAGCACCTCGAACCTGGCCATCTCCAGCTCCCAGCAGTACCTGGCTGGAGGCAAGGAGCCGACGCCCAGCATCGCGTCCGACATCTCCAACCCCTACGCTACTCAGGAGCTGCAGCAGAGGCTCCACCAGCTGCAGAAGTATCTGTCAATCAGTCTTCTTACAATCACATTAACTGTTGGGTTCATTAATCATGGTTAACCCCCTCCCTCACCCCCCGCAGTGGCTCCGGCCCCAGTTATTACCCGCTGGGTGAGATCCAGCTGACAGTCAGACACAGCTCACAGAGGAACAAGCTCATCGTAGTCGTCCACAGCTGCAGGTTCGAGCCAACAGCAGTGACTGACGCCTTTATTCCAATCAACACATCCTGGATGTCAGATGTCAGATTTCTAAAGTCAAACTGTGTGTTTGTGTTCTTCCCTCTGCAGAAACCTGATTGCGTTTACTGATCAGGGCTCAGATCCATACGTCCGCCTCTACCTGCTTCCTGACAAGCGGAGGTCGGGCAGGAGGAAAACTCACACGCTGAAGAAAACCCTCAACCCGGTTTACGACCAGACGTGAGTTGTGCTGCTGCGTGTGTTACATCTTTTTAGAATAAATGTCATCTCTGAGTAAAACTGGTGTCTGTCCTGCGTCTCCTGTCTCCTGTCGCCTGTCTCTGTTCAGGTTTGAGTTCAGCGTGTCCCTCGTGGAGCTCCACAGACGGACTCTGGACGTCGCAGTGAAGAACGGTGGAGGTCTGCTCTCCAAACACAAAGGTCTTCTGGGAAAGGTACACAAAATGAGTCCCTGACAGGTGAAGGTCACCTGTTCATCGGACGTTTGCTTTAAACCTGAGGACGTTGTCTTGTCTGTTGCATTTAGAACTATAACAACGTTTTCTGTTGTTTTTCTCCAGATTCTGGTGGATTTGACTCATGAAGACATCACCAAGGGTTGGACACAATGGTAAATATTCGTCTATGAAGGAATTTCTATGAGCCAATTTGTAGTAAATAAGAAAATGAAATAGCATTCAGAATTTTTCTTTTAATTAATGAACATAAAAATTGATCTAAGTCCTCGATGACACAGTTTGACCACATGTTGAAGTGACTCAGTTGGTTGGTTGTTAGCACATTTTCGAAGTTGTTGTGTCTCCTGAAACAGAAAAAGTGAAATAAAGAGGCTCATGTGGCTCTCTCTCCTGCAGGTATGAGCTGACTGAAGACGGCCTGACCAAGCCTCACCAGCTGTAGATGGCAACAAGAAATCCTTATCACTATCAATATATCAGTATAATAATATATCACCACACTTTCCAAATTACACACATCCACTTCAAAGTATGACGTGTTTTTTTTAAAAATATATTTTCATCACTGGCAAAGAAAAAAAGGAAACAGAAACGCAGCTTTTTACATTCATTTAATCCCATCAGTCGCAAGGCAAACCTTCCCTTTAAGACGCGAGAGAGCGAGTGATGCGTAGAGGGAGTAGAAACAAAATAGAAAACGATATATGACATAATACACTATTACAGAAGCCTATATTCTTTAATCGATATTTATAGGAGAAGCTACAACAATCTATTTTTTAGCCATTGCAGCAGTTTCCTGCCGTTAAAGTCGTGTTTGTGTAGACGTTTGTACATAATGTAAAATGATGCTGGTTCGGTGTGGACATACGAGTCTCGTACTTGGCCAAAGGATTTTTTTGCAATTTTATCTTGTCATGTTTTTTTTAATTATAAATAATCTTCTGGATGTAGTTTCTGAAGCAGGGCGGGCGGGTGATCGATCGGTGGGAGGAAAGTTGTCACCAAAGAGGAAAAGTATTTTATTTTTTCACTTGTGTGGATTTTGGTAACACAACTCGACACTGTCTTTATTCCACTTTCCTAATATGTGCATTCACCATGTGATGAGAACTTTAAAGACACAAGCGTGGTGTTAAATATGATGCAAGTCCTTTCTACTCAGTAACACGGTTTGGTTGATACGTCTGCTGTGCGACCTGTCTGAAATGAGGTTGTATTGTGTTACCTGATTGTGTTTTTGCACAATTGTGTGTGTGTGTAATTTTTTTTTTTCCTTTTGGTTTGTTTTTTAAATCTGGTTTGGGATCATCTGTACTTTTCATTTGCAAGTGAAGCGATGCCTGAATACGGTTAGGATGAAAACATCTGTTTCAGCAGATGATTTAATTTGAAAAGAAAATCTTTTTCTCTAATTAACATTTGAGTTAAGTCTCGAAGCGATGTAGAGAGATTAAAGGAATAGTTTGACATTTTGGCTTTCGTTCTCTAGTAGAACAGGACCTATCAACCAGATGGTGTCAGATCCATTTACTGGTCATTTTTTAACCCCATTCATCAATATTTTCAATGTTTTTTTTTTTAAAATCTGTTCAAAATAGTTTAATAACAATAAACAACCCTAGTGAAACCACCACCTGTTGTCTTTACACTTCAAACCCGACAAACACCATCTGTTAACAGTTTTCCCTCGCTCCTTTCTTCATGCTAAACTAAGCTAAGCTAAGCTAAACTAAGGTAACTGCCTCCTGATTTTACAATTAAAGATATGGTTTTGATCTTTTTTCATCCAACTATTGGTTGTGAAATAAAAACCTAAAATCGCCAAAATGTTGAACTATTCCTTTAAGATAATTGCTGCATTACATTGAACTGTATTTATTATGAAGTTTAAAATTCTATATTGTGGCGCCCCCACTGGCGGTATTGAGCAAAGACGTTGTAGTTTATTTTAATTACTCCGATTTTAATCAGTGACAAACTTTTATTTCTCGTTCCCTGTTAATGAATATGAAGGCAATGTCATACTAACTAATCTGAGGTTCATTTATTTTATTCAGTTTTTTTCCTGAAATGAAGCCGCCATCAAAAAGCTCCACTTCCTGCCACCTTTTCATATTAAAAGTCCTCCAGCTTCCCCATTTATTGATCTTTTAGTGAAAACCTGCTGTGTAAACACAGTATTTGTGTTGAACAACACAGATGCACATTGTTCTGCTGAATCCACCACAGACTTCATGTAATTCCATGTTTATTTTTTATTGGTTTATCATAAGTAGTATTCCCTCTTTAATTTGATAAATCACTCTTTGCCCAAACAGTTAGCGGAGTAGAATTAAAGCAGATTCCCACAAACTAATATAATAATCTTATAGAATATTTTCACAGTAATGTTCACATCAGGGTTTCAGCCAGTTTGATATCATGATGGCTACATTTACTTTGTTTATGCAACATTAGTCTTAACATGAAGGGTCATTGTCAACACTTGTGTCTACAGATTGTTATTGAATATTTCATTACCATTTATCTATTTGTGTTGAGCACATATGCTTTTTGTTTTTCGTACATCTTGCATATAATCATGCATTGATTTGACTTTACCACACTCGCTCAGAGTAGATTCCAATCAGTAACAGATACACTGATCACACAGGTGTCAAAGAGCTGCTGTGACCTTTGACCTTCAAAACACAAACTAATGATGTTTGTCTCATTTGTGTACACATCAGGCATAAAGAAAGTATTTGACATGTGTGTATGTAAACTGTCATTCTACATTCAGCGTCTCTTAATGTTATTTTACTTGTATCTTCCAGCTGTCGCCTTCTCGGTCTCGCTCTGTGTTTTACTTTGTAAGTAAACGTTCTGACTGT
The DNA here is from genome assembly GCA_016785345.1 of Trinectes maculatus. Taxonomy (NCBI): domain Eukaryota; kingdom Metazoa; phylum Chordata; class Actinopteri; order Pleuronectiformes; family Achiridae; genus Trinectes; species Trinectes maculatus. The sequence continues at coordinate 164,187 of JAFBJQ010001862.1, read as the reverse complement.
AAGCCATCGGAGACGGAAGCTTTGCCTCTGGGATGGAGTGTGTCTCGTCTTCTCCGTTCTCTTAATTTAAATTGTGCCTTAAAAGTCAAACGGCCCAGAGGTTTTTTACATGTGTTAAAAAAAAACAACAACCAGAAAATTGCTGAAGGGGTTTCCTGTGTGTCAGTCTTCTAAATGTGTCTGAAATGAATAAATAGCTTTAGCTGGCTGTAGCAGCATGATTTACTTTTTATTTCAAACACTCAAAGACACTGAACAACGAGTGCCAAAAACATACAGCTACAATGTGAACACGCTGTCGCTGTTGTCAGTTGCTGAGTGTTGGCAGCAGCTGGTACTGCAGTTCCACCGCTGGCCACTGTGTGGTGACGAAATTGCCACTGGATGGTGAAATCAGAGTAATTTAATGAGGGAAAAAGGTGACTTCCGGCTTTGGCTCAGTGATGGAAGGATGAGAAGAAGAAGAAGAAGAAACTCCAGATGGTGAGTGAGCAGCCGGACTCTTACAAAGACATCTGGTTATTTCCTGTAAACACGTGTCTATTTCCTGTGAACGGATATTTATTTCCTGTAAACACGTGTTTATTTCCTGTAAATATGCGGACGTGTGGCGCTTTGTTTAACCGGAACTTCTGCGTTTCATTTCTCCGCTTGTAGATTTCCGGACCTTTATTTTGGAGGGCCGGAGCGGATGTTGTTGTTGTTGGTGGTGGTGTTGGTGGTGGTGTGTGACGAGCCTCCGGCAGCAGCAGGAGGAGAAACGCCCTGTATCCTCTCTCCTCCTTCATCCATCCACCGCCCGGCTCCTCTCTGCTCCCCCTGCCGCGCAGGGGCCGCTCCGACCGGGAAGGACGACGACACTCGCCCCGGGAGAAATGGACTGTTAACCGGGGACAGTCAGCCACAAGAGACATGAGCCGCCTCCTCTTCCTCCTCCTCCTCCGCGGCTCCCTGAGCCTCCTCCCGGCCGCCGCCGACAGGAGGGTCGGTGAGTACGGAACCGGAGCTCTGGCTCCTTCAGCCATTTTGCTAAAAAAAAAAAAAAAAAAAAAAAAAATATATATATATATATGTGTGTGTGTGTGTGTGTGTGTGTGTGTGTGTGTGTATATATATATATATATATATATTTGCAGTTTGTGTCAGAAGCGACGTTTGAATGCAGCTTCACATGATCTGAGACAAAACAAACATCAGCTGTGTGATCAGGCCTCCACCTGTCACACAACACTACACATCACAACACTACACATCACAACACTACACATCACAACACTGCACACTCACCAGCCGGTCAACACACACATCCGGCAAGCACACTACACGCCACAGTCATATGGATGCAACAGTGATGTCAGTTTTCAAATAATGGAGCAGGTTTTAGTTGAGACGTGCTATAAACTGAATTAACAGAATGAACAGTCGTTAATAATCACAGAGGTAAACATGTGAAACACATTTTCCTTCTAAAGTCAATAAATAATTACAAATACATCGATAAAGCCATTTGAAATAAATTAGCATTAGCAACGCAAACAACAACAACAACAACAACAACGATGCAGATGTATGTTGGACATACAAGTTAAATCTACAGGGTTAAAAAAAACAAGTTACAGAGAACTTAAAAGATGAAATTTAAGAAATACTGAGATGTAAATTAATAAAAGTAGCTCATTTAGAAACAATTCAGGAAAGTGTAACATGACACAGGAACAGGAATTAGCCTTATGAATTAAAAACAATAGATTAGTGTGTTTGTCTGTTAGCAGTAATAACACCAGTGCAAACCAATGAAAACGAGCTTTTACATACGGTCTGACCGAGGATGATCACACACACCAGTGTGTGTGTGTGCTTGTGTGCGTGTGTGTCTTCGTGTGTGTGTGCGCACGCTGACATTCATAATACTTTCATGCACACGGTGTAGAAATAGCTGATATCCAGGTTCCCTCACTGATCTGAGCTGTGGAGACAGTGGGATGACTGATGCTGAGACACGTTAGAAGATGGAGGAGGAAGAGGCTGTAGCTGAGAGGGTGGGGGCACCCCCCACCCCCCACCCCCCTCAGATGACATAACCAGTGAACACAGAGTATGGCGGTCACAGGACAGACTCAGCTCTTATTGACATCTCTACATTCACTCTGCTGTAACCTGCCAGGCTCCTTCACTTTATGGGACTGTTTTTCACTTTAGTCATCATCTTTTTGTTTTCTTGTGTTATTGATCTGTCTGTGACTGTGAACAGTGTCTGTTCCGTCACCGTGACAACAAACACGTGGGTCTGCTCATGCCTCGTTGACCCATTTAGATCTTTTTTTTTTTTTACTTTTTTTGCTCAGTGATGGAGAGAGACGGTGTGAAGAAGTGGGAGTCGCGTTTGTGTCGAATCGATATTCACTGTCTTTGTGCTGCGTTCAGGCTCCACCACCTCCTGAGGGAAATATCAGACTCTTTAGCTGTTAAATGATCCAGTGTCTCAGTCTCTCAGCCTGTTATTTGTTGTTCAGCTGGTATTCAACAGTGGCTCCGTCATTAAAAATGACGCTGTGAGCGCTGCAACACTGGTGGTTGTTGCTGGATGTGTGTGGTCGTCCGCTGCACAGTGTTGTGTTGTTGCTGAAGTTGTTAGTTGGAGGTTTATGCCCCTCTCTTGCAGCTTCCATCTTTTCAGCAGCTCATCCCAGCTGCTACAAAGTGACATTGAGTTTTAGGGTTGTTTTTAACAAGCGTCATAAAATAAATAAACAGGTAAATAAAAAATACAACTTTATACAGTATATTGATTGTATGAATACAAAAGATGAGTCGGGAATATACCTTGAGGGACCAGTATCATTAAAAGGTTTTATTTAAAAGCGACTTTATAAAGTGACCTTGGACACAGAATGTTGTAACAACATTTGAAACGTTCCTGTAATTTGCCCTCAGGGACTCGTAGAGGCTCGAGTGGGAATAGCACAAACCTTTATCGTACTTTATAGACCCTTTTAATCTCCCACAGCCAAACGCCGATAACGCTCTCACAACATTGAAATATTGACGGCACATATTTACAAGGAGCTGCAGTTTGTCTGCAGTGCTGTGTATTATCTGTGTGGTCCTGTCCACACTCTGATTTATGCTTGTGTTTATTGCACTGGTCACATTGTGCTTTCATTGTAAAGCACCTCGGTATCCTCACTCCCACCCCCCCACCCCCCCGGGGATTTGAACCATACACTTACGTTCAGTTCAGTTCTAATATAATCATTTATCTGGACCTGGAGAAGGTCACTGCAGGTTCGCCTGGTGTGGCCGTCTCCATGGCAACGGCCATTAACATCTCATTCATGCTGATTGGTTCGGTTAAGTCGGTGGTTTACTGTATAGACGGAGCCCAGTGTTATGTCACAGCAGCAGAGCGCTGTCATTGGTCAGAAACGTCTGTCTGTTGTCGTTATAGTTCCAATACTTTGGACGTCGTTCTCTCTGTTTTGGGATGTGTGTGTGTGTGTGTGTGTGTGTGCGTGTGTGCGTGTGTGTGTGTGTGTGTGTGTGAGCAGGCGAAGGCTAACTGCTCATGTGACTGAAGCCATTACAAAGTGCTTACAGCGATTAATGGAAAGATTATGTTTTGTTGTTAAAAGTAAAATTGCAGACAGGAAGCCAGCGTTGTCGAGCTCAGAATACAAAACCACCACGGCTCCGTTGGACCACAGGGGGCGGATCAGTGATTGGGCAGGGGGGAGGACGGGGGGGAGGACGGGGGGGAGGACGGGGGGAGGACAGGGGGTGGATGGGGGGAGAGGGGATAAGAGGATGAGAGGAGGTGATGCTCGTGCTGATGTGATGGCTGCAGGGGACAGAAGACGAAAACACACTGAGAGATTACAGCCTGTTTGAGAAATGGATTCATTTGCTGTGTTGCAGCAGATTAAGACGAGAATCACAACCAGGTGTAAATTGTCCGGTGGCTGTGATTGGTCAGTGTCTCAGAGCCAAGGCCCAAACAAATTAGATTTAAAAAAAAACAAACAAACAAAACAAAAACCAAAGGCAACATTGAAAACCTGCCAGCCTGCATGATAAAGAACACAGCTGCTACACACACACACACACACACACACACACACACACACATATAGGTAGACAGCGCACACAGCTGATGAGGAAAACCCCTGTGTGATCTGCTCAGGGGAAAACCAACTAAAAATAAACTGCAGGACGGTGAAAGGCTTTTAAAAGTTTTGGCTCTTTTCCTTCTGTCTGTGACGCGACTTGTTTTCATCAACTGTCCTGAATGTAAACAGAGATAACACTGTGTGCTGTGGACCACTGAAAGGGTTGTGTGTGTGTGTGTGTGTGTGTGTGTGTGTGTGTGTGTGTGTGCGAGGGGGGGTCTAGACATTTCTATAAATGTCCAGACTTTGAGACGAGGGATAACAGATAATGTTATAGGTTTTATTAGAACTCATCTGTTTCAACAGTAAAAGCTGGTAACAATAAAGAATAGATCATCATCACCTCCACCATGGCTCAGTGTTATGTTAGCGTGGTTCGAGCTGCAGGCAAGAAAATCAGCTGAAATATGGATTCCATTTTTATTCTCCAAAGTAAAATCTTCTCAACCACAGTTGTACACGTCAGCAAAAAGAGAGAGAGAGAGAGAGAGAGAGAGAGAGGCGCTCTCATCGCTCATTTACTGATTCACTGCAAACCTCAAACTTTATCCTGCAAACAAAACCGTATCTTCCAAGGTGACTTCTCTCTCTAATTATTGTCTGACGCAGACAAACAGATGGCATTGTGGGAAATGTAGTGGCTCTTCCCGTGATGGCCCAGCCAGGAGGCAGTAAAGCCCACCGCCTGGACGCTGCTCTCTGCTCACAGGGTGAAGCTGATTGAAATTCCATTCCTCCCGCATCACAGACCTGGCGTCAGTCCACAGTGCAACGCTGCAACCTATTTTACACTCTGCCGCTGTGGAGTGATGAAACCAGAGAGCGAAACATTGGGCGGCGGCGGCGGCGAACGTGTTGGAAACGCCTGGAGAGAGGACTCTTATCTGGAAGAGAAATGGAAAGAAGCCTCTTGGCCTCGTCACTCGTAACTGCTTTATCCCCACTTCCTGTCTCCTGTCTCCGACACTCACACTTTAGAGGAACTGTTTCCTGATGAGGTGAATGATGCCGTGGCTCCTAATTGATTTTCATGAAAGTGATTAATGCTTCAGTTGCTGTGAGTGGAGACAGGAGGCAGCAGAGTTTTCAGCTAAGCCCTGGTTTATACTTAACTTCAAGAAAAAAAAACGTTGCATTACACCTTTTACAGCTTTTATTAGTTTGGCATCATTATTTAAAAAAAAGAAAAGAAAAGCTTTGTGTGGGATGATGGAGCTCATCACTGCCACTCTTTGATCCCTGGGAAACACAGAGGTACTTGGCGATCAGCGGCTGTTGCCATGGTTACAGCATCTCATCTTTTTTTCTCGCCACCCTGCCTGTTGAAGCCCATGGAGTGTTTTTCTACTGTGTGTGTGTGTGCGTGTGTGTTTGTGTGGGTCTGTTTACACCCACCTGATATTATGAACACAATTGATTGGTGTCAACAATAAGACGGAATCTTAATCATCTCGTTAATAAACTGTTTGTACCAGAAACTGGTGATGGTGTGATGAGTGTCGGACGACTAATGGAAGTACCTGGTATTACTTGTATATTGATGGGGGGTGGGGGGATGAGGTCTCAGAAGTAGTGGCAGTGGCTTCATGGCTGTGTTAGTAGTCATGACAGTAGTAGTTTTACTCGAGTGTGATTAGCTGCTAACCTGTTTGTTTGTTGTTGTTGTGTTTCTCTGCTGACAGGTTGCCTGTTTGAGAGCGAGCTGTGTTCAACATATGAAATCTGCGTCAACGGTAAGATATCAGACACAACGCACACAACGCACACAACGCACACAACACACACAACGCACACAACGCACACATCCACCAGCTACATACAGTAACATCATGTTTAGTTTATACATATAGTTTTACGTCAGTTGCACATCCAGCGGCGGACGGACGACAACGACCACGTCTCACTGTGCGTCTGCTGATCATCACCATTCACCGGCTCCTGACGGAGCTCTGGTCCAAGCAGAACAGGCCTCTCTCATCAGATCAGGATTCAGACGACTGAATCCTGATCTCATTAAGTCGGGTCTGCCGGGGGCTGCAGGCGGCCGTGCTGTCACGAACACGGGCGACCTGCCTCCTGACACATGTTTACATCTGGCGTAGTGTTTGTTTGTCGTGAATCGATTAGCTCGGTCATGTCCTGCACTGTGTCCTTTAGAAATGTCCCACGTGGTCTAATCCCGTGTCGTCTTCACCTGACGGGCTTTGTGTTGTTCCAGTGGGTCAGAACAGGAGCAGGAGTGAGGATTGTGTGTCCGTTTGTTTAACGCGGTTGTCATTTTGGCTGAGCTGTGTTGTTTCGTGTCGTAGAGCTGAAATCCCTGAATCCACCGCGCGCTCAGTCGTCAGCAGACACCTGTCAACAACATATTTCATGTCCACAAAGTCAAAACCCAAACACACACTATGAGATGAGCAGTGTAAACCAAACAGTCATAGAAAGTGTTTACGTTGCGTGTTTTTTTTTTCTGAACATACACTGATTAGTCCAGTTGGAACATGTCTCTCGTCTTCCTCTCTGTGATCAGGGTTTGTTACCCCCCCACCCCCCACCCCCACCCCCCTGGTGTTGATTGGGTCCCTTGGCTTTATTGTCAGCGCTGTAATGGGGCTCATCTTTAAAGAAGCTGACTCAGCATGGATAAGCCAATTTCCAGCAGAGGGTATGGCCTATGGTTCTGCTTTAATTGGCCTTAGTTAACTCCATAAAGTCCATAAAACATCAGGGCCCCGCTGGTTTGACCTTTAATCCTAAACACAGGGGAGAAAAACCCAGTTAAAACCCAATTCTGATTTGAATTTTTGAGCATTAAATCTTAAACATTCTCTTTACAAATGTGCCACATCATCAGACGTTATTGTTTTTTAATAATCCCAATTAGCATCAGCAAGAACAAAACAAAATAAACTAATATAAATATTACTCATTTCACACAGTCTCGATTACTGGTACAAATCACCATGGCAACAGGTGAGAGGAGCAGGGCCAGAGCAGCCTAGTACCCGTCTGTGGCCTGTTGCCACAGATTGTAACGTTGTAACTGTTGACATGTCACAGCAGCTCAGGCCTGATCAGCGTGTTGTCGTGTTGAAATAATCACGCTCTTTCACCAAACATGTCATACACATACCAGCCACACGCAGCAGTGTGATGAGGACTGTAGATAATGACACAAACCACCTCTGGAAACATGTTTGTTGTTTTTTTTTGTTCTGGAGGTAGTAGCGGGATCTAACACCACATGTTTGGGGCTGGTGCTGTTGGGTCAGGGTTAAAGAGCAGTGAGCTCCATGTGTGACATGAAGCCTGTGAACGCAGCCCTGCAGCTGCTGAGCGATGCCAACAGCCATTGATCCTGCTGAGTGCAGACTGTAAAGGACGGACTGGTCCTGGTCCCCAGAGGAGAACGATCCATGACCGTGTCTTCATCCAGTTCATCAGGCAGGACTGTGATCACTGCTTTTAGTCAGGTGGACTCTGATTGGCGACTTTATTTTATTTATTTGTGTATTTGTGTGTTTGTTTGTAGCATGAACAGTGGGAATGTTACATCTCCACAGGACCAGGTACAAATCAAATTGAATGGACCTGCACCACAGTCGTCCAAAGAAACAACAACAAACAAAGTCTTCTCAGATCCTCATTCAGTGACAGCTACATTTACGCTGCGACCACCTACGACAACGTCTGGTCAGCCGTGCCTGTCTCACTCTCCATCCACACACACCCGCTGCTTCTGGTTCATTTCTACTTTGCTCTAATCTGGACCATAAATCACAAGCAGACTCGTCTGGCTCTGAGAGTCACAGCCCGGTGATTAATGTGATTAATGTACGCCAGTGTGTAATTATGTGGGATAATTCAAGACGTTAATCAGACGTCCGGTCGAGACCCGTTTTGTTGAATCTGGTTACAGATTCATTCCTTGGAATGTTTAGTGGAATGTTGTCTATGTAAGATGAGGAGAAGATGAGGCTTTGAACATCTTTCCCGAGGCTCCGACATCAGTTTCATCCTCTCAGCTGCCACCACGGATCAATAAACGCTGCCAGCACTAAAAGAACTCCAGGTATTGATCGGGCTGTGAAGACTGCAGGCAGATGTGCTGTGAGTTCTATGTTTAGGAGGATGCTCCCGTCCCTTCAGAGTAAAAGCCTGTGAGAAGGGCTGGAGGATGCTGCCCTCTGGACGTTACACTGCAGATAGACTGTGTGAATGTTCCAGTGTAGATTGTGTTGTTGAAGTGTGTGTCTGCATGTTCACAGATGGTGTGTTTGGGAGGTGTCACTCTGTTCCGGTGACGGAGGTTTACACCTATGACGTCACCCCGTCTGTAGTGCAACACTTCAGGATGCTGCTGGAGAAGCTGTCCAACAGAGGTACACACACACGCACACGCACACGCACACACACACACACACACACACACACACACACATTATCTCGTTACACCACTCGTAGTCATAATGCATACTGTTCATAATAGACTGTGTTAAATGCTGAACTCTTTCTGCAACACTGAACTGACGAGCTGCTGTTATTGTTTTGCACCAGTAGAGGGAGGCAGAGATCTGTGTACAAAGACCACGGTCAGCTGTGTGTGAGCGTTTCATCCACTTTCATCATGCAACACACCTTTGAACAAGGGGGATTAAAAAAAGCATGCTTTTTGCTGTCTGGAGCTTAGGACCCCCCCACCCCCACCCTCAGAGCTCAGAGCAGGAGAAATATCCCGATTTGGCAGAGAAGCCATGAGTTAAGAAGGGAAATGAATCATGTAAATGAGATGTTTGGTCCTGACTGTCTGCAGACGCCTCTGAGGAACAGCACAGCTCTGTGGACACGACATGATACTACATGACATGACACTGTAGCAAGAGACATACAAACAATAAAAAACTATAACAGCATACAACAATAAACACTGATGTAAAAATAAGACAAACGAAAGACAAACAGAGGTAGATTAACAAAAGATAAACGTATACAGATGTAAAGAGGCTATTTGCATGATACACTGTTATTTATTTCCATGATGAACATCTGCATCTCAGACCTGTTCTCTTTATGCTAAGCTGCCTGTCTCTTGTAGCTCCACATTCATACTGATGGTCCAGCTCTCACTCAGCTACTTATCCAACAATTCAGCTGTGACTGCAGCTGAATTGTGTGTGTGTGTGCGTGTGTGTGTGCGTGTGTGTGTTTGGCTGTGCTTCAGCTTTGGGGAATTAGATTTGCATAAGTGGACCTGATATAAACCGGCGGACGCTGTGCCAGCTCCGGCCCGCCGTTGTGATTGGTCGGCGAGACTGCCCCCCCCCCCCCCCCCCCCCGAGCTCAGAGCGGGAGAAATATCTCGATTTGGCAGAGAAGCCATGAGTTAAGAAGGGAAATGAATCATGTAAATGAGATGTTTGGTCCTGACTGTCTCAGACCCCTCTGAGGAACAGCACAGCTCTGTGGACACGACATGAAACTACATGACATGACACTGTAGCAAGAGACATACAAACAATAAAAAACAATAACAGCATAAAACAATAAACACTGATGTAAAACTAAGACAAACGAAAGACAAACAGAGGTAGATGAACAAAAGATAAACATATACAGATGTAAAGAGGCTATTTGCATGATGCACTGTTATTTATTTACAGTATGAACATCTGTATCTCAGACCTGTTCTCTTTATGCTAAGCTGCCTGTCTCTTGTAGCTCCACATTCATACTGATGGTCCAGCTCTCACTCAGCTACTTATCCAACAATTCAGCTGTGACTGCAGCTGAATTGTGTGTGTGTGTGCGTGTGTGTGTGCGTGTGTGTGTTTGGCTGTGCTTCAGCTTTGGGGAATTAGATTTGCATAAGTGGACCTGATATAAACCGGCGGACGCTGTGCCAGCTCCGGCCCGCCGTTGTGATTGGTCTGAAAGCAGCCGTTGGCGGCTGCTGAGCATCACACGTGTCATTTAGTGAACACGCTGAAAAAAAGAACACAGAAAAACCACTGTGAATGTGAGATGAGTTGCAGCCTCTCCCAAACAGTTTCTCTATAATTTGGGCTGTGACCTCTGACCTCCTCACTGTAGGAGATGAAGCGTGTTTGCCGTTGCTCCCTCTGCTTCAGCTTCAGCTTTGAAAGCTCTCGTTTGTCTCTCATTTACTCCGCCGCTCACACCTGGAATCGTCTTTGGCCTTTGACCTCAGCTGGCCGCCAGCCTTTTGCCCACGTCTCCGTGCTTGGTTCAGTCTGCGAGAGGCGTCGGGTCCCTCTGAATATCTTAGCGGGGGCTCCAACGTTTATTAACCCGTCGTGTCAGATGCAGTCTGTTCACCCGTCGCTAACGCCCGTTCTCTCAGCAGCCGCGGCGTTCTGCCATTAAAGGCTGCGTTTATGGCTGCGTGATGGTGAAAGCTGGCCTGACGCGCCGTGCAGCTGTTACAGAAGACGCTTGTGGCTGATTCCTGGCAGCTGGGATCATGATTCATTCCACGTGGGGCTTAAAGAAAGAAAGCTGTAACGAGCAGGGCTCGTTTAGAGCTGATTCGCATACAGAATGTGGTGGTTATTGGTTAAACATTGTAAATAATTAGAGATAATAAATAATGTACGTATATAAAGATCATTAAAGCCAAAGTGTTGTTTTGGACGTAGGTTAGACGACTCCAACCCCAAGACTCATTCATGGATTCATGAGGAAAGAGGAGATTTGAGAAAACACAGCCTTATTGATCCTTATGTTCCTCTTTAATTTAATTTAATTTCAAGATAAAAGATAAAAACAGAATTGAAAAGACAGAAAAGACAGACATGAAAAAGACAACTCAGACAGGTTTGTTAACCGTTTCTGGTCTTTATTGGGACAAGAATATCTCCAAAGACCAAGACCTCACCGTCTTTCTGATGTTTACTACCAGTCTTGGATCATTGTGAACTGAACTGACCAAATCATCTCATTCCTCCTCTGTGCTCGCTCCACGTCCTGTGACATCACACGTGGAGCTGCAGACCACATTACCCGAGTCTTTCAAGACCCTCGTCGCTCATCTGCCAAACGCCTCTCATCATGTTGTGCTTTGCCCGCCGCGGCCATATTTTGGGTAACATTTAGTTCCGCCGCCCCATCTGGTTCTGGCACCCGCTCCTGTGATTGGTTGCCAGAAGTCTGTGTTTGGACGCATGTTGAGCATAAGAAACAGAGGTAGATGTCCCTCTGTACACTGATGCTGATAATCCTTGCTCACCAAGTCCAGTAGATCCAGATCCATAGTCTTTGTCGTGCTGTAAAAATACTAAAGTGCTGATAATGCACTGCACTACAAACAACTGTAAAGTCAATCAAAGTTCACGCAAGCTTTCAGAACTTTGCTTGATTGTTCCAGTGTGGTTCAGAAGGCTCCCTGTGTTTCTGTCTGTAGGTTTAACCTGGGAAGATGACGCCACCCAGCAGCTTCTGTCCAAAGAGTTGTCCAAACTGAGTCGGGTTCCCTACAGGCCGCAGCAGACCGGACATGTCCACGCCACCGACAGCAGGTCAGACGTTCACCACATGGCTCTCTGTCCCACTGTGGGACGCCAGATCCCGTCTGGGGACCGGCCGTTTAGAGCGTTGTTTTGGAGTTTTGTGATAATGTGTGACAGTTTTTTTTTTCTCTTTAAAATGCTGACATCACACATTCAAGTGGAAAACAACAGAGCAAGAGGAACAATGAAAATAACTGCAGAGAATGAATTTTAAATATTAGTGAAGATCAAGTCGATGGTGTTTGTTTAATCAGATACTGTGAATTTGACGTTCATTATAAAAGAAATTGCGTAGTCACACAATTTTCAACAATGCAAAAGTAGTTGATTCCAATTGTCCCATGTGTAAATATTATCAACAATATACTGTGAGGAAGTCATTTAGTAGATTCACTTAGTAGTGTTGAAATCCTGGTGGAGAAAACGATTGGTTTTAATAAAATGATATTTTGTCCTGATGTGTCCCCATCCCGTCCATGTGTGTCTCGTTCAGGCCAGGACCTGAAGCAGTGGACCCTGTGGACCAGAGAGTGAAGCCGGTGGAGGTGGAGCTGAACAGGAACCTGCAGACGTACCTTCAGCGTCTCGGCCTCCTCCCCAGGACATCGTCCTCGGCCAACCTGAACGCCCTCGCCAAGGTGAGGGACACCTCGCGTCTCACTCTGCCTCCTCTTGGCCTCTGTGGGTCTCTGCATCAGTGTTTTGTGTTTTTGCAGGATGTTTGAGCTTACGTTGCGATATTTAAAAAACTGATCACACTGTTTGTCAAAAACTTACGTTAAGTGTTAGAGACGAAAAACTGACTCACACTACCACACACTTACATAAATGAAATGTTTCATAAAGTAAAAATGATGGAGTGGTGGTGAAGCGTCAGTTGTTTCCATCTGCTGGAGATCACAGTGTCACATGTGAAAGGGGGGGTAGGAGCAGGTGGGGTCATCGATTGGAGGTCCAGCATCCTCCATTCACAGCCACCTGCCTCTGTCAGACTGGAATAAAAGAAAGCGAGTGCACACTAACGCACATTCAAACAAGTGCCCAGTTACGCACACACACACACACACACACGCCTGCACAACATGGGGTCCGGTGCCAGCGTTAGTTGTCACTTTGCTCTTTAACTGATGGCTTCTCCCAGCATGAGCACCAGCAGCCAAATAATACCAGCGCAGAGTTCAGGAGTTCACCTCTGTGATGGATAACTCTCCATGTGACTGGCTTCTCCACCACGTCCACTGAGGCCGTTCTCCTGCTGGGAGACCGGACCAAAGACTCAGAGTGACACAACACGGAGCTGTGGCTCTGCACTCATGGGCTGTGTCTGAAATCGCCCCCTAACCCCTATATAGTGCACTATATAGTGAGCACGCCATTTTGTAGTGGTGTCCGAAACCTTAGGGATCATAGCATGTCCACTATATAGTGCACTCAATGTATCCCACAATTCACCACGAAATGTAGTGTACATCCGATGGTCACTAACCGGACCAAGATATCCCATCATGCATTGCCAGAAATTCTCTGGGCTGCGCGGAAGTGAAAATTGCGGACGGACGGGAGGGAAATATACATAACTATTATAAAATATAACAAAATACGACAATAAAAAGTACAGGAAAGTAATCAAAAGCCTCTAATTTAATAAAAATGCAGTGGTAAACAAACAAGTATTTTGTGAGACGACAATAATGTGGTACGTTTTAATTGTGCGACAGCGATGACGTAATTACCGGCGCAGAGAGTCGTGTCCGAAAGATTTTTCTGTTGAGCTCACTACATAGTGCACTACATTTATATCCCCTATGTAGGGAGTAGGGAGTAGGGGTTAGGGGGCGATTTCGGACACAGCCATGGTCTTCTCTATCCAGCAGCCTGGTTTTTTAACATGACCTACATGAACGACAGTATGTGACGCAGGTTAGAAGTAAAGACACCAGACAGGTTTTTTTACTTATTATTGGACACACGCACCTGTGCCTCTGTGAGGAATGTAACCATTCACGTTGGGATGGTTATGATCATTTGAACCTCACTCAGACTTGTAGCAGTGTTCCTAGCCGGGTGTGGACCTGGCAGTTAACTTTATTGTGGTTGAAGGATATGATGGATATATTAAAGCAACACAATGCACACTAGTTTTTCAGCCTTCATTTGTCGTTGCGTGAGAGCGTCTGCATCGCCTACACTAGCACTATGTAACCTTCGGGTCAGAACCATGTCACCAACCACCAGACTGCGACAACTTTTTCAGCCTTTTTGTCTAAATTTAAAATATCAAATGTGTGTGTTTGTCTCAGCAACACGCTCTCACTGTCTGCCATTAAACCTAAATGTAAACACGTCTCTATCAGCATGGATCAGTGTGGCTACGTTTGTTTGTGAATACGTCTGCTTGTCTTCGTCCTTTCAGAGTGACCGTTTCCAGTCAGGCGGCCCTGCTGGTTTTTATCCCTCCCAGGTCCACACTTTGGCTCAGAAGTCATTTCCCTCCAGCTTCTCCTCACTCTCATCCCGCCAACCTCTGGAGAAGGAGAGACCCGGGGCCAGCCAGCTCCTGGCCACGCAGTCGGAGTCGGACCTTCTCCTGAGCGCCCTGAGGCAGTTCCTCTCTGGGCATCTGTCTCTGCACGGTGGGGCGGTGAGCCCCGAGCAGCAGGGGGCGCCCTCATCACGTCTGAGGCCCTCTTACAGCAATGGAATAGAAAAAGAGACCCTGAAATCCAGGCTTGTGAAGATGGGAAGAACTCAAGGAGCCTCGGTCAAGGATCCACTCACGTCTGTGGACGGTATGTGATGAGCATGTGTTGTTTACACGTGAATATTGAAAAGTGCTTTGAGAACTGAAAACATGAAAACAGACGTCCAAATAGATAGAGGTGGATTAATTAATTAATCTATCCATCCATCCATCCATCCATCCATCCATCCATCCATTCATCCAGTTTTATTTATGTAGCCCATATTCACAAATTACAGTTTGTCTCATAGGATTTTAATGTACGATAGTTTACATTGAATGAAAAAGGAATAATTATCATGATCATTTATTATGATCATTGTTCACAACATGTATTAAACATAACCTCATGTGGGTACCAACTATGTTGAACCGAGGAGGGTCAATTTGGTTATTAGCTAAATAATATTAATGATTATCAGAGGTAATCACTAATAATTAGCAATGTTTACTATAAATAGTAACCTCGGGGCACCACCCTGTCGCCAGGGACCAAGAACCAATTTGAATTTACTGTTACAGTCTCAAAATTTAAATGGAAGGTATGAAATCGAGACTGTGGTAACCCAGCAAGTGTTCCAAGTAAACAAACAACAATCACAGCAACAACGACAGAGTGAACTATAATAGAATTTATTAACACATAGTGATAATTACTTTGACGTAATAACACTCTGTATTAAACAACCTTCACCGTTCAAAACTATAACTAGACAAACATTAACTACAAACTACTAACAGGCAAATGCAAGCCTGGTATGGCTCTCTACTACAACAGGCACCAGGGAATGAGCCAGGAGGAAAAATTAAAAGAAGTCATAGTGCTCCCTTTGGTAGCCAACTCTGGAGAGAGTGTAAAGGCTCTCTCCACGCCTGGCCCCAGGTGAAGAGGAAGAAGCACAGAGCCAAGGGCAAAGAGTAAGGGTTGCATGGCCTCTTTTATCAGCTGGGTGATGTGGACAGGACCTCTGATGGGGCAGCTGATGCTGGCCACAGGTCATGCAGAGGTTGCATTTCAGTGCAGTGCTGACCCCTTTTAGCCAACTCTATCTCTGGCTTTGGAAGAAAGGCAGGTCTCTCCTTTGTTCTTCCTGAACACATGGTTTCAGATCCCAACAATCATCATAATTACAGTTGGATACAACATCAGATAATCATACTTGTACATTGATTTAGAAAGAATCAAAGTCCCACCCAAGGTTTGATTGACAGGTGGTGAACACAGCGGTGAACTTTGAGCAACAAACATGGAGACATCAGATGTTCAAGATTCAAACAGATTATTAAACTCGCTGCTCCTCAAATAAGTCAAATCTAGTTGAATTTACAGATCTCAGCTGTGTCTTCATTAGAATAAACTGAGAGTCCAGCATAGAGAGGCTGAGTGAATGTGGTCTGGACTCTGTGGAGGAGAGTCAAGGTGTCAGAGATGCTGTAGAAGCACAGAATACCTGCTGTATGGTCCAGGTACACTCCCACTCTGGACGACACAGGACCAGAGAGTGGAGTTTCAACACTGTTGTGATAAAAGTAACAACTGAATGGTAAACAGTATAAACACCATGATTCGCCATTGTATCCAAATTCACATTCATCTGAGTCCCCAATTGTCCTGATGTTCTTGTATGTGACTGCTACATCAACTAATGTTCCTGTCCGCTCCACCTCCCAGTAACAACGTCCAGTCAGAGCCTCTGTACTCAACACCTGATACCTGTCAGTGAATCTCTCTGGGTGATGAGGATAAGGCTGACGTTGTTCTCTCATGAGTGTTACTTTTCTGTTTCCCTCAGACAATAACAGTTGTGCATTTGCTGTGTTTGGATCCAGTGTGAATTCCTTGGAATATTGTAAGAGCTCAGCTCTGGTCCTCGGCTCTGTTTGAGAACGTAA
This sequence comes from Trinectes maculatus, assembly GCA_016785345.1. Taxonomy (NCBI): domain Eukaryota; kingdom Metazoa; phylum Chordata; class Actinopteri; order Pleuronectiformes; family Achiridae; genus Trinectes; species Trinectes maculatus. The sequence continues at coordinate 147,865 of JAFBJQ010001862.1, read as the reverse complement.
ACGATCCAGCTCAGTCGCTATCAGTGAGATGTTTCTCCATAAGTCAAATCTAGTTGAATTTACAGATCTCAGCTGTGTCTTCATTAGAATAAACTGAGAGTCCAGCATAGAGAGGCTGAGTGAATGTGGTCTGGACTCTGTGGAGGAGAGTCATGGTGTCAGAGATGCTGTAGAAGCACAGAATACCTGCTGTATGATCCAGGTACACTCCCACTCTGGACGACACAGTATCACAGAGTGGAGTTTCAGTATCGCTGTTATAAATATAAAAAACGTTAGTTTCACATTTTAAGTGCCACGATTTGTCAAATCTACATTCACCTGAGCTTCCTTCTCTCCTGACCATCTTGTATCCGACTGCTACAATAACTTTTGTTCCTTTCTGCTCCACCTCCCAGTAACAACGTCCAGTCAGAGCCTCTGTACTCAGCACCTGATACCAGTCAGGTGCTGAGTACAGAGGCTTTGTATGCCGCACCTGAGGCCAGTGACCGTAACTGTTTTGGTGATGAGGATAAGACTGACATTTTATTGTGCGTGTAACTTTTCTGTTTCCCTCAGACAATAACAGTTGTGCATTTGCTGTGTTTGGATCCAGTGTGAATTCCTTGGAATATTGTAAGAGCTCAGCTCTGGTCCTCGGCTCTGTTTGAGAAGGTGAACCATCCAGCTCAGTCACTATCAGTGAGATGTTTCTCCACATGTTCCTCAGAATGTCCTGTAGTTGACCTCTGACCTTTGACACAGCTGCTGTCACTTTGTACATCAGAGTAGAGATGTTGGTGCTGGATGGGTGTGTAGACTGACTGAGTGGTGGCAGTGAGGAGAACTTGTCCAGAAACTGGTTGTGATCCTCTGTTTGTGAGAGCTGCTGCAGTTCAGTGTCTCTGTTCTTCAGCTCAGTGATCTCCTGCTCCAGCTTCTCCAAAAGCTCTGTGACCCGACTCACTTCAGTTTCCTGTTGGGATCTGATCTGCTGCTCCACATCAGATCTTCTTCTCTGGATGAGACTCATCAGCTCAGTGAAGATCTTCTCGTTCTCCTCCACTGCTTTATCAGCAGAGCAGTTAACGGCCTCCACCTGCTGTTGAAGCTCCTTCACATCTTTCTCTCTGTCCTTGATTCTCTGCTGGATTTGTATTTGACTCTGCTCCACCTGTCTCTGCCTCTCAGTCCTTTCTACTATAGCTGTAACTATGTCATGGTCTTTATGTTGATCCACAGAGCAGAGATAACAGATACACTGCTGATCAGTGCGGCAGAACATCTTCATCACCTCATCATGATGAGGGCAGATATTCTCCTGGAGCTTCTTGGTGGGGGTCACCAGCTTGTGTTTTTTAAATGCAGGTGATTCATAATGAGTCTGGAGATGTTCCTCACAGTAAGAGGCCAAACAAACCAAACAGGACTTGAGAGCCTTCAGTTTTTTCCCAGTGCAGACGTCACAGGCCACATCTTCAGGTCCAGCATAGCACTGATCAACAGGAGTAGCTTGGAGTCCAGTCTTCTTCAGCTCCTCCACCACAACAGATAACATGATGTTTTTCCCCAGGACAGGCCTTGGTGAGAAGGTCAGCCTACACTCAGGGCAGCTGTAGATCTTCTTCTCCTCCTCTGTGTCCCAGAGGGTTTTAATACAGCTCATACAGTAGCTGTGTCCACAGGGAATCGTCACTGGATCCTTCAGTAGATCCACACAGATCGGACAAGTAAAAGTCTCCTGCGCCATTTTTACCTCAGTGCCAGCGACTGTCTGAGAAGTGAAAGTATTTTGAGCTCAGACGGCAACATCAGCTGTGTGAGCAGAGAAGAGGGCGTGTCAGAGGAAATGTGTGGACAGGGTGGAGCTGGAGTCAGGTTGATGTGTTCATGTGTTTCCTCATTCATGATGAAGCTGTGAAATGCTGGCACATGTTGGCTTTAATAATGGCTTTGTTTGAAGCCTTCCTCCATTTTGTAAACATTCACACTGATAGAGAGAATTTCAACTCTTCCTTCATCAAATCACGCAACACAACTTAAAAGTAAACTCTTGGGTGTCTTGTTTAGAAGCTGTAAAGGTTTAGAGTTTTTATTAAATGGATGCAGTGGTGAGAATGGAGTCATTTTCTGACACTTGTCCTCTGTCTCGTCCCTGTTTGCTTCAGAGAGGTTCATTCAGAAGGTTCTGAAGAACGTTGGCCGACAGCACGTGAATCTGGACCAGCTGACGCCACAGGACCTGGATCAGTTGTCCAGCCTGATCGCTGACGCACTGCAGGTGGTCGACCGGGACCGAGGACTGAACGTGGGTCTGACTCGGGGTAGAAGTGGACCCAGGGACCTGGATGAAGAGCTGAGGAGTGGGGAAGAAGAGCAGGAAGAGGAGGAGGCTGCCAGACATCAGGAAGAGAAGAAGTTGCTGGAAAATGCTCCAACGCTGAAACCTCAGAGAAGCAGTTCTGTAGAGCCCGCAACACTTCAAGGTGCGTTTGTGCTAAATAATTTTGTGTTTTATACAATGAAAAGTATTGAGTGAAAGTTGGAGTCTATAGTTTATAGTACATCCATAACTGTGTTGCTGCAACATAGAAATCAGTGTGAAACTTGATCGCAGTAGTGTTGTTTTCCTTTCTGCCTCCCAACAGAGCGTCACACAAATACTGAGGAGCAAAAGGTGAAGGACACGGTAAGCAAACAAATAAGGGCACGATGACACAATGAGCAGCTCATGTATCAAATATGATACTAGAATGTTTACACAAAAATATTTGGTGACTTTCAAACTTTACACTCTTTATATCTCTTTGATGTGTTTTACAGGCTAAGAGTGGAGACCTTCTCACCAAACTTCTTGCCTACCTGGACAAAACGTCCCTCAGCGACTCCCCATCAGCAGGAAACCTTAACTACGTTGCCATGGAGACACCCCGGGGACATCCGGTGGGGCTGGAGAACGTCCAGAGTCGGACGAGTGAGGCAGGAGTAACGGTACAGAAGAAGGACACGACGCAATCTGTGGAGGAGGTGTCCGAGGTGGAGGGCTGGATCAAGGAGGTGGCGCCCCCTCCTGCTTCGCTTGTGTACGAGGAGCCGCACAGGAAGACGATGCACGTGCCCGAGCTCCAACTGGACGTCAAAGACGGCAGAAAGAAGTCTGACGACGTCTTCGGCTACGTCATCACAGACACAGAGTGAGTATTAGTCTTGTTGTAGTTTTCTGTTCTGTTATTGTCCAAATGCACTACCATTCACCATGGCTGTATTTTTTCACTTTCCTCACTTCTATATCCACTTGTAATTTATTGTTGTTTCTTATTTATATTTTTTCTACTCCACTACTCACAATGTACAATATTAATATTATTTATCTTTTATGGTCACTTTTATATTGATACATACTTAATACATTATTCTGTAGTGTATATTATACTGTGCTTGTTTCTAAGTTCTGCTGCTGTTAACATGTTAATATAACTGTGTTGCTGCAACATAGAAATCAGTGTGAAACTTGATCGCAGTAGTGTTGTTTTCCTTTCTGCCTCCCAACAGAGCGTCACACAAATACTGAGGAGCAAAAGGTGAAGGACACGGTAAGCAAACAAATAAGGGCACGATGACACAATGAGCAGCTCATGTATCAAATATGATACTAGAATGTTTACACAAAAATATGTGGTGACTTTTGATGTGTTTGATGTGTTTTACAGGCTAAGAGTGGAGACCTTCTCACCAAACTTCTTGCCTACCTGGACAAAACGTCCCTCAGCGACTCCCCATCAGCAGGAAACCTTAACTACGTTGCCATGGAGACACCCCGGGGACATCCGGTGGGGCTGGAGAACGTCCAGAGTCGGACGAGTGAGGCTGGAGTACCGGTACAGAAGAAGGACACGACGCAATCTGTGGAGGAGGTGTCCGAGGTGGAGGGCTGGATCAAGGAGGTGCCGCCCCCTCCTGCTTCGCTTGTGTACGAGGAGCCGCACAGGAAGACGTTGCACGTGCCCGAGCTCCAACTGGACGTCAAAGACGGCAGAAAGAAGTCTGACGACGTCTTCGGCTACGTCATCACAGACACAGAGTGAGTATTAGTAGAACACAGGATCGGTACTTTGAATGGCACAGTTAAAAACATTGATTTATCAGATTATATGAGCAAAACATTCTTTTGATAGAGAACATTAAACATTTGGATGTGAAATAAACATGCTGCTCATCCGTCACAATGTACATAACAACTTCTCTCACAGTTCATTTCAATCATGCAATATGAACCTCAAAAATCACCATGGCGCCGAGTCAGCATATCTGAACATTTGATGTTTGGATTTATTGCAGAACCGCTGAAATAGACTTTGGTTGATATCACTGACTGGCTGTTTCCTGGGTGGACTCTAGATATTGCTGCTTATGGAGCAGCGTTGTTTTCGTCAACAATGACGAAATAATTTTGTTGACGCCCCTTTTTTCGTGACGATAACAAGACGGTGGCGAGCTAAATATGGCCCTTTGATGACAAAAACATGACGAGACGTTTGAGTTTTCATGACGAGACGAGACGAGACCCACTAACAAAAATGTTAGTGGGTCTGTCAGACATTCAAAATTCTGCCTATTGTGCGTGTGATGACACACTGGTCAATCATCTCACACACACAGACACGCAATTGAAGTGTATTAATTCACTGATGGACCATGGCGGCAGCGTCAACAAAGGGGCTTGGTAAATTATTGGTTATTATACAACAGCATTAAGGTTAACTGTTGTTTTATGAATTGCAGTACTTATTAACCTAAATCCATTTGTTAAAAGACTTATTCCGACTAAACTAGACTCAAACCTTTTTGAGTTTTTGTCGACTAAAACTCGACTAAAAATATCACATATAGACTAAGACAATAGGCATTTTCGTCCAAAAGACCAAGGCTGTGTCCGAAATCGCCCCCTAACCCCTACTCCCTACTCCCTACATAGGGGAAATAAATGTAGTGCACTATGTAGTGAGCTCAACAGAAAAATCTTTCGGACACTACTCTCTGTGCCGGTAATTACGTCATCGCTGTCGCACAATTAAAACGTACCACATTATTGTCGTCTCACAAAATACTTGTTTGTTTACCACTGCATTTTTATTAAATTAGAGGCTTTTGATTACTTTCCTGTACTTTTTATTTTCGTATTTTGTTATATTTTATAATATTTATGTATATTTCCCTCCCGTCCGTCCGACATTTTCACTTCCGCGCAGCCCAGAGAATTTCTGGCAATGCATGATGGGATATCTTGGTCCGGTTAGTGACCATCGGATGTTCACTACATTTCACGGTGAATTGTGGGATACATTGAGTGCACTATATAGTGGACATGCTATGATCCCTAAGCTTTTGGACACCACTACAAAATGGCGTGCTCACTACATAGTGCACTATATAGGGGTTAGGGAGCGATTTCAGACACAGCCCAAGACTAAGACAAAATCTAAAATGGCTTCCAAAAACAACATTGATGAAGAGGTGCTGTTTTTTTATATTCTAATGATACGTTGTTGTTCACAAACAGAATGTGCTGGTGTGAGTCTGCTGTTCCACTGAATCTGCTCCACATTACTCAGAAACGTCCCTCCCACAGATCACCTTCTGGGACAACTTGATTTTCTTGTGGCGGTGGTTTGTGAAGGCTGTGTCAGGTCAGTCGGGAGGAATCGTTCCTCTCCGGCCTGAACTACAACGCAGTATATCACAGCTGTACTGTACAAGTGTTCGAATCAAGCAGCTGACTCAGCAGCAGGAACAGAGAGCTTTGGTGTGGACATCATGTGGTCAATCTCTGTACCCCCTGTACTGAACTGTCTCCATGGACGACCAAACCTACAGACTGAATCGAATTACTGTTTATTATTGTTTTCTAGTCCCGCGCATTAATGCCACCTGGTGGGCTGGAGTGGAACAGCGTTGTTTTGGTCTCTGCTCCCTCTCCAGGTTCTAACAGCTGATCTGTCAGCAGTTTCCTAAGTTAAAAGAAAAATCCTGTTCTGGATGGGGACAGATGTTTTGCTGCTGCGAGGTCCAGCGGTGCAGCTGCGGGTGCTGTGGGGATCCGCAGGCAGACGGGTCGCTGGTGTCAGATATAAAGCAGCCGCTCTGCACCGTGGATGGATGAGTCACAGTGTGGGCTGTGGGAGGCGCTGTCTGCTCTCCAGGCTGCGGACGTGGGAGGGAAATCACTGGATGTCAGGAATCTTTCAAATACAGACAATCAAGGGTTTATATATAAAACAAAACCAGCCATGTTCCACATAATCATTATTATTATTGCACTTTATTTCACACAGGGTAATTAATACAAACCTCATAAACTATCTGAGAGGGAAAAAAATAACAACAAAAACCTAAGGGTTCGTGGTGCAAAAATGAAACCACGCCCCCCTCCAGGGGGCGGGACCCCACTTTGAGAGCCACTGCTGTAGGACTCATTTCTTTAGGATACAAAAAAAGAGAGTGTGGGTTTGTTTTAAGCACAGGGAGCTCAGAGAGGGTCACATGAGTCCACAGCTGACAGAAGCCAATTAGCTGGGTGTTAGTACACTGAGCTCTAATGACTGGGCCCGATGGCGTGGTGTGAGTTACTCTTTAATGGATGACTTCATCTGTAATTCCTCCCTCTCTCTGCCAGGTTTCTACAGCTGGGCTCAACCTTTCATCTCGCATCATGGAACAGACATTGACCTGTACAGACTTTAGTTTTTCGTCACTTGTCCGTCACTGCTCTTTTTTTAATTTCTTTTCCCAGAAGTCTGCTTGTTTCCTGCGTGTTTGATGTCCATATTGTACAAATTCTACCCACACTTGTTCTTAAATGTTCTAGTTCTTCCTCATACTCATGTGATATACATAAATACATGACATGCATGATAATATCCGACATGTGGAGTTGAAACTAATAACTCCTCTCCCCCCCACGTCCCCTCCATCCCTTCTCCCTGTCCTTCCCCTGCCTCCCTCCTGGTCACCTCCATCAGTGGGCTCCAGACAGACCAAGGCCTCCATCTGATGGAGATCCTGGCTCGCAGGGCCAAAATCCAGATGACCGACTTTGCTGAGCTCTCGTACGTATAGACCCTTTAAAAAACAGAAAACACACATTTTGGGTTGGTTGGTTGGTTGGTTGGGGGTGGGGTGGGGGGGGTGTATTGATGTGTTGGATTGATCACATATTAATGAGAATGAACTCTGCTTGAACCCTCTCTCTCTTCCTCTGTTATCTGTTTCTCAGTTGCTTTTTCCCCTTTTCAAGTTGTTCTTCAGTCTCAGTCTCTGTCTCTATGACACACACACACACACACACACACACACACACACACACACACACACACACTGTTCCCGCGGCACCTCGTCGAGCTGCTGCCTGCTGTATTGAGCGTCTGTGTGGCCTGAACTGTTCGCATGCACCTTTTGTCCTTGTTGTCCTGCTCTGCGGGTGAAGGGGGTGAGGGTGTGTGTGTGTGTGTGTGTGTGTGGGGGGGGGGGTGTTCACTGAGGAGAGTGATGGGGGGGGGGTGTTCACTGAGGAGAGTGATGGATGGAGGCAGAGAAAGCAGCAGAGTGACAGAGAGAGATGCGCAGAGAGTGGGAGTAAGGTGGTGGTCTCTTTTGTTGCGAGCGCAGTGAAAGCCCAGCAGGGGGAGCCGCCTTGACAATTTGTCAGAGGCGCCACGCTTATTTTCCGAGGCCGCTCGGTTCCTCAGCACTGTTTGAGCGTCCGTCACCTTAAGCTCAAAGACTTTACTGTGTCCTTGAACCTGCTGACACTCTTAACCAGATTTACCCAGCATGCCTCTGGCCTTTACCTCCCCGCCTTTTATTTCCAGAACACAAACAGCTTCATGGCTTCAGCCCAGAAACTGCACTTGTTGTTGGTCTGACAGTGACGTCAGCTCTTCACCTCCTCGTTCTCCTTCCACTGAAATGAACGATCAATGCAAGTCAAACATGCATTTTTTGTTTTTTGGCGACGGACTAATTAACTGTGACGACATGTGACCATGCGTTTTTCCTTCATGTGATCCAGTCATCCAGTTTCCGGGCCAGAACCCTGCAGACACCCCGTCGACCCCACACAGTCGCACTCAATCAGCATATTACAACAACAAAACAACAACAACAAAACCCGTCTGTGAGCAGAAGACTCCCTCTGCTTGTAGTTTCCACAGTGGCAAAACGCTGTGTGGATCGCACAAAGTGAGCCTACTCACTGTGGCAGGACACAACACAAACCTGTCGAGTGACTCACACCCCTATGTTTCATTTGGAACAATTCAATACTGATTAGATAATACTGATGGTGAGCGCTTTCAGCACATCGGCCTTAAGCGTGTTTTTAGCTGCGGCGGCGGCGGCGGCCTGATGGCGGTTCGAGGGCGAAGCACTTGGCGAGAGGGAAGATGTGGGTGGCATCGCTGGCCTCCAAATAATAATGGCTGTTGTGTAACCATCACTAAGTGTAGACTGGAGGGTTTTTTTTTTTTATAGGGATACAGGAGGGTTGAGGTGATGTAATGTCTGTATCTAAACTGAGGGGTCATATTAAAGAGCTGCCACTAGGAGGAGAGAGTGGGCCTAAACTGGATGGATGTGAGGA
>JAFBJQ010001862.1:101745-134245 GCA_016785345.1 Trinectes maculatus | reverse complement strand
AAATATGAAGTGGTTGACCCCATTTGTTTATCTGCACCAGCAAATCAGACTGCAGAAAATCGAACATTGAAACAAGTGTAATGCAGTAAAAATGACCAGTCCATGACTGGACACAGTTAATTGAGACTATATATTTTTCTCTGTAGAAGGCCAGTTGTGTTCGTAGCCTCACAGTCCAGTTCCTTCTTACACTGGATCGTTGGTGACCCCGTCCTCCTGGTGCCAAAAGGTCCGGTTAAAGCAGCCAGACCCGGTGCTGCATTTAAGAACCCACGTTACCACCTCTGTCACGCGCGTCCACCCATTTTGAGGGAGTCAGGGTCCACTGGGGGCCATTGTCAAGCGTGGGGGTGGATGTCAAGATGGTGGGCAGCGAGGTGGTGACCCTTATTGTCAGGCCGAGGGTGGGAGGGGGACCCGGAGGCTACTTCCAGCGGTGCGTCACGGCCGTGAGAACGGGACCCCATGAATAGGCGGCGGGTCAGGGTCAGGACAGCGGGCAGGTCAATTAGCACTTAAAGCAGGAGGAGAGCAGCTGAGATGGTTTCATCCCTGCACCGTCTGTTCATCATTTTTTTCTTTAATCCCACCAGCGTTTGTTTTTGCACGCATACTAATCATGAGCTGGGCACCCACACACGCCTGGAAGCTGAGGCTGTCCACTCTGGGGAGTAGACGGACGGTTAGGACAGTTACCGCTGGCCGTGGTCGGCTTCTCTCTCCTCCTGTTAAACCAACTCGTCATTGTTGTGTTTGGACAATAGCCAGTTGCTCAGTGAGTCGATGTCACTGCTGCGGTTGGATTTGATTTGTGTGTTGACATGTAAATAATTTCCTGGCAGAGAGGTCACTCCCAGTTTAATAAGTCAAAAAGACATTGTCCACTTGGAGAGATGGAATCGGTGAATGCGTATTGGACAGGCTAATTAATATGCTAATTAATGGAACTGTGGCTGGAAAAGCTTAACATTTCTACCTTATTCAGATTTTAAACTTGATTTTAGTAGTAAATGTGTTGTTTATCATTTACCAGCAGTCTGTTGCATATATGCTATAGGTGTGGGTTAGTTGGGTCATGTGGTCATGAGTGGTGGTGGAATCAGGTCGAGTTAATCACTGTGATTAGTTTGATTATAATTTGTTCAAGAAAACGTGATCACTTTTTAATCCATTGCGATGGTTCATGTGAACCAGGTCGGAATGTTTTCAACCCGTCTGTTTCCTGGAGTTACAGCAGGAAGGTGGTAAATAGATCCCTCGTGACTCGACTCGAAAGTTGAAGGCTTTTTTTTAAAAGAACATGTGGCCAATCAGGGAGCCGGTCAGTGGCTGCATCTGCAGACGAGGAAGTAATGTCCCACTTATTTCTGCCACCTGATCTGTCAGCAGAGATCTGGATGAGTGTGTGGGGAGGATGGGTTGAAGGCATCAGTAGCGTCTGGTCCTTTTCTTCCCTCGCCTCCTCGTTTTGTCTCCTTGTTTTCTTGCGTCTGAGTGGATTAGCATAGATCTCACACGCTGACAGGACCGACCTTCACTGCAGCTAAACACTTGTCAAAAGGCCAAATGGAATTACTGGGCTCTTTAGGTCATAGTAATGTGTTTCATCCACCTCACTTTGCCCCGTTTATTGACTTGCAGGCCCTGAGACCTGGGACTGCAGTCGAGAACCTCGTCCTCCCCCTCACTGTCCTCACAGAGGCCAGGAAATGATGCAGTCAAATAGTTATCTACTGTTTCATCAGGTTTGTTGATTTGGTTTAAGGTCATGTGACCCAACTCCTCCTCTCAAATCGCCATCAGCGTTAACGTTTAGCACACATAGCTGCCGTTCTCGTTCAGACCTGACTTCCGGTCGAGGTGTTGCTCTGCTCACTCCAGGTTTCTCTCAGTAGGACTGCGTTGCCGTCCTGTTTGATGACCTGTCCATACCTGCCGTCATTTGTACCGCCGCTGACTGATTTTGTGTCATCGCCGTCACTGCGTCGAACTCCTTTAACTGCTCCTGTCGATCGGCGGAGCGATTGCATTGGAAAGCGCTGCGAGGTGGAGATCTGTCCAGCGATCTCTCTGTGCCCTTCAGCCGCAGGCAAATCTATTCGCCTTCACTTCATTCCACTTCACCTGCTAATCAGTTTCCATCGCACGCCGAAGGCTAATCGATCCGAGAAGTTTCTTTCGCCTGCTGCCGGAGAAGAGAATCAAAATGTTGAGGGAGTGAGGCATGAGGGGGTGTGCGAGTGGTTGGTGATGCAGTTTGCTGTGACACCGCGCAGCGTTTTTATCTCTTCACCTGTCGTCATCGCAGAGCCGGAGGCGTTTTGTGAATCGCAAGATGCCTCATCTGAGCTTTAAAAAGCCTGCGTGCCCCCCCACCCCCACCCCCCACCCACCGCTGATCCAGAGTCACCTGTGGTTATTTTGGTCACCGGGAACGCGGAGCTGGGGGGTGGGGGTGGGACACAGGTGTTGGACACAGGTGTTGTACTGAGCCGGAGTTTGCACAGCGGTGCAACGTGATCCCTGAGCCAACCACGCAGCTGCCCTGCGCCTCACGCCGCCAAGCAGCCGGCCTGATTTCCCTGGTGCTGGCGATGGCCTGCTGGCACCGGCAGCCCCGCTCTCCCACGCCTGCAGCTGGCAGCAGCTCTGTGAGTTGGCCTCTGCCTCTCACGTTCACTTTGGGTTTGGCAGAGCGCTCCCAGGTGGCCACCTTGGAGCAGAGCCGGCTCGGTGCTTGCACCACTTTTGCATCATCCCAGCAGCTGAGAGCTGCGGCGGAGGATGAAGGAGTCTGTGCTGTTTGTGCTGCGGCGTTTTGACCCACAGGAAGAGCGACCGTTAAAGTCACACCGTTCACTGACGATCTGCCACTGTTTGTAAAAGCTGCTCATCAGGACCCGGCGCTGGTACCACAAATAGACCCCAGCCATTAAAACTGCTCTCACAATCCAGAACACACACACACACACACACACACACTTTTTAATTTAAATGGAGGAGACCCATAATAACCTCTATCTTTTACATTCAAAATGACAGGACAGTATCAAGGTGCTTCTCTGGTTCATATTTTATTTAGAATCTAATTTAAGTCCCACTCCTTTAGCGATAATTTATATCCCTCTAACTCTGTAATCCCATCTGGAGAACAGAAGAACAGACCCACAGACCTGGACCTCCCCAAAACCTGTTAGTACAAAGGTTGAATCATTTAATGCACATTTTTAAAACTGCAGTGGAAATGATCTGGTCCAATTTTCTTAATATCCCTCGTTTTAATGATGATGTCAGTGCAATGACTCCCTCTAATTATCCCATTTTCATCCTACTGTTTTTAAATAAGGTACCTGTAACATCTTCAAACGACTGTGATTATTATGGTCTGTCCCAGAGAGCATTGTGTGGCTTTTCTCTTGGTGTTGATTATGATAGATGGATGATAGATGGACCGTTAGCGTTATGTTATATTGTGGCTGCAGTTTTTTCTTTACCTGCTAGTTGTTCCCGCTCGATGAGGAATAACGATGATGAGATCACCTGTATCATGATGGTTGAACTCGACTGATGAGAAACAGTACAGTGCTACATGTGCGTATCCTCCTGAGCTGTTTGCTCTTTGCTCTCTGACGTTCAGTGCAGAAAGACCAGCTGAAGCCGCCTGTTGCTGCTGGCTCTCTCCCCGCGGCCCCGCGAGGCCGCCTGGACCCGGCAACTCATTTCTAGCCGTCCTCAAGGTGCCTGATGAGATGTAGAGGCAGACAGCTGGATTGATTGGCCCCTCTTGAGCGCACAGGCCTTGATTACAACTGCACTCGAGTGCTGCCCTCCCTCCCCCCACCACTACGACCCCCACCTTCCTGGTCTACCTCTCTCCTCTCAGGCTCCTCGTCGCTCCCTTTTCTCATGATTTCTTTCACCCAGCGAAGAGAGAGGGTGGAAGAAGGGGAACTGCTGAGGAGAGAAGAGAACAGAGCAGAATGCATAATGAAGCTCGGGCTTCACATGGCTCTGTGGTGAGGACCGAGCTGCTGCTGCTGCTGAAGCTGAAGCTGCTGCTGAAGCTGAAGCTGAAGCTGAAGCTGAAGCTGAAGCTGCTGCTCGGAGATGAATTTGGAATCACGTTTGATGTCAGAGAATCAGATCAATATTTTATGAACTGATTGGAGACGGAGATAACAGTTTACAAAATCTGTCGAATCAGGCCGATCATGTTATGACGATGGCAATGATGATGATGAGGGTGATGATGATGATGCTCATGGTGATGATGATGATGATATTATTATTATTATTATTATTATTATTATTATTGTGATTATTGGTGGTGGTAGGTTTGTCCCTGTATGCTGTTAACATAATTTTCTTTAAATTAAAGTCACAAGACATTCAAAAGGTCTTTTTCCCTCCCTGTTGTTGTTTTTTTTCCATCGTGGTCTCCAGACCCACAGAAATGGCAGCAACAGATCAGAAGAAGCAAAATGTTTTTTTTTTTTTTTTTTTTGTGGAGTTGAAATGTCCCTCACCGCTGTCCTCGGTGTCTCCGTGTGTTTCATGTAGAGGAGAAGTAAGAGACAAAGCCAGTGGAGAGCTTCAAAGCTGTGGGTGACATTTAGCACTCAGTATCTTCAAAGACCTTTTTCCCCTTCTTTCTTTTTGTGTATAATTAATACGGCCCCCTCCTCCAGGTCGGTCGCTTCTTTCTTCTTTCTTCTTTCTTCTTTCTTTTTGGAGCTGGATTAGAAAAGCTGATTAAGGACGTGCACCTTGATTTTCACTTTGCATTCTGCAGATTTTCAGGAGGAGATTTCTTTCTTCCTTTTCTCTTCTTGTTTTCTCGTTTGTCTTCCTGCAGGGTGGTGTGTGTATACAGACAGGACTGTTAAAGCCTGTGCATCACTGTTTTTGTGTATCATGAGTCGCACAGTAACATTTCAGTTCCTGTGCGTTAACCATTTTTGAACTTCCAGAATCACACGGCAGCTTTAAAGACGTGAACGCTGAAGCGGTGGATGCTCTCGCTGCAGCTAACGTACACACAGCCGGCTCCAGATAAATGCTGAACCAATACATCAACTAAAGGTCTGTTACATAAAGTGACCTCCACTCCGCTTTATAGTAAACTATGAATATTAATCAAACATAAATTCAACCAAATTGCCCTGGTAGTAGTTCCTCTGCAGGCCACTATCTGCTGTCGACGCACCTGATTTGCCAGCGAGCTGACGGGTGCAGCAGGACGTTCATCACTGTGCTCGTCTCTCGTTAATGTGCTGTGCATTTCCTCGCTGGAGATGTAAGCACAGGTCTGTCTGTCTGTCGGAGTGAGAGGGAAAAACATCAATTATGAATCAGCTGAAATGAAAAGTAGAGCATGAAGAGCATCATCCCTGAGAATGAGCTCAAACAACGGAGGTCACGTTTGTGATGGCAGCGCCTGGTCACAGCCGATAAAACGCCTGTTTGTTGTACAGTGAGACGCTGTAAGTGGAAATAAACCTAAATAAACATCACTGCAAAATAAGTGTAAACACAACAGGAAACCATGAACACAACAGACTGACTGACATCTTCCAATGACAGTTCTGACACGCAGCTTCCTGCAGTACAGTCAACAATGTAACAGACCAGCGAAGGTGAGGGTGCTAACCTGCCTGGAAGCTGATGGGCGGGTGGGTGGTTGCGGGTGGGGGTGTGTGTGTGTGTGTGTGTGTGTGTGTGAGGATGTTGCTGTCCAAACACTTTGTCTAATTCTACTTGTCAACAGGCAGGTGAGAAAATCACTGCGAGGGTAATAAGATTGAGGAAAGTGTTGCATTAGCGCCTTGAAGTGTAAATAGCTTCTTATATTGCCTATTAGACCCAGATAACCCGGGAAGGTGGAGGCTGACGGTGGTGGTGGTGGGGGGGGGGGGTGCGGGGGGTGCGTCCGGGGGGTGGGGGGGGGTGAGCTGTGTTGGAATCGTGGTCTAAATCCCCAACTCCAGAGAAAATAATATCATTAGGAATCTGTTTTTTTCTCCTCCTCTTTCTTTTTTCTGTTTGTGTTTTAATCTGCTCGTGATGAAAAACAGGTTTTTTGTATCTTCAGCTTCATTCCAGCTGCAATATCCTGCAAAACGGAATATCTGCCCCCCACCACCACCACCACCGCCACCCCCTCCTCTCCCTCCTCCTCCTCCTCCTCCTCCTCTGGGTTTTGCATTATAAAGAGATTTCATCTCATCCACCTTTAGCCAGGTTTTACCTTTGATATTATTTATTAGCTCCAGCACCGAACAGTTCATGGAGCTAGCACCTAAATGCACCACCCCCACCGCCACCCCCACCCCCACGTCCTCTTCTCCCCACAATCAATACTGCTCCACATTACATATACATCAGCCTGGTGCAATATCGCTGGCTCTCAACCTGCGGCCTAATTAAAAAGATAAGCGGCCTGGTTTGAAGGTGGCTTTAATGAGCCGCTGCCTTGTTTCCAGGAGGGAACGTTGAATAGAATCCCGACTGTGGCTGAGTTTCAGTTCGTTTTGTGTAGATTAGTCTTGACACAATGAATGTGTGGACGCTGTGTGTGGCTCAGACCGCCTCACTGTGTGTTAGCTCCTGACTCTGACTGATGCTGCAGCATCAAGGCTTCAGGGAGTCAACTCGTACTTCACACGTTGCACAGCGTATTTCATAATCTGCTCTGGTAAATATAAAGTCAGCAGATTACACCGTAGTCTTAAATTCACTGGCCGACATGGCTGGAATGAGACCAGATGTCAAATTATCCAGGTCGTTACTTCACATCCTTAAAAATAATATAGCATTAAAGATTCAGTGTGTCGACTTTAGTGGCATCTAGTGGTGGAAAGTAAAATAAAGTGAGGTGACCAGAAGCTCCCGGGGCTGTGATCATGTATGTCATGAGTTTTGGTTCGCACGTTATAAGCAGCCATTATACGAGGTAGCATGCACTTGTTTAAAGTCAAAAGCCATTAAAAGCAGGCGCGAGTGAAAGGTTAAGTAGTTGGGTGACTCCGTCTGACGGCGCCGTTAAATGAGCCCCCGCTGATAAAAGCTTCAGCTGTCAGAGAACAGCGGCCCCGAACGGAGCATTGGAGTGAGTCAGAGTTCCAGACTCTCCAGGTCTGGTGACTCCAGGTCTGGTGCCACGGCCGATCCAGCTTCTGACCAGGCAGACCTTCATGTGGCCTCCAGAGAGGAAGACGGACAGGAGGGAAGCTGATCTAATGATGAGTCCGACTGATCAAACTGATCATAGAAATTTTATTTCAACTGAAGACAGTTCAACTGGCTGCTGTGATCACCACCCGCCTCCAACAGCAACACACACACACACACACACACACACACACACAGTACAGTAGAGAGAGATAGTTGGGGATTGTGTTAGTTGTAGCATGACGGAGTGAAGCTGGAATCCCACACGCTCCACTGGCACACATTTAGATGATTGGATTTTTTTGAAAGGTGCAAACCTCCAGCAGTGCTGAGCTGCATCTGACTGCAACCAACAGTTCCCAGCATCATGTTGGTGTCTTTTAGAGGATTTCGTTTTGAAATCAGACGGAAACGAGGTCTGCCCTGAACCCCGCCTCCTAAAAGCTGGAGAAAGGCATCTTTCTGAATCAGCCTGGTCTGGATTCATCAATTCATCAGATTCATCAGATTCATCAGATTCATCAGATTCATCAGATTCATCAGCCAGTGTTGGTCAGATATGCAGAGCTTCACCAAACCACCTTGAAAATGAAATGCAATTTCCAGCTGAACCACAGAGACACATGTGTGTGTGTGTGTGTGTGTGTGTGTGTGTGTGTGTGTGTGTGTGTGTGTGGTGATAAAAGCGTCATCTCTTTCTCTTTTGTAAAGTCGTATTCCTGTCGTCCTCCCTGTGACCACCTGCTCGTTACCTGCCTTCAAGGTCACTGCAACAAAACACCTTCACCTTGTTGTTTCTGTAGATGTTTCCCGATACCCATCATGCATTGCCTTCAGAGACGTGTCTACTCAGTCCCACAGTCAACCAGCAGTACAAAAACCACACAGCGATAGAACACTGACATCAGCAGAATAACATGGTCTTCTGGTCCCCCCCGAGTCCTGATCTGAAGATCATGGACTCAGACTGGGATTGGGTGTGGAGACAGAATAAGTCCACAGATGTCTGCAGGAACCTTAAGGAACATGGCAATGCACTGAGAAGATTATGTCAGTTCAATGACTGAAACGTAAAGAATGGATTTATATTTACTTATCGGCTTGAGCTGTTTGTCTGTTGATATTCTGCCGAGCAGACAGCCCAGAGGTCGTGAGGTCATTGATGAACTACCTACATGCTACATGAACGTCCATCTAATGCCCTGACGCCCTGACGTCCTGACGCCAAGCCCATTACATGAGGGTCGCCCGCCAGACTCCCGTTTTAGTTTCCTTTGTTTGAGGCTTTTCCCAGAACGTGAAGGCAACGTTGCCCATTTTCTCCAGGGCTGTGCATCAGGAGGCTTCTGATAGGTCTGCGCTGCCACGCTCACGGAAACGGGCGCGTCAGCGGCGTGCTCCTCGTCCTGACAGACACAGTGTGTGATTTGCAGCGAGAGGCGTAACAAATGTTGATAATGAGGTCACCTTGGACTCCAGGTCTGAGTCTGACTTTCAAGCCCCGATCTCTCCCCCCTCTCTCTCTCATTTGTCTGTCTGTCTGTCTGTCTGTCTGTCTGTCTGTCTGTCTGTCCGTCTGTCTGTCCGTCCGTCTGTCTGTCCATCTCTATATACTACAGAAATGTAGATGAATGACAATGAGGGGAATTTGATTCTGGAGAAACATTTCTTACCTGCAGTGATTGTGAATTGTGCATCCTGGTGTGTGACACAGGATCTGTTCTCCTGTAGGCCTCTGGCCTGATGTGTACATTATTACTGTAGGTACACACAGCAGGTGTCACCAGTAATAAGGTTAAACACATACATGACAGATCAGTACAGTTCATACCATCGTCAGTGTCTGTTGTTCAGGCATTTGAAGGCTTGATATGTTTTCAGTCTGCTCCTCACAGCCCTCTCATGGCGGTCACTCCATACGTCACATAGTGCTGGCAGGGCCCTGCAGGTAAAAGCAGGCCTCAGATGCAGCGTGGGCTCCAGGGAGGATGGATGTCTCCCTCTCATCCTTTAGATCAGATGAAGCTTCTGAGCGGGCGCTGGCAGCTCAGTGCCGCTTTACCCACTGGTCAACCGTCTCTGGATTTGGCGAGGAGCCCAGGCCGCTCCTTTGTGTTTGTTGATTTGTTTGTTGTTGTCGTTTGTTGTCGTCGTTGTAGTTGTTGTTGTTGTTGTTTGATGCCGGAGGCTTTCGCACACACAGTCTGACTCCATCGCTCAGGCTCCTGAGAGGAAACGCCAGTGTTCAGTCTCCTGCTTCCAGTCATCTGGCCTTTCTCCGACTCCGACTCTGATCCATCATCCGCCCGCAGCACGTTATTATTTATTATTACTATCGTCGCTGCTGTGACTGTTATTGGAATCATTATTATTCATGCTAAACACCAGGCAGCACGTGGAGCCTGAGGTTTGACCTCCAGCTCGTTGTTTTTTTTGTAATGAGGATGTGCAGATCAAGGTGGCGTGTGTGTGGAGGTTAACGTCCCGGTACTGAGAGACTAAAGTTCTCTGCTCTGTGGAAACTCATCCCTCGCTCCTGTCTTCCTCTGCTCTCACACACGTTTACAGCGGTTTTAAAGACACAAGACAGGTCCAGAGTCAGCTGAAGCTGACGTTCACACGTCTGACAACATCGTTTGATTTGATATGTTGGCGAGAAGCAGTAACAGTCAGTGTCAGTGTCAGTGTCAGTGTCAGTCTGCTGCAGGTCTTAACAGAATCTCCTGCACAAAATATGTGTGTGTATATATATACACACACACACACATATATATTTGGTTTTGTTTTCGTCAGAGGACACAGATCCTGTAGAATCTGCCTCAATACGAACAATACCAACAACCTCGAGCATCAACAGTCTTATGGATTCGCCGTCGCACAGGCGAAGTGAGGAGGCGTGGAAACGATGGAAAGCTCAAGGTTTTTCCTCCTCCAGCGTTTGGATGCTTCTCCCTCTCCGGTCAGATCTTTCCCAGGATCTTTCCTCTGAGGTGCAGAGGAGCCTGAACGATTCCCCATGAACGCCCCCGGTGGCGGACGCCTGAGCTGCTCGGCCTTGGCTGAACGCTCACACGCACACACACACACACACACACACACACACGCACACACACACACACACACACACACACACACACACACACACACCAGTTTTCTAAAACTGTTTTCGCTGTTTCAAACAAATATCTATTTGAAACAAAAAGGGGTGATGTCTATTGGCTGTCATCTGAATGTGTCAGCTGTGGAAACTTTATGTCACTGATGTGAAGTGAAGGATTCCCTGAAGGGAATTCCTGAAATGTCTGATACCAACATCTAAGACCTCTGCACATGGGCCACACGCGACCCTATGTCTCACATTAAAGTGACGTACAGTGACAAGTGTGTGAAATATTTTATGTCTGCACAAATTGTCAGTTTTGTGACAACATGAAGACAAAGACTTCACAGCAGTTGGTGGGTGGAGGCTCCTGAACCTCCTGATGAAATGTTGATGATGTCAGCTCTGTGAAAGTTAAAGCTGAGTCAGGAGAAGAACTCTTGGCCCTGTGTGGAAGAATAGGATCTGGGTTTTTGGTGGGATATCGAATGTTGTGATGTAGAAAGAAATGGGATATGGGAGAAGATGAGGAAGAGAGACGGAGGTGTAAGAGGAGAAGGAGGGGAGGAGATAGAGTGACTGAGCGGAGGTCAAGGGAGGAGAAAGAAGTGGAGGAGGGAGGACTTAGTGGAGTTGCATGAAATAAAACTTCCCACAAATCCAGTTGTTGGCGGATTTTTTGGAGTCAGAATAGGATTTCAACCTCCCGCCCCCCCAACCCCACCCCCAACACACCCACACACACACACACACACACACACACACACAGGTCACTTCCATTTGTAGGAGTTTTTCATTTAATGATTCAAGACTCAATTTCCCAAAGGTCACCTCCACTGGGGGAATATTAGTTTTTATGATGATTCCCCCTTTTTGCTCACACTTCCCAACTGCTCCGGTGGAGAAGAGTTGGCAGTTGGCAAAGGAAGAAGGTTGGGAGATATATGGTTTAATATTGCACAGTGTGAGTGGTGATCTGCTAATGAAAGCTCGTTATTGGAAAGGGCTTCCTGTCTCCGTGCAGCGAGCGTCAGCCGTTGTGAAGTCATTAAGCGTGGTGGGCGGCTGCGATGTGTTTCCTGCCGGGTCCCCGGTGTCATATCAGCTTAATGAATTGTTTACGTAAACTAATAGAGGTGTTTAATACCTGCCTTTTAAAACGGGAATGAATCAAAGGCGGCGGACGAGAGGAGCTAAATGTCATCAATTAATTCGTCGAACAGTTCAGCACGACAAAGCAAACAAACACATTATGGCTGTTATGGCATTGTAACAGGATAATGGGTTTAACCAAACGTCCTCTTACTGAGGGTCTGCCGTTATAGCATCACACATATTCAGTATTTAGTCAGATGATTATTGCTTTGGACCAACAGTCTCAACGAGAGAAACAAACATGGAGGTGATGTCACCTTCACTGCATTAAACTGAGTGAGGAAGAAAAAACAAATCCAAAAGTGACGTATCAGCTGATATTTTAAAATGATTAGATTATATTTAAGTCATTTATATGAAATTAATATAAAGAAAAAGAAGACACAAATTGAATTAAAAAACAAAGCTCCCCCTTTAACTAAAATAAATAAGATAATAATAACAACAACAATAATAATAATAATAATAATAACAATAACAATAATATGTAAATAATATGTCTTTATTGACAGGATTCACCATGTTAGTTTGTGGAAGTGAAAGTAGCTTGTTGTTGTTGTTGTTGTTGTTGTTGTTGTTGTTGTTGTTGTTGTGTTCTCTCCTCCCATCCATCAGCTCCTCTCGTTCTTCCTCCCTTCCTTCTCTCCCTCGTCCTTTCTCACACTTATCATCTTGTCTCCTCCGTCTGTCACCTTGTCTCATCACATCTCTCTCTCTCTCTCTCCTCCAGTAATGCTCTCTCCTCCCCCTGGTGGCCGTCGATGCCTCCTCGGCCCCCCGCATTTCAATTTAATTACACACGCCATTGTCTTTGTAGAGACCCACACAGCTGCTGGTTCATACGACATCGTATATTACTGCAGGCAATAACACCCCAGCTTGTGGGGCGGGGGCGGGGGGTGGGGTGAGGGGGGGTCAACAAGCAACAGATTGAAGGCCGAAAAGTTGATTTCAGAAATCCAATTAACGCAAGTGAGAGCGAAACCACATCCAATTAGGAAGCTTCTGAAAAAGACGACCGCCAAATCACAGCTGACACAAATATTCATATGGACCAATGACGAGGAGTCCATTTCCAAACCAGGTCCCAGTTTGTCACTGGAAATCACGGTGAAGGTTTCCGGGGAGGCGACTTCACTGCGTCCTTTAATGCTCATGATGTAACTTCACCGTTTGATGGGGACAGGACACACTGCCTCATTTACTGTGGTGAATTCTAGAACATATATATATATATATATATATATATATATATATATATATATATATATATATATAATATTAAAAAAAACAAAAAACAGTTCTCCTCCTCATTCAGTTTCTGTTCCTCGTGGCTTTCGTCTGTGTAAGTGAAAAAGATTCCGTGATGGTTGGGAGGTGGACAGGGACACGCAGGAGAAACCCGGACAGTAATGTATTTGAATTTGTCCCCTGATCTCTTGATGAAGTAATGTGATTACATCCCTGTAGTTTGTCATGGCGGCGATGCCGCTGCGTTTCTCTGGCTGCCTCTGCGTTTGAAGGATGGCCGTTGTTTCCTCCTCATTATGCCGCTCCTGAAATGTACCCAGGAGCGTGAGTGAGGGGTATGGACGTTGGGTGGGTGGGGGGTTAGTGGTTGAAATAACGACCCCTCGGTGCTGCAGAAGCATCTATTCTGTTGGTGCAGGACTTGTGGAGCCAGCCTGGGCCCTTTCCCCTTTTGTCAGCAGTGAAAAATGAAGCATTTCTGAATCCCGGCACTCGCTGTGTTTCCCTTTAGGCGCCTCAGATACATTGAGTTAACATAAAGCAAAATTCAGGACAGGGGCGGCCCGGGTGACAAATGAAGCGCCTCCGTGTGTTTTGGAGGGAAATAAAGGGGCCTCTTTTGTAGAAATGAGATTTGGTCCTCGTTACTTCCTTCGGGCCCAATTTCCCCCCCCCCCTGCAGTTCAAATGTATCCGAGACGTGAAATGGAAGATGGAATATTCTCAAAATGGGAAAAATAGAATAATCTGGGTATAGATCATTTCCCCTCGGCTCGCTCCCGGTCTGCACTCCCTTGTTGCATCATTCCCATTTTGTCACATTACAGCTTATTCTGGCTGTGCGCTGCCGGTCAGCGGAGCGGAGGAGTCGGCAGCCTGTCTGATCACGACAGGCGCAGCCTGTTGCACTTTCTTAAAAATGGATCCAATTTGGGTTTGGGAGAGAAAACGCGGCGGGATACAAATGAGACGTCCCAGCTCGCCTGCTCACGAGCAGTGCTCTGGGCCGACTCGGACTCATTTGTCGTCGGCAGGAGAGGAGCGGATGGTCCGGGCAGCTGTTGGCTGCGTATCGGCGAGTCCTCAGAGCTGCGGCGTTGGAAGAGTTTTCTTCCCAGGGATAACCATGTTTTGCACGTTCATGTTTGTTTGGGTTTGTGTTTAAGGCTTTTTACTACAGGTTATGTTTCACCAATTACCTGAAGACATTTATGAGTCAGAGTCTTTAGACTTATGAGTCTTTAGCTGAGTGCGGCACCGACGTCGCCTGTCGTTCACCATCTCTGCCTGTGTCTCACATTCAGTGAATGAGAACTGTGAAATTGGTCCGTTGGCACCACGACCACAACTCTGATTCCAAATCACCCCAGTTTGAAATAAAGGGCTGTGACAAAAGGTTTGGCAGCATCTGAACAGGAACACATCAATAGATGTGGTCAATAGAAAAAAAGGAAAGAAAGTTAAAGCTGCAGAAAGATGTTCTTCACCTCGTAGAGGGCAGAGAAAACAAACCACTGACAACTAAAGCAAAGCTTCTCAGATCACTGACTTTTACAGCCGATTAAACTGCTCTCGCCACATTAACACAAACGACTAACCACAGTGACAGCCTCCGCACCGCCGTCTGTGGGCTGAACCAATCAGGTCAAAGCTTTGACGAGCTGATGAAAATACCTGAGACGCCTCCGTCAGACAGGTAGAAACCTGGACCAGATCCCGGTCAGACACATGAAGTGGTGGCGCTGACGAACCAGATGTGTTGTTTTTCAGTGAACTCGGTGGTGTGTGACCTTTCTCTCTTCACTCATGACTGTTGTTGTCTTCTTCTCTGACTGTAGTTCAGCAGAAAGTGGATGTGGAGAAGGAGGCGAAGCTCAGCATCCTGGAGGCCGGAGTCGCCGATGTGAGTACGCTTCAAACCACCAGCCGTCACACACACACACACACACACACACACACACACACACACACACACACACATACTGCATGTGTCAGACTGAAAAACTAATATAAGACCATAACATTACAATACTCATAACAGCCTCCAGGCTCCATGCAGACCTGGGTTGGGTATATTGAAGACGTCCCTTAATGGAGACCAAACCTGAATGAGGTCCCAGAGATTAAAAGGGTTTATGATGTATGAAAATACGGTAAATACAAAATTTACCGTATTGCTAAATATCATTTTATCGTATTCAGAGTCGCTGAGTCATTATTTCTGGAAAAAAACACATTGAGGTGAAGAAAGTCAAAATAACATTTTTGGACCCTTTGGAAAAAAAAAAAAAACATGGCCCCTTTTCTCACCATAGAGCCAGAGCATGGCCCATCCACCTCCTTCACGCTGCCCCCCCCCTCACCTTCCCCCCCTCTTGGTTTTCATCTCTGAACATTGCGATTCTCCACCACCTCTGTGGTAAATAGGCTGCTGAGCTGCTGCACTCGCCTATTGATTCAAGAGTTAGCCTGCGCCGATGACGGCACGCCATTCACCATGCTTATCGAAGTGGCAGCAGCGACGTCGGGGAGGGAGAGGGTTGGAAAAGGGCGGAGGAGGAAAGAATGGGGAGTGCTATGTGTGTGTGTGGTGGTGAGGGGGGTGCAGGAGGGACTGGAAGGTGTGTGTGTGTGTGTGTGTGTGTGGAGATGATCGATACTTTGATGCAAACAGCAGCCAAATTGAAGCCTTGTTCAAAAAGGAGAAAGGTAAAAAAAGCAGAAACTGATCTCAACCAACAGCTGAACATCCATCGTCAGCCCAGACAGATTATTCCACTTTATCATACACAGGGAAACAAGAGCATTAGCATACTGCATCACTGCTGGCAGGAAGAAAACACAAACAAACAAACAAAAAGAAATGCTGGTTCCTACAGAGCCAGGGAGGAGAGGGGTGCTTTGAGGAGATCTTTCCTCCATGAGGCCTGAAGGTGTTGGGTTTATTTGGCAGGAGGACAAATGAATTCTCATTTCCCCTCCGATGCCTGCTTATATCTGAAAGGAAAATAACCGGGAAATTTATTGATCCCTGTGGGGGAAATTAAGTTGTCGCGGCGGTAAATGTAATGGCGAGTGCGGGGTGGGGGGAAAAAAAATAGCACACAATAAAACCATTAACGACAAAACAGTCCGACGGTGAAATGGACGGTGAATTATTGTGGACTTGTGTAAATTAATTCTAGCGGGGAAATCCAGCATGTTAAGTGCGACAAATAAATAGGAATTACCTGCAAGTGGAACGGGACTGGAAGGCGTTCACCACGGCCTGGTTCTTCATGGTTCATCCTCACGTCCTCCCCTTCACTGCACCAACACACAACGCAAGAAACAAACTCTTTATGACACGTGATAATCATCAGATTTGTGGCATCGCTGACTCGTGTCTCATCTCGTACCCAGGCACCCGTCGCGTTGCATTAGGTGATTGTTAAGCGAGAGTAAACAACTTTCTTCTTCTCTCCGTTGTGGGTCCAGAGTGTCGTCCTTCACTCTCCTTCGTGTCCGGCGCGATTGCCTCTGAGTGGATCAGCACGTCTCCCGCTGTTCATTCTTCGCGGGTCGTTCACGATTCGTGACCGCACTTTAAATTCCTCACCTATCGCGTTTCTGAGAAACCGAGGCAGTAATTTGCCTTTTCTCACTGCGGCTGCTTTGAAATTCAGGACGGCAGCTGCACCGAAGCTTCAGTCAGCATATTGATGTGATGTTCTCGGAGCAGATATCTGCTTTTCTTACTCTAAATGCAGGCAATTTGCTAAATAAAGGCGACGCTCGAATACGTCACTGAAAGTGCAGAATCTGGTGAAAGGAGGTTTGTGTTGGATTGTTCGCAAAATATTGTCGTTTTCAACTCAGTAAAAGCAAAGAACAAAACTTGTCTGAGTCATGTTCTCCGATTTTTTTGAAGTCATATTAATAATATGT
Organism: Trinectes maculatus; assembly: GCA_016785345.1. NCBI lineage: Eukaryota > Metazoa > Chordata > Actinopteri > Pleuronectiformes > Achiridae > Trinectes > Trinectes maculatus. The sequence continues at coordinate 117,642 of JAFBJQ010001862.1, read as the reverse complement.
CATCAGAAGTATCAATGTCATTTCCATGACGTGGAACAGTTTGGAGTCTTCATCAGACGTTGAATTTTTTTTTTTGCCGCTTGTTAAAATAATTTCAGGCTGCGTTCACGGTCCTCCGGTCTGACCGCCGCTGCAGGTCACGTGACCTCACGGTTGAACACGACCTCAGAGAGGCCACGAAAACTCAGCACTGATGTTTCCACACGAAGACTGGAGTCCAATTAAGAGAACGTGCGTGTGTGTGTGTGTGTGTGTGGAGATAAGGCATCCAGATTGTAATTGTCCTGGAGTGGCAGTAATCCCCCGTCACGACGTCCCGCTCACTGTGTTCACTGTAAATCAGGACTTTTCCAAACAGTTGGGAAAGAGGGAGTTCACAGACCGGGGGGTCCGGGGGGGGGGGGGGGGGGGGGGGGACAAACAAAAGAACTATATAACTTATATATATAAATTTTATTTAGTGAGCTAATGCACCTGTGAACTATGACCTGTGACTGGACAGCAAATGCTCCTGTTGTGCATCTCTACACTTTCATTAGCTGTATCAACACAACCTGTTTAAACACAACTGGCCGCTAATCTCTTCAGGTATCACACAGATAAAAACTCATCGTGCTGGAATGTAATCTGCACATAATCCCTCTCCACAGCCGATCATCTGGATTCCAGAGTTCATCGCTCAGTGGGAAATCCACGACGGTTGTGTTGTTTGTCGTCTTTTGTCGCTTTCCCCCGCGGCTTTCGTTAGGGTCGCAGTGAGAACATACTCCAGCCTGTGCTTCCTGTGGCAGCGGCGCTCGCAGCGTTGTCGCGCGCTGTCGTCCAGGTGCCTGAACACAGCTGGATTTGAATGAGAATATTCATCAGGGCCGAGCTCGTCTGTTGTCATCGTCAATTTTCATCACAAAGAGGAAAATGAGTCATACGACCTCAGAACAAAGCTTGTGTGTTCGCCTGCGTGCAGCGCCAACCTTCATGTGTGTGTGTGAAACTGCACCTGAGTGTGCGTCTGTGTGGCTGCGTCTGTGTGGCTGCGTCTGCCATAGATATTCAAATGGCTCCATCTGAGAAATGGAATGAAGAGGCTGTTGAAGTGCAGGCTCCTCTTTCTCTCTGTGGCCGGGACGCGGCGCCCAAACGGCCTTTGATATGGTAATGAGGACTCGCAGCGGGGGCCGCGGGCCCAGATGCATGCTGGTCTATATCCCAGGTGTCTGTCAGGCTGTGTGGTCTCTCTGGATACAGGCGACGATGTGTTTCCATCAGCTCTTTACCTCTGCTGCGGAGGTCACACACACACACACACAAAACACTAAAATAACATTTTTCTTTTTAAAGATAATTTAGATGTTTTTTTATGATATTTTTGATTGTTGTGCAGTAGGTTGGGATCTAATGAACTTCCAGTGGACAGAAACATTCCACTGTGTGGACAGAGGATGCACTCGGCTCAGACGACCTCAGACGACCTGCGGCCTGGATGCTTCGTCACGTAGCAGCGCGTCCGAAAGTTCTGCTCTGGTTTGATGTCAGTGATTTGACGGACAGGAGGCCGGTGTACAGATCTGAGATCAGGAGTGATGATGATGTTGATTGGTTTCTGTGTTTGTCAGTGCTGTATTTAGCCAGGTGCCTTCTACCTGCACTGGACTCTATAGTTAACGCCCACATGGCTCTGGCTGTGGGCTGCTGACGGGGCCCCGGACCCCCGCAGGGCTCTGTGGCGAGCAGCGTGCCACTACAGACAGCTGGCGTACACTCTGCATTCTCCCCGGGCGCTAACTGGGCTGTTAGGTCCAGTTGAGTTCATTCAGAAACAAGGAAAAAACAACTGGACACTCTCCTGTCCACACACACACACACACACACACACACACACACACACACACCTGAGAGCCTCGGCTCCAGCTAACTGGGTGCTGAGCATCAGCCTGGTGATTACGCACCTGTAGCTTCAGGCTAACCGCCACACTGTTGTCTGTACGCGTCACTGAGCAAACGGCGTGATCTGCTGACACGGCTCGTCTCATTAACGACCACTCACGCCCGATTAGCCAGCGGCGCCTTGGTGATGATAGCAGGCGGCTGGCGTTGTCCACTCACTCGTTAACATCAACAACACGGGCGAATGTCGAGGAAGATCAGTGCGTGTGTGTGTGTGTGTGTGTGTGTGCGTGTGTGTGTGAATTGTAGAACCCTTGAAAACAAATCACTCATAAAAGTGTTGGGAGAAGCAGAGAATCAGACCAGACCTTCTTCTTCATCTGAACATCCTCGTCCTCCTCCTCCTCCTCCTCCTCCTCCTCTTCCTCCCCCTCCTCCTCCTCTTCCTCCCCCTCCTCCTCCTCTTCCTCCTCCTCCTCCTCTTCCTCCCCCTCCTCCTCCTCTTCCTCCTCCTCCTCAAAAACAACTGGACACTCTCCTGTCCACACACACACACACACACACACACACACACACACACACACACACACACACACACACCTGAGAGCCTCGGCTCCAGCTAACTGGGTGCTGAGCATCAGCCTGGTGATTACGCACCTGTAGCTTCAGGCTAACCGCCACACTGTTGTCTGTACGCGTCACTGAGCAAACGGCGTGATCTGCTGACACGGCTCGTCTCATTAACGACCACTCACGCCCGATTAGCCAGCGGCGCCTTGGTGATGATAGCAGGCGGCTGGCGTTGTCCACTCACTCGTTAACATCAACAACACGGGCAAATGTCGAGGAAGATCAGTGTGTGTGTGTGTGTGTGTGTGTGTGTGTGTGTGTGTGTGTGTGTGTGTGTGTGTAAATTGAAGAACCCTTGAAAACAAATCACTCATAAAAGTGTTGGGAGAAGCAGAGATTCAGACCAGACCTTCTTCTTCATCTGAACATCCTGCCCTGAATCCTCCTCCTCCTCCTCCTCCTCCTCCTCCTGCTCCTCTTCCTCCTTCTCCTCCTCCTCCTCTTCCTCCTCCTCCTCTTCCTCCTCCTCCTCTTCCTCCTCCTGCTCCTCCTCCTCTTCCTCCTCCTATTCCTATCCTCCTCCTCCTCCTCCTCCTCCTCCTCCTCCTCCTTCTCCTCCTCCTCCTCCTCTTCCTCCTCCTCCTCATCCTGCTCCTCGTCCTCCTCCTCCTCCTGCTCCTCCTCCTCATCCTGCTCCTCGTCCTCCTCCTCCTCCTCCTCCTGCTGAGGGTCCCAGTGGCTCCTCACACCATGAGGCGTCTGCAGCTAAAGGTTTGTTGTAGCTGGGAGCTCTGCTGCTGGACACTGACAGGCAGCTTCTACCCAGTGGCATCGCTCCCCTGGTGGCCACAGTGTGGTGTATCAAGGACACCCCACCACACACACACACACACACACCTGTGTAACCATTACAGGGTGAACAGAATGCATCACTTAGCTTATGTATGCTGCAGTTCTACAGCTGCCAGAGCTAATGTACAGTTCTGGACTGATCTGTTCATACAGCTGTGGTGTGTGTGTGTGAGTGTGTGAGTGTGTGTTTGCGTGTGTGCTTGTGTGTGTGTGTTTTGTGCCCGTGGGGGTGAAATATGCAGCTGCTTGTGTGTAGTCCCATGTAGTTCAGCAACATCCCTCCTGAACGTTTATAGAACCGTACAAACCTCTCTGAGGAATAAACACACACCATATATACACTGTGACATCAGCACACACACACACACACACACACACACACACTCACACACACACACACACCACAGAGCTGAAACTATAATATGATCAGTCAGCTCATCAACATCGACATTTTGTTGAGTGATGAAATGTTTTATCAAACCGTTGTCTCTATACATGATTATATCAACAGCAGTAATCAAACAGGTTAATCAGTAATTAATAACAGCATCAGGCCTCTGGACTCATCTGAACAGGAGTAATATTAATTATTAAGTTAATATTAAGTTACAACAGTAATAAAATGAACAGAATCATAACAAGCAAAGCAAACAGTTAATAAGTGAACAGGAAAAACCTCTCTTATTAAACCACTCATTTGAATAATGATGATGATGATTAGTGATGACATTTAACTGTTTTCAACTTTTTATCCTGAGACTGTGCCAGTGACCACAGCAGCAAACTAAAGCATCAATCCAGCGAAGGCAATGAAACGTCTCTGCGGCTGGTGTGGTGTGTTGTGGTTTGGCGTGGTTTAGTTTGGTTTGGCGTGGTTTGGTTTAGCGTGTTGTGGTTTGGTGTGGTTTGGTTTTGTTTGGTTTGGTGTGGTTTGGTGTGGTTTAGTTTGGTTTGGTGTGTTGTGGTTTGGAGTGGTTTGGTGTGTTGTGGTTTGGAGTGGTTTGGTGTGTTGTGGTTTGGAGTGGTTTGGAGTGGTTTAGTTTGGTTTGGTGTGGTTTGGTGTGGTTTGGTTTAGTTTGGTTTGGTTTTGTTTGGTTTGGTATGTTGTGGTTTGGTTTGGTGTGTTGTGGTTTGGTATGTTGTGGTTTGGTTTGGTTCAGCTTCTCGGTGCAGGAGACGCAGCAGATTGAGATCCGGCCATATGATTCACGATTTCGTTGATATTTTAATCGTCCGGTCAGACCCGAATGCCACAGTAGAAGCAGCGTCAGCTCCGACGTGGCCTGAAGTATTCGACGTGTATAATTTTAGCACAGCTCCAGAAAAGCCTGCTGAGATCCTCCAGGACTCAAAGGTCGCTGACGATATCACGCTGTGATGCACTGCATGTGCACCCAGGCCTCTGCTGTCTGCGCCAGGTAAACAAACTGTTCATAACCTTTCATAACCTGTGTTCATTCGAATGTCGCAAAGCATCATGAATGGACCAAAACATATGAAAAGGACGTGTTGAGGTAAAAGTCTCAAAAAAGTTTGAACAAATCTGCTTTAAAGTCATTGAACATATAATTGATCTCATCATACTGACTTAAGAAAGGAACTATTTTTCCGTTAAGTTGGTTGTCATGGAAACTGAGATGATTGAATGTGCCTAAAAAAGGCTTGACCTTCAAAATAAATATTTTTGAGTTGTGTTATTCCGTATGAAGCTCTGCAACCTCAACAAACTCCATGAGAAATGAAATCCATTTAGCTTTGATCAGTGATCGGGCGCCACGTATTGATTGATGAGATCATTTCATTTCCCTCTTCGCTTGAAGCAGCTTCTCGTTTGTTCAGTTGCTTCTCACCGTTTGGTTGTTTGTTTTGTGCATCTAATTTACGACTTAACTCACATTACAGCTGTTGGTCTTCCTCCTGTTGTCTAATGTCTCTGTTCTCAGTCGCAGCATGATCTTTGTGTGGGAAGCAATTAGCAGGATTTATCCTCTTTGTCATAGCACCGTTAGCTCCTGTGTTTCTGTGCTGGTCACAGACAGGAGTGGTGTCTTTCTATGCTGATGATAACTGACTCGCTCGCTGTGGTCGGATGAATTCAGTCTGATGTTTGAAGCAAAGCAACAATACCTGAAACTCTTTTCTACCTTTTTTTTCAACATTAGATAAAATATATTTAAAGAGTTGGCTCCTACTTATTGTTGAATTTGATCACTTTTGAGGATCAGTTTTGGTTTGGATTTTTGATTCTTCTGAGGCATGAACATGTTTAACTACCAGAAACATCTTTGTCTTTGCTGTCTGTCATATTTATAGTAAACCTTCAAGTCGAAGTCCATCAGAGCAGCAGCAGCAGCAGCAGCAGATTGGGATCGTTGCATTGCTGTGAATATGCGTGTTGTCAGATATGAGAAGCCCTGAGAGGCGGCGCTGTGGAGCTGGATCTGACCTGTAGTGGGTGTAAACTCAGCCGCTGTCTGATACCGTTTCAGTTTTGTTGTGAAACACGCAGATGAGAGTTTGGTTTGGAAAAGTGTGCGTTATCCCTCTTTACCAGCGAGGATCAGAAGGAAAGAGACGAGAGTTGTGTTTTCGCCTTTGGCCCTCGGCTGGCTGTGCAATCACGACAACACATAGTGGTACAATTTTTTAAAGAAAGTTTAATGTTGCAGACATTATTGCTCTTCAAACACCACAAGCAGGCGTCCATGCTGCTCCGCTCTCTGAAAGTGCTCTTCAGGCAACACGGACCCGGTGCAGAAATAATGTTATTTCGATAGAGCAATCTCCCAGAGGTCTGACCTTGGCAGCTTTTATCAGGTGATGAATACTTTGAAAAGATTGCATTGTTTTCCAGACCAGTGCCACGGCTTTCAGGCGGCCACCCCCCCCCCCCCCCACCCCCCGCCCGCCTCGGCCCCCCCCCCCCCCCCCCCCCCCCAGAAACACTGCAATCCTCTCTAACGTAAAGCAAAAAAAAATCCTATCTCCTCAGAGATCCCTAAAAATTCATCATTTCATCATTTCATCATTTCATTCTGTGATGGAGAGAAGATGAAAAAAAGATGTGGAAGTTAATGGATTTTTATCTGTTTCCTAAAGGACACAGAGGACTGGTCCCCCTTTGGAATCTCAAACCCTGACTTGTCAGAATATTGAAATTGTGTGGGTTTGATAATAATATGTGTAAACACCATGAGAGTGACACCTGGTGGAGGGGATGAATGACCTCTCTGTCCAGCTGCGGGCTGTAAATCCTCGGCACCTTGTCCACTCGCTTTCTCCTGGCAGCCGCTGGCCACCGCCACGCGCCGCCTCATTAGCATTGGCCCAGGTTCCTCAGATTAGCTGTAATTACACTGTGAAATTGGAGCCGTTACCTTAAGTCAGGACACAGCGAGGACGCCGTGAGCCTGGCGACATCGCTGGGTGGGAGGTTGGGAGGGGGAGAAGAGCGACGCTGCCACGCTGGCTCACTGCCACCGGTCCTCTCCTGTTTGGCTTCCACAGGGACAGACGTTCATGAAACAGGGATTCCCACCCAGTGAGTGGCCCGGTCCGAGAGGAAGTTTCAGGCCGGCAGCGTCTACAGCTCCTGTCAGGACAACAAACTGAGATAAGTCCAGAGAAACGCCTGGCGGCCATGTTTAGTCAGGAGAACGTCTCGCTGGAGCTGCGCATTTGATGGGTGGGTGAGATGAGTATGGGGGGTTGTTTGGGCCCAGGGGGTTGTTGTCATGACGATGACATCGGTCTGGACCGATGGGGTGCAGCTAATGATGAATAATTATGCGAGTTTTTTTTTGTTTTTTTTAATATCACCCCTCTCCCCCCCCCCCCCTCTCCCCCCCCTCCTGTTGTGAAGAGTATGACCTCGCCCCTGATTTCCTGGTGTTTGGAAAACAAGAAATGACTTTGATGAATGGAGACTAAATGGAGGTACAGAGATTGGTGTTCGCCACAGAAACAACACTCCCCTCCGGCGGGGTCGCCACCATGTTGTAATACGTGCTCTCCGGGTCATATGTATTTAATATTCCACAGCTCTGCCAACTGCATCTAATGGCTCCATGCAAACGGAGCCACGGTGCATTAATGCCGGGGTTCTGATGAATCAGTGCTCGACACCACGCAGGCTGCAGTTAACAAACAGGATGTGTGCGCACAGTGATTTTCATCTCACTCTCTCTTGGTTCCTTTTCCATGTAAATAGAGAAACGTCTGACGTTTCTGAACGTTGCCTTCACATTGTTTGGCTGGAAAAGATCATGTGACTGAGCTCGAAGCCAGTTGGGTTTCAAACCTATTTCTGGAAACCATTTTTAGGAAACAGTGGATTTTCCAGGGACTATTTTCACCCATGGATTAGGACACATTTGGTGCTGCAGCAGGGTTTTTGTGTGTCTGTGTCTGTGTGTGTGTGTGTGTGTGTGTCACCCAGTGCAACAGTGTGGCTCACTGATGTCTGTAGTCATGTTTGCAGCTCTGTGGTTCAGTGGAATAACACACACACACACACACACACACACACACACACCTGTTTGTGTGATTAACTGTGAATGGGTTTTGGTTTTTTTGAGGAATAATGTTACAATTTAACCTCTGGGATTTTACTTCCTTTTAAGGTCATTACACTTCCTTTGTGCTCCTGTCACTGTCAGCGTTGCTGTTTTTGAGCAGATTTAGTTGAGCTAAATGTGTGTGTGTGTTTGTGTGTGTGTGTGTGTGTGTGCGTCTAACAGACACACACACACACAGGTGGCAGGCAGGGGGTGGATGTGTGAGTGATTGAATGTGTGGGAGAAGCGAGACGACAAGCGTAGCATTCACCTTGATCAACAGCTTATTCTTGGCTCTGAGGCCCAGTGTGTGTTAATGATACTGCTCTATTCTAACGAGTTCATCTGGGCACAGCCTCAACGGCATCACACCAACAACTACACACACACACACACACACACACACACACACACACACACAGACACGTGTGTGTGTGCTTGGTTTGTGTGTGTTTGTCGAGTTGGGTCACTCTGACACATTTGGTGTGTGACTGGATGCATCAGACGCAGATTAAGAGCTAATAAAACAAACATCCAATAATTGTCTTGAACTCATTCCAGTTTTGTGTTAATTACACAGCTGACGTCGTTGGCGTCTGCCAATGTTATTGGACGATAACGGGATCTTCTCACGTCAAACGCACACCGGGGTTGAGAGTATGTTACGTGTCGCAACACTGCACACATATGAGATATTTATTTGGCACAGGTGGGGGTGGTAGTGGGGGGGTGGGGGGGGGTCAAGCAGTGGGCCACAAACAGCTGTAAAATGGCTCTAATGACGTGACGTTACCTCGGTTTATGTGTCGGAGCTCTGACGTGTGCTCCTCAGAGCAGAGGAGATGGTTGGTCCATCCATCCGTCTCTCCCTCACTCTCTCTCACTCTCTCTCTCTCTCTCTCTCTCTCTCCATCACCGCACAGCTGCCTCTGCTGCAGACCATCAGACCATGTCTGTGTCCGAAATCGCTCCCTAACCCCTGTATAGTGCACTATATAGTGAGCACGCCATTTTGTAGTGGTGTCCGAAACCTTAGGGATCATAGCATGTCCACTATATAGTGCACTGAATGTATCCCACAATTCACCGCGAAATGTAGTGAACATCCGATGGTCACTAACCGGACCAAGATATCCCATCATGCATTGCCAGAAATTCTCTGGGCTGCGCGGAAGTGAAAATAGCGGACGGACGGGAGGGAAATATACATAAATATTATAAAATATAACAAAATACGAAAATAAAAAGTACAGGAAAGTAATCAAAAGCCTCTAATTTAATAAAAATGCAGTGGTAAACAAACAAGTATTTTGTGAGACGACAATAATGTGGTACGTTTTAATTGTGCGACAGCGATGACGTAATTACCGGCGACACACACACACACACACACACACACACACACACACACACACACACACACACACACACACACACACCTGTTTGTGTGATTAACTGTGAATGGGTTTTGGTTTTTTTGAGGAATAATGTTACAATTTAACATTTAACCTCTGGGATTTTACTTCCTTTTAAGGTCATTACACTTCCTTTGTGCTCCTGTCACTGTCAGCTTTGCTGTTTTTGAGCAGATTTAGTTGAGCTAAATGTGTGTGTGTGTTTGTGTGTGTGTGTGTGTGTGTGTGTGTGTGTGTGTGTGTGTGTGTGTGTGTGTGTGTGCGTCTAACAGACACACACACACACAGGTGGCAGGCGGGGGGTGGATGTGTGGGTGATTGAATGTGCGGGAGAAGCGAGACGACAAGCGTAGCGTTCACCTTGATCAACAGCTTATTCTTGGCTCTGAGGCCCAGTGTGTGTTAATGATACTGCTCTATTCTAACGAGTTCATCTGGGCACAGCCTCAACGGCATCACACCAACAACTACACACACACACACACACACACACACACACACACACACACAGACACGTGTGTGTGTGCTTGGTTTGTGTGTGTTTGTCGAGTTGGGTCACTCTGACACATTTGGTGTGTGACTGGATGCATCAGACGCAGATTAAGAGCTAATAAAACAAACATCCAATAATTGTCTTGAACTCATTCCAGGTTTGTGTTAATTACACAGCTGACGTCGTTGGCGTCTGCCAGTTTTATTGGACGATAACGGGATCTTCTCACGTCAAACGCACACCGGGGTTGAGAGTATGTTACGTGTTGCAACGCTGCACACATATGAGATATTTATTTGGCACAGGTGGGGGTGGTAGTGAGGGGGGGGGTAAAACAGCTGTAAAATGGCTCTAATGACGAGAGGAGAGTCGTTGTTACCTGGGTTTATGTGTCGGAGCTCTGGCGTGTGCTCCTCAGAGCAGAGGAGATGGTTGGTCCATCCATCCGTCTCTCTCTCTCTCTCTCTCTCTCTCTCTCTCTCTCTCTCTCTCTCTCACTCTCTCCATCACCGCACAGCTGCCTCTGCTGCAGACCATCAGACCATGTCTGATGTTTGAGGGGGTGGAGAGACGAGGTGTCTCAGCTCTGGGTGGTGAACACACCGGTCAGGTGGAGTTGCTGGAGTCAGTCTGGAGCTCTGCTGCTGTCACGGCCAGCGACTTCCACTAAAAGGCATCAGTTTTTATATTATATATAATAATATATAATATATTATATATATTATACTATATAATACAGCCAAAGTCTGCTGTTTTTAATTGTTTGTAAAATATACTGGATTATGGATGATGTCATCTCGCATTGACCTCTGGGCTCGATGATAAGTTAATGAGACACAGCAGCGGCAGCGTTCCGGCTTGACAGCACGGTGGTTTGACACCGTCACTTCACAGCGTGACGATATGAAAGAGCTGAAAACTTCAACAACACAATCAAAACACAAACCAACAGACAAATGAAACATGGCAACAAGAAAAGTAAAGAAAAGTTTTTTTTTTTAAAAAAGTAAATATGTAGGAAAGTCAAGGAAAGAAGTGAGAGGAACATACACAAGTGAGGATAATTATGAAGTCTTCAGACAAAAACTCCAATGTAAATATATCTAAATATAGAAATGTAGAAAACGTGGGTGTGAAATGTGACATTCGCCCTGAAACGTTTGCTCGCAAGGATTTTTTTTATGAACTTCTGCACAAAAAGTTTGTATAAACAAGCCAAGGACAGGAAGCAGTAGAGGACATCAGTTCAGGCTAATTAATCACAGTCCTGTTTTTTTTTAATTTTTTTTTAGCCTTTACGTCTTTTTGTGAGACAAACTCTGTCTCGCTCACTGAAAAATACATCATTTTTTTATTTGCGCTTCTGGAAATGTCTGGTTTTTGTAAACTGTGTGAAACAGTCGTGGTCTGTTTGTCCGTCATCCCAGATGTTGTCTCTCTCTTACTGTACGTTGAAGATTTATGTCCCGGGGGGCATCAGGAGGGTGTGTGTGTGGGGGGAGGGGGGTGGGGGGGTGGGTACCGTATCATGAGGATGATGGCTCTTTTGTCTTCAGTGCCATCCGAGTGGGGGCAGGATGGTGTCTCACAGGAATCCAAAATATGTCGCACTGCACAAAGGACATGGGTTTGGGGTCCGGGCCCCGAACGAGCTGTCGATGTGCTGAAAAACAAGATGGAGCCTTTCATTCCGTGGCCGCCGGTGACCATTTGAATATCACACACGGTTCGTGTGCGGGTGAATCCAAATGGTGGCCAGTGTCGGCCTCTGATGTCGCAACCATCTGACGTGGCTGACGGTGGAGCCGGTGCCTGAGGTCATCACACAAAGAGGCCGACGTGTGTGTGTGTGTGTGTGTGTGTGTGTGTGTTGAAGAGATGAGTGATGTCTTCCAGGCTCATTATGTGCAGACTCTTGGTGGAAGGTCTTTTGTCCGCGTGTAGTTAATGACGACCGAGACTGGGTTTTCTGTAACGGTCTGAAGGTCAAGTCAAGGAGAAGAGATCTTTATGATCTCCCTCAGTTTCTGCTCATGGCATCAGATAAACCCACGGGGTTCTGGGTGAAACCCAAGTCTCCAAGCTCCTCTGTGGTTTAACCCGAAGCCTGATATAGACTGTAGGGGAAGTGTTGTAAATAGAAACGCTTGCCCTCATTAGAAAACTTCTCTAACAACCTCCTTTATCCAAACGTACATTTTTCCTGATGATTTGATAAATATTCATGAAGGAGATGATTTTGAATAAGACCCACTTCCTGAAAGCCATTTCTCGATCCATCTATCTGCCCCCCAGGTCGTGTGTGAAAGCTTTGCTCCACTCCCAGGATTTATTGAGAAAGAGGTTTGGTTTCATGAAACCAGCCAGAACTCGTTTTCCAACCTACTCTCCCCTCTGTTGTCCTGGTCGTCCACCAGAGTGAGAAACCCCCCGATATGAGACACACACAACACGGTGGGAGCAACACGACAAAACCGACACGACAGATTGTGATTGCAGATATGAGGCGACACGGCTCAGGATCCCTCGGCTTTATTCAGACAGATCTCTTTATTTGTGAAGCGTGATACGAACCTCTGGTCTCCTCCGCTCAACGCCTCCTCCTCAACGCCGCCTGCATCGTTTATCACCGCTCCTGTGTGCGGCCGTGGCCTCGGCCTAACGCAGGCTGGATGGCGTGCTCACCTAATCTGTTCTCGCACCGCGTTTACGCAGAGACCTGGTTTACAAGGTCCAGTTGAAGGAGCGGTGTGTAGCACAAATCCACCTCCATTCAGGAATGAGCTTTAATGAGAGGGAATTTCAAAAGACTCGTTTCTCCAGGACAAAGACTGGAGGGTGATGGAGCCTTGGTTCTGTCTGAACACGGTGGTTAAACCTCAGCGGGCGTGTTGGGGGGGGGGGGGGGGAGGGGGGGGGGGGGGGGGGGGGGGGGGGGGGGGGGGGGGGGGGGGGGGGGGGTCAGGTTGCCTGTGTGAGTTGTGAGTCTGTGTCGTGTGGGGGTGAAGCTGCTCAGTAGAACATCGAAAGGAGAAGATTTTCATGCTGCTGAAAGGGAGAGGAAATTAAATGTTGGCGCCCAGACCCCCCCCCTCCCCCATTGAGCTCTGAGAGTTGTGTAGGTGGGGGTTGAGAGAAGTGTGTGTGTGTGTGTGGGGGGGGGTAAACTGAAAGGCATTGCCCCCCCACCCCCCCCACATCCATACACACATACAGAGCAGGGTCCTCGCTGGCTGCCACCTCCAGCTGTCGCCAAGGGGGACAAAAGGAGGTGTGGGGGTGTTGGGGGGGGGTTGAATAGAAAGATAAACTAAGTACCCCCCGCTACACACACACACACACACACGCACACACACGCACACACACACAAACACACACACAGACACCCTCCCCAAGAAGACCTTGTCATCTGCATTAGGCAGCATCTTCTCTATTTGCACCCTTCGTTTTTTTTTTTGTCCCAAGCTGAACTGCACACACACACACACACACACACACACACACGCACACACACGCACACACGCACACACACACACACACACACACACCTTTCTGTCTTAAGCCTCGTTCCATGTTTGCTGCAGCTGTTAGTCCTCCACTGGTCTCAGCTTAGACCTGTTTGTTGATTAGACGTGTGTGTTTGTGTGTGAAGTAACAAACCTGTTGTGTGTAATGAAAAAAATAATTATATCTTAGCAAAGAAGATAATAAGAAGAAAATTAATTGGTCACGAATTCTCAACAACTGAGGGAGATTTTTAGGATTTTTGGGATTTTTGGGATTTTTAGGATTTTTCGGATTTTTCTGTTTTTTCTGATTTTTCTGAATTTTCCGATTTTTCCGATTTTTCGGATTTAGATTTAGATGTAAGAACTGGATCATGATGCCATGATGCCAGCAGCCACTGGTCCCAAACATTTCACAGCTACTACAACTGGAAAACCAAAAAAACAAACAAACAGTGTGAGCCTTGGAGAATGTTATTCCCATGTTGTAACAGAGTCCTGCCACCTGATTCCATTCAGTCTGGAAATAAAACCCTGCAGAGTCGGGAGAGAGAGTGTGTGTGTGTGTGTGTGTGAGAGAGAGAGAGAGAGAGAGAGAGTGTGTGTGTGATAGAGAGAGAGAGAGAGAGGCCTCGCAGCCTGTTGGAGTTCTCTGAATCCGTCTCTTGTCAGTGGACGTTCCATCTGCCTGTAGATATTTCCACTCGTCTCCAGAAAACAGGCTGCACTGACACAGTCGTCTGAAACACAGTCGTCTGACACAGTCGTCTGAAACACAGTCGTCTGAAACACAGTCGTCTGAAACACAGTCGTCTGAAACACAGTCGTCTGACACAGTCGTCTGAAACACAGTCGTCTGAAACACAGTCGTCTGAAACACAGTCGTCTGAAACACAGTCGTCTGAACAGCACTTTCAGGCCTCGTGTGGAAATGAGTTTGAATTTTATTTTTTCCATTTCGTTCGGCGCCTCTTCCCGGTTTCCTACCGCTCCTTCATCCCCTCTTCCTCCTCCTCCTCCTCCTCCCTCATCTTTTTCTCCTCTGCCTCTCCTCTTCCTCCTCCTGTCGGCAACATGTGGAGCCGTCGCCATGGCAACGAGGGGAGGTGACATGTGCTGTAGACAGGCAGGGAATGGAGGGAGGGATGGGAGGAATATAAGGAGGAGCCCCACCGTGCACTTTGTAGTCTCTCTCTCTCTCTCTCTCTCACTCTCTCTCTCACTCGGAAAAAAAAAAGCATCTCATTCCTCTGAGTGGAATCTTGGAGGAGAGTGGTCCTCCTCTCCTCTCCTCTCCTCTCCTCTCCTCTCCTCTCCTCTCCTCTCCTCTCCTCTCCTCTCCTCTCCTCTCCTCTCCTCTCCTCTCCTCTCCAGTTGCATCGAGGAAATCTGTTTGTGCATTTTTGCTGTTTTTTGTTTTTTTTAAAATAACGGATGAGACAAATGACGGAGGAGGAGGAGGAGGACGCCGGAATCTTTCTTTTCAATTTTCTTCTCAAAGGAGGGAAAGGGGGATGATGGGAGGAGATGAACTCCTTCTCTCTCTCTCCTCCTCCTGGTCCAGCGGCGGTGTGGTGCTGTCTCGGAGTCGGAGTGGACAGGGGAACAGACGCGGGAGGAGGAGGTGTCTGTTGCCTCATTACCTCACCCTGGATCTGTGGTAGGATCGATTTGTTGTTCTGCGTCTTAATGAGGATTGATTCAGTCGTTTGTCCCTTAAATCCTCACAAACGTCAAAATTCATTCATTCATTCATTCATTCATTCATTCATTCATTCATTCATTCATTCATTCATTCATTCATTCATTCATTCATTCATTCATTCATTCATTCATTCATTCATTCATTCATTCATTCATTCATTCATTCATTCATTCATTCATTCATTCATTCATTCATTCATTCATTCATTCATTCATTCATTCATTCATTCATTCATTCATTCATTCATTCATTCATTCATTCATTCATTCATTCATTCATTCATTCATTCATTCATTCATTCATTCATTCATTCATTCATTCATTCATTCATTCATTCATTCATTCATTCATTCATTCATTCATTCATTCATTCATTCATTCATTCATTCATTCATTCATTCATTCATTCATTCATTCATTCATTCATTCATTCATTCATTCATTCATTCATTCATTCATTCATTCATTCATTCATTCATTCATTCATTCATTCATTCATTCATTCATTCATTCATTCATTCATTCATTCATTCATTCATTCATTCATTCATTCATTCATTCATTCATTCATTCATTCATTCATTCATTCATTCATTCATTCATTCATTCATTCATTCATTCATTCATTCATTCATTCATTCATTCATTCATTCATTCATTCATTCATTCATTCATTCATTCATTCATTCATTCATTCATTCATTCATTCATTCATTCATTCATTCATTCATTCATTCATTCATTCATTCATTCATTCATTCATTCATTCATTCATTCATTCATTCATTCATTCATTCATTCATTCATTCATTCATTCATTCATTCATTCATTCATTCATTCATTCATTCATTCATTCATTCATTCATTCATTCATTCATTCATTCATTCATTCATTCATTCATTCATTCATTCATT
>JAFBJQ010001862.1:59667-91947 GCA_016785345.1 Trinectes maculatus | reverse complement strand
TCTCTCTCTCTCTCTCTCTCTCTCTCTCTCTCTCTCTCTCTCTGTCTCTCTCCCTCTCTCTCGAACCTAGGTTT
This sequence comes from Trinectes maculatus, assembly GCA_016785345.1. Taxonomy (NCBI): domain Eukaryota; kingdom Metazoa; phylum Chordata; class Actinopteri; order Pleuronectiformes; family Achiridae; genus Trinectes; species Trinectes maculatus. The sequence goes on along the minus strand of JAFBJQ010001862.1, from coordinate 91,873 downwards.
CGTTCTGTCGAGTGCCGTCGTAATTAGAATATATATCTGTTGGCTTCAACCGCCCACCACCAGCAACGCCGGCACCTCCTCATCCCGGTTCTCCCACCTCCACCCTCTTTCTCTCTCTCTCTCTCTTTCTCGATCTCTCTCTCTCTTTCCCTCGCCCTCCCTCCCTTCATGCGGCGAGATGTGACAGAGCAGCCTTTTTGATGTGTTCACTAAGCACAAAGATGCTAATTACCCCAGAGATTTGCACCAGAGTCGTCTCTCTGACTCTCACACCCACAGCACACTGCGATACCCGATGCCGATATTGTCAAGGTTACGTGCGGGTGAAAAAGTGTTTTAGTTGTGTGTCGCTGAAGTTTGAACGTCTCTGATGTGCGCTGCCTTTGTCTCGGCCAGATGAAGCCGCCTCTGCATCACTCGAGAGATGAGAGGAGTGAAAGTGTGGCTCTCAGTCACGTACTCGGCCTGTGTGTGGGCCACAGTCTGGTCGGCCTGATTAATGAGTTTGTTATGAGCCACAGACTCGTATGTAAATGTGTGAGGACGGAGACTTTGCTGATTGTGTAGGTGACAGAGATGAGCGTTCCACTTCAGTCCTCTCCAGAGAAGCTTCACAGTTCTAACAGACATTTTCATATACAGTATACACTATGTGCTGTGTTGTGCAAAGCAGGTAGTCTATACTGCCACATTTAAATGTTAAAGGACTAAAATGCTCATGCTAATAATGACGTTCCTTCCTCAGGAGCAAAGACACAAGTGTTATGATGTTGTTAAGTGTAAAATATCATTGCACATACATGTGGGTTGTGTGTCTTTGACCCGGGATCGTGGTTCACATCATGCCCCCCCCCCACAGATCTTGGATCAGATCACTGCAAAACCCCAGCCCTGACATGTAACTGTGCTTCCAGACTGGCTGCTTCGTTAAATGTGGCTATAATAACCATGGAGATATGAATGAACAAAATGCCCTGTTTTCCTTCTGCCACATTCAGCCTCTCCGGTGTAAAAGTCCTGAGTGAGGAGTAAAGTGTAGTTTAATGAGCTTATTTAATCACCACAACTATTTAGTAAACAGGAAATGTGCCTCCGACATGAATGTTTTTCGTTTAATTGCAGCTCTGCTGTTAAATACTCATGAAAAGTGTCCAAATGGACTCCGCTGATTAGGATCCTCCTGTGCTGACGAGGAAGCGGTCGAGTCCACGTTTTTCTGTCGCGCTGAGGAAATAAAAGTGGAGAGCGGTGTGGGTTGTGGTGCAGTTTGTGGGTCGCAGGATGCTCATCATCACAGGAAGTGATAATGTGTGAGTCTTGGTTAATAGGACGAAGCTGTGAACACTTTTTTTTTTCCCAGCTCGCTGCAGTTTCAGTATGACTCAGAGGAAAAAGAGCGACGGAAAAAAAAAGAAAAGCAAAAGAAAGAGAATGAGGAGAGAGAGGTGTTCTGAGTTTCAGCACCCTGGACAGCTCCATGCTGCCATTCAACACATAAGGTCATAGAAACATGGATTTATATGTAAACAAACTGGACAAAGATGTTTTTTTTATTTTCTTTTTTAAAATCTAATTTTCTTTTCTCCTCTCTCCCTCCTGTCATTTAAAAAAAAATCCATTATTCGTTAATGCCACACACTTTTATTCTGCAGTCACAGGATTTTTACAGTTTTACTTAAACCCAGTGTCGCGTTGTGACGTCAACATAAACAGGACCCGTGTGACGCGTTTCGGGAAACTCGCCACAGCGTGAGATCCAACCCGTCGCCATGTTCCGACTCAGACAACTGTTGTTCACGTCATGAAAATCGCGGGTGTCAGGAAGAGGAATGAGATGATTGCTGATTGTCTGCGTTCCCCCACCTCTCTCCTCCTCAGCACCCCACACCCCCCCGCCAAAAAAAATTAATTGCCTTTGTAAAACCCAGTAAAATTCCACGTCACCACCCACCCACTGATTTTAATTTGAGGGGAAATGGCTTTCACCGTCTTATCTAAGTTAATGTATTACTTTTCCCCTTGTGACTAAGACGGAGCACCCGCACCCCCCCACCCCATCCACCACCTCCCCCACATCCTCTCTGCATGTGTCTTAAGAGGATTAGTCGACTCTATATATAAAGCACATTATCTAGTCTTTTGTTGTTGGCCACGTAAGTGTTATAGATTAAGCTGCAGCAGGAGCCTCCATGGAGATGAACCGTGCTGGGAATTTGTTGTGGTTGTGGTTGTGGGGGCTCAGCAGCGGGCCGGCGGGGGCCGGCGGGGGCCTGGTTTGCAGGGCTGATAGGTCACAGGGAAGCGGCTGGAGGAAATGGATGTTAAATTACTGTAATGTGGTCAGGCGAGAAGGAGGCTGCAGAGAAACTGGACTCATGTATCAGGATGATGTTAAACTGTGATGAGGTCCGTCACATGTTTGTGTTAGATTTTATCAGTGGACGCACTGATCCCATATCACTCTGCTCCACACTAAACCGCTTATCCACTTTAAAGTTGAACAGTATTTGTTATTTGTGTGGGGTTTTTTTTTCTCCTCCTGTCTCTTCAGTCGCAGCTGATCCAAAATGGCTGCTGCATTACGTCACCTGCCTCGCATGTGGCCCGGCTTTCAGGCACCTGCTTCCTACAGGTGCTCTCATGGTGTCAGAGCCACAATGGCGTCTCGGGCTGAGTCTTATTGCGTAACAGCTCCCCCGCTCCCCCACCCCCCCCAACAGTAAGGGGATTATTGAGTGTTTGGCCGACACATGGTGATCTCAGCGCCTCCTGATTGGATTTCAATAATCCCTTTACACAGCCACAAAACCCTATTACTCTGGCATTAGAGAGTGAGAGAGGGGGCAGGGGTTAGAGGGTGGCATTAGAGAGTGAGAGAGGGGGCAGGGGGGGGGGGGGGGGGGGGGGGGGGGGGGGGCATCTGATGTAGGACTGTGTGCATATGTATATGTGTGTGTGTGAGAAGGTGTCTGTACACCCTGTATGTGAAGGACCAGTGCTTCATGTCAACAGCAATCTGATTGTGTACTCGTGTTTGGTGTGTGTTCTTCCTCGTTGTAGTGGGATTTTAGTGACGTGAGGTTTTGTTTTTTTTTTTTTTGGTCTGACTCTGATTAAGATCGGCCCCGTTTGTACTCGTCACCGTAAATCACGGCCGGCGCCATTTAAAGAACCTCACCAGCTCATTTTCTCCCCTCGTCCGGCCAGGTTTTGTGGTGCAGGTATTTCAATGGCAGCTAAAAACAAAAAAAAACAAAAACAAAGCCACAGTGTCTGCCATCAGATCACAGCACAACCTGCAGGCCTCGGAGCCAACAACACACACACACACACACACACACACACACACACACACATGCTTCACATTAAGCTCCTATTTGCCGCACTCATTTGCTGGCACTTGATCAGTGTCACACTGACTTATGAATACTGTATGATAGGTAATGGCCAGGCTGAAAATGATCATCATTAACAGAGCTGGAGCAGATTAGACCGATGCACGCTTTGATTTTTTTAATGCTGCTGATGAAATGAGGGAAACCTGCACGCAGCGGCTCACAGCAGCTGTGTCTTTCATTTCGGTGTCTGCGGTTTCATGATGTAAAGCGAAGTGAGTGGGATTCACACTCATATTCCACCTCCTCTCATCTCCTCCCCTTCAGGCCTACATGGAGGATCACCTGAAGAACAAGGACCGCCTGGAGAAGGAGTGGGAGGCACTGTGCGCTTACCAGGCCGAACCCAACGCCTGCACCGTCGGCCTGAAGGACGGCAACGCCAAGAAGAACCGCTCAGCTGCAGTGGTGGCATGTAAGCAATCAACTCTCCCTGTGGGGATTGTTCCTTTAACTGGCTGTGGTTCCTCTCAGTCGTCTCACTGTGGTTAGTGTGGAAACAAAGAGGCGATTGATCCAGTTACGTCCTCGGCACCTGTTGCTTTGTCTTTCATGTTGGATACGTTGGCTCCAAATCAGTATCTTCATATCATGAACGTACGTTTGACCACGGAGATGAAAAGTGCTTGAAGTCAGTTGCATAACGACGTCTTTGGTATTGGACCAGTAGAAGTTCTGTTCAGACTGGTGATTTCATTCTTGATTTTCTGTGTTTGTTCATATTAACGTGTTGAAGTCGGAGCAGCATCGAGGTCCAGGCTCCTGACACATAACGCCGTCATCATGTTGAAGCCCGTTCCACGTCCCGATGTCATTTCCTCAAACGCTGTGGCACTTCTCCACCTCACAACACAACGCTCCCTGTGTTTTCTGAGGCCGGGCTCCATTATGGGAGCCGGGAGCAGATGCAGTGAGCAGAAGGGCTGTAAATTAGTTTTCTATTAAAGCTCCTGCACCGACCTCATCAATGATTAAAATTTTCTAAGCTTCTGTGGAAATGGCCCATCTAAAAAAAATGCTGTCCCGTTCTCTCCACCAGGCCTCGGCTTAATGAAATCCAGGTTGTCAGCAGGGAAAGCAGTTTGTTAGGAATAAATTGTGCTTCCTATTTGAAGCACCACTGGCTTCTCCACAAGATTTTTCCAAACACTTTTTTCCCCACTGGATGCTCGAAGGCGCCGCTCGCAAGACTGAAACGAATGAAGCCGGCCAAATTACCACACCCCCAAAAATCCAGTATGGGGGGAGGGGGGGGGCAGATTCATCCTCAGAGAACAAGTGTGGTGTTTTTGATGACGCTGCGTAGACCTACGCTTAAGATTTTGTGTTTTTTTGTAAACAAGGCGGTGTGAATGTATAAAAATGGGCCCACTGGTCCACCCAGTGTTTCAGAACCAGGCCCTCGTGACAGTGGACAGTTGTGAGATCAAAGCTCAGAGGAAAATCAGAGAACATCAGAGAAGTTTCCCAAACAGGTTCCCGGGTGTTTTTAATCCCGAGAACGACCTTGACAAAGCAGGAGGGAATAAAGTCTGTAGGTGATAGACGGTGTTTATGGTAATATACATCAAGGCAGCAGTCAGAGTCCTGTACACTCGGCAGATAAGGAAAATCCTAATTACCATGCAACATGTGACATGGCCTCAAAATGTGACGGATTCCTCCTTTTGTGTTCCAGATGATCACTCCAGAATCACCTTGAAGGTGGAGAACAGCCAGGGCAACTCTGATTACATCAACGCCAGCCCCATCGTAAGTACCTGCACTCCTCGCTTCCAGCTTCACTGCGCCGCTGCGCTGGGCTCCCACAGCCCCCAGGGGGCGTCACACGAACAAAGGCAGCCTACCGCTCTACAATATCAATTTTGATGCAACGCTTGCTTAGCTTCAGCAGCAGCAGCCCTGTGTTTATGTTCTGCACCATGAATATTAATGATGGTGGCGGTGAAAGCAGCCGGGTGAGCGTTGGCTCGGGGAACGTGAGGGAAACTGCTCCCGACTCAAAACAAAAAAAACAAACAAACTGCAAACAGATCTGCTGAATGTTGGGAAATGATTGTTTCTGACCTTCAGCTATGCTAATTTGACACTAGTTTGTATTTACTGTTACTGAGCACACGACTCGCCGAGGCCCTTTTTATAGCTCGGCACAGATTTAAGCCTCAGAGCCGCCTGGAAGACGGAGAAGAAAGAGCCGCGTGAATTCAGCGAGGGAGCGAATCAATCTGGAAACCAGTGTCGGAATGGTAGGTTTACGTTTCCCTGGAGGCGAGTACGGTGGTTTCCCATTAAAACCACGAGGAACGCCATGCATTTGAAATCCAAACTGTGGCTGTGTGTGTGTGTGTGTGTGTGTGTGTGTGTGTGTGTGTGTGTGTGTGTGTGTGTGTGAGTGAGTTAGAAGGAATCAGAGTGATACAAAAAGTAAAGGGCAACAAACAGAAAAACACACACACACCAGATACGCAGAGCACACACTCACACATGAGAACATGTATATGTTCCCTCATCCACTCCCACACACACACGCACACGCACGCGTTCCAACCATGGATGGATGGGAATGGGATTTTGTGTCACCCACACTTTGACACAACAAGACGAGCACTCTCACACAGAATGTATCCATATCGTTTCCTGAACAGAAACGTTCCCCGCACTCTTTAAAAACATGTTCAGACATGCAGCTACAGATTGGGTGTCCACATACTTTTGGCTCCATGTGCAGCCACTTCCAGACGTCTGTGAAAGCTCCGTTCTGCCTCCAGCTGTTTTTCCCGCTCTCTGTGTCCTTGATGCAAATCAGCCTGCAAATGTTTTTAATGAGCAAAAGTCTCTGGCACTTTGTCGCCGTTCTTCTTCTCTTGAGTTGCAACACTAAGTTCATTAGAGGTGCGTTTATTGTTTGGCCTTCATAAAGGGAACATTAAAGATGAGTCCGTGTGCGGAAAAGCCCCAGAAATTATCTGTCTTCCCTCTGGAATTGCTTCCAGCTAAATTGGTCTCGCCCATTATTACATTCACCGTACAATTTGCATGGTAATAGGCGGCAGTGTCACTCACTTCCTCACGCATTCACCTCGCGCTCGTCTCCTGCCGCGCGCTCACCACGCCTCCGCCATCCGCCTGAAAGGAAGTCTAAAGTCACGGGGAACTGGCGCTTCCTTCGCCCTGAGGCCGCCAGCTGTGAACACGAGAACCATTAAACATACGGTCGTCCCGTCCCTGTCCATCAGCCGCCATCACTCGAGTCCAACATGGAGGCTGTCTCAGGGTCAGAGGTCATGATGGAGGAAGTGAATTTGTATTCCTTTAGTTAAAGGAACAGTATGTATTTTGCATCACAATTCATCATTCAGTCCATTCAATGATCTGTGAATCATCTCTGCTTCCTCAGATGGATCATGATCCCAGGAACCCGGCGTACATCGCCACTCAGGGCCCCCTGCCCTCCACCGTGGCTGATTTCTGGCAGGTAATACACACACATACACACACACGCATGCGTCTTCTGTCACATTACGCAGCATCTTCCCCGTCAGGATTCAGCTGTCAGAACATTGAGACCACATACAGTCCATCCAGCAGCTGAAACATGGATCCAGGTGATAGGAGTAGTTTTGTACGGGGCAGGTAGTTCTCACCCTGTCAACACCATCACATCAGCAGATGCATGAGAGCAGTTGTTGAAGCAGTGGGGGATGAGACGAGCAGCGATTTGAAACCTGCACCAATTAACATCAGTTAGATCTCGTCAAAGTGCGACGGTGTATCCATGGTGATTATCTAACACCAGGATGTGGGAGCGGTATTGTTTTATAGCTTCCATTAACGGCTGACTGTTATCACTGATCACCGGCGAATAGATCTCCTGAGCCGACCCCTCCCTCCAGGCTGTGGGAACATGACTGCCAGCAGGAAAAATACGACCGGTCTCCGGGTCTCGCTGTGGAATGACCCAGTCGGGAGAAGGAACAGCCTTGACTGCCATTAGTTCTCATTCGACAAAACTTGACTTCCTTATAGTTCCTCACCAAAGTTTGAAACACGTTACAAGCATTAGGTTTCCACCGACAGACGCATCTCGTCTTCAAAATGTGTCTGAAGGCCTTCAATTTAAACTGGTTCAACCATTAACCATTAACAGGTCGTCATTGTTCCCAAACGAATGACGAGTTCGTCAAAGAGTCGAAATGAGTTGAGACATTTTGACGTCTCTGAAGTACCTTACCGTGTGTGTGTGTGTGTGTGTGTTCTTCATGCAGATGGTGTGGGAGAATGGTTGTGTGGTCATTGTCATGCTAACACCTCTTGTGGAGAGCGGGGTGAAGCAGTGCTACCATTACTGGCCCGACGAGGGATCCAACCTGTACCACATCTACGAGGTGAGACGTCTGAGCCAAGTCTAAAATCAATCAATCAATCAATTAATCAATCAATCAATCAATCAATCAATGTGATATCAATTCATACCCCTAGGTCAACCTCGTGTCTGAACACATCTGGTGTGACGACTTCCTGGTTCGAAGCTTCTACCTGAAGAACATGCAGACCAATGAGACGCGGACCGTCACTCAGTTCCACTTTCTGACGTGGCTCAACCAGAACGTCCCGGAGACCAGTCGGACCCTCCTCGACTTCCGCAGGTAGGGACCTTCTACAAAAAAGCGTAATATACCCCTGATATTTCTCGTCACTGTGTCCAGAGGTGGAACTCGTCGTCCATTTCCTGACTTTCTTACGGTGTTGTGGTTTAAAGTCTGATGTTGTTCGACTAGACCAGCAAAGATTTCAGACGGTTTTTGTTTGCGCTGTAAACTAAAAGAAAGTGATGGATGTTAATGGAAAGGTCTGGACCTGCTTGTTCCCCTGTAGCCTTCAGGTGTAGCTTTGTGGCTCACTCTCGGCATAATAACCTCAGACCTCTTACTTCTTCAGGGCTTTTGACTCGTGACCCTGAGATGCAGGCAGGAAAACACATCTGTATGTGCTCCAGCGTCCTGGGCGTTTTCCAGTCGATAAGGGCGTAATTGAAGATGCGATGAGGGAACTCAGCAGAGTGATCCTTTATCTCTGGTGCCTTCAGAGCCGCTCTCCTCCTTCTCCCCTCCGACCTCTTTTAAACTGATATACTGTATTGCCTATTAGGTGGGAGCCGCCCTGGCTGCTTTCCTCTGATTCACTGTGGATTTTCTCAGCCAATAGACCCCGGCTGGGTTTTATATAGAGGTCCAGCGTCGCTGTGTTGCTGGAGCCCATCAATTAAGTGAGCTATGAGGAGTTTGTGGTCACGGCTGTTAGAGAGGTTCTGGTGGGCGTCTCCCGCCATCGTCAGTGGGGAAATATGGCCTTTACTCACAGGGCTTCGGGGTCAGAGATGTTTTTCACCTTTATTACCGCAGACGTGATATTTTTTCTTTTTGCTCTGGGCTCCATGGCTTCAGGACGGCGGCTGACATGTCTCCACTTCCCCTGTGCTCGTGGCAGCTTCTCGTTGTCGTTGTTGTCGTTGTTGTTGTTGCTGTTGTTGTTTTAACCTCACTCACAGCTGACTGCGCCGGCATTGCTTCCTCTCTCTCCTCCACCCCGTTTTACCAGCTAACTAGCGGTTGCCAGTGTCATTTTTGTGATGTTGCAGCTAGTAATATAAGCCCAGTTGCATAGTCACAAAAGTGATCATTGGAGACTGTGACTCTGCAACCAAGGGGCCTCATGGACCCCCCCCCCCCTTTTACTCCCCCCTTCCTTTCCGCCTCCTTCATCCTGCTCCTCCTCCTCGCTCCTCGCTGTGCCCGGTGACCTGAGGTGACCTCTTGCCTTTTTTGCTTGCTCATGGTTTGCTTGACTGGCTCCGATCTCCTCCCCCCCCCCTCCTCCCTCCTCCCTCCTCTCTCCTCCCTCCTCCCTCTCTGGGTCGCTTTGTCTTTTTCTGTCTCACCCTCTATCTGTCGCTTCCCCCGTCTCACTCTCCTCAGTCCTGTCTCACGTGATGGTTTCTGACTCTGATCAGTGCATTTTTTCCGTTACGCGGGGTCTCGCACATTCACGTGGTCATGTGACCGTTAAATTAAGTGACGGTGACGGTGATGGTGAGTCGGACTTCAGATGTTTGCTTGTGGTGCAGTTTGTTGGTTTGGGAAGCAGATTTGGGAAGCAGGTTTGGGAAGCAGATTCCGGTTCATCTTTATTTCCCCACATGAGTGGTGTTTTTTAAAATGACGCGTGGACAAATACTCCCACTCTCTCTCTCTGTCTCTGTCCACATCTGAGTCGTCATCTGTCTCGCTGTCTCTCCCCTCTCTTCCCGGGAGTTTCCTGTCTATCCCCCCACCTCGCCTGTTGGTGATCTGCCGGCTGTTTCCATGGTAACATCACTTTTCATTGTCTGCAGTGAGCTTGAGCCTTCCTGTTTGGGTTGGGACGGAGGATGTGTGGGATGTTCAGGTGGAAGACGTGACTTTATGGTTGTGTATTTACATCAGGACCGTGGTGGGAAGCGACATCAGAGTGTTTGTCTCAGTATGCTGCTCTGTGATTGGCTGGCGACCTGTCCAGGTTGTTATAGCGCCGCCCAGTGACCTTTCATGGATGAGCCGTATAGATAATTGATAATTGATGTTTTGTTTTCTGAGTGGGTGAAAACCTCGCTGTGTTTTCTCCCATGTTTCCTTAACAACATTTTCTTTTGGGAGAGCTGCACATGGAAAAAACACACAACTTTCAACACAAAAGTAAAACAAATCATTTTACTGTGACTCGTGACTAACTGCCCACACACAGACTCACACACATGAATGAGAAACCTTTATTTTCACATTGCATTATTTCATTAAAGAAGGACGTCTTTATGTTTCATGATGCAGGTGTGGAAGTATGATGAATACTGGGACTTTCAGGTTCTGAAGAAAAGTTTCTGTTTCTGTTTTTATTTACTGCATTCCAACCAGGCAGCATAAAAACATGAGACAACAAGTATCTTTAATTTATGTCTGGGTTGGAAACACATTGTTATCCACTTTGGTGTAAATGTATACAACCATTTTAAAGTGACATTTAAATAAGTGTGAGCCGCTGCAGGAAATCTGCAGCACAATGAAGCATCTCCAAACAGGAAGTAGGAGCTGTTTCCAGCCGTTGCTGAAGAATAAATGAATATTTTGTATTTTGTCTGAGGCGGTTGGTTACTACAACTTAGGCAAGTCGTCGGTTGTGTGTAACAACACACAAGGGTGTGATAAACGTGCTCGTTAACGTGCGATAACGTAAAAAGCTTAATTTCTGTGGTTAATTAAAGACAGTTTTCCTCATAATAAAGATTTCAGTCCTGTGCATGTTGTGTTTGGGGGCTACAGATCCAGTGTGTGTAGATGTGTGTGCTGCTTTTCCTGTGACAATAACACTGAATTCGTCTCTCTGTTGTGTGTTTTTTACAGGAAAGTTAACAAGTGCTACCGGGGACGCTCCTGTCCTATCATAGTCCACTGCAGGCAAGTAAAGTCATAACTCCTCTGTTGTGTGAGTGTTTGTTTTGGTTGTTTATATTATATTATTATATTATATTATTATATTATTAACGAGCCAGCAGCCAGATGAGCAGATCTTTGATGGAAACTGTTGAAGCTCAGTTCCTGGTTGGTGTGAGCTGTTGTCTCATTTCCCACCAGGCTTCCTCATCACTCGTCAGCATGGCAACGACGACAAACGTTTAAAATGAGAAATTAGGCAGGAAGTGGTGATTTGATTTGACAAAGTGTCGGCGGGGGAGGGCAACTTTTAATTAGAGTCACTTCAAAGTTTCCAGTGTGACGGTCGACGCCAGTGGGTGAGAGGGGTAAACAGATGCAGCGGTTTCATTTGCATACAGACAATGTGTGTGTGTGTGTGTGTGTGTGTGTGCGTATGTGTGTGAGAAAGTAAAATAAGGAAATAACTCAAACCATTAAGACAGAATTGAATCTGTATTTCACAGAAAAAAAGAGTCATCTATTATTCAGTATGGCGTGATGGTTTTTCCGGGATGATGAAGGTGTGTGTCTGTGAGCAGAGTTGTTGGTCTGCAGCAGTGTATGAGACGTGTGTCTCTTTAAGGCGTCCTCGGGTTGATGTGACCACCTCAGGTAACTGTAACACTGTGCGGCTGCATCACGGCCCTCGATGACTCCGTGTAAAGAGACGCTCAGGATCCTGTTTTGGTTCGATCAGCAGCAAACTACATCCTGAGCTCGTTCTTGGGTCCAACCGACCAATCAGGTGGCAGGATGACGTAATGAAAGAGCTTTTCAAACGAGCCATTTATATCTCTCTGATGACACAATCACACAATCATCACACAGACTCTGGCTCTCTCTCTCCTTCTCGCTCACCAGGTTTCTGTCCTTTTTTTTTCTCCATGTCTCTTTTTCTGCTCTCAGTCTCCCGTGTCTCCGTCTGTCTCCGTCTGTCTCCGTCTGTCTCCGTCTGTCTCCGTCTGTCTGTGGTCCTCGTTCCCCGTCTCTCATTTTACACAGAGTGAGAGAAGGCGGCAGACATCTTGACATGTTTACTCACAGCCCTGAGGCTTTCACACACACACACACACACACACACACACACACACACACACACACACGGACAGGATGTACTGCTCAAATACTGCCACTGAGTGTGATGTGTGTGTGTTGGAGGGGTGGGGGTGGGGGGGGCCCTGCAGAAAATAACCTGAGAAAATGCAATATTCACCAAGTATGGATTCATGCCAGAACACACACTCTCTTACACACACACACACACACACGCACACACACACACACACACACACACACACACACACACAGTTCCGTGAAATAGACTGGTGAGAGTGAAGACATCAATTTGCAACCCTTGAAATAAATCCAGGATACAAATATTTCTCACTGTGCGTTTGTCTAATGGGAATAAAACACTCGTCTTCTTATGTTTTGATTATGTTGATTTATATACTGATGTTTTTTTTTTATTTCTAATAAGAAAAAAAAGATGAATTACTCTCTGTTATAAACCTGTAAAAGTGCTGACGAGCACAACACATCACTTCAGCAAGTGTAGTGTTATTATAGTAAATACAGTCAGAGTGCAGTGTGATTTGAATAGATTCACAGTCTGTACTGTGGTAACATGCAAAAATGAAAATGATATTTCATAAATACAAACATGAAATAGAATATTTGTAGATAAAAATACCCACTGATTCATTTGATTTATTTTTCTCAACCTAATTTCTTTCTTATTCCGATGTATTTTATATTTGTGAAACGTTTTTTTAAAGCATGTCATGTATTTGCTTTTATTTTTATTTTAAAGCACATGTTCATCATGTGTCACAAAAATAATCTGTAGCATCTGTATTTTATAAATAATATGTAAAATACATAATATAAGTCAGTGTTGTTTATGTTTACTGTCGATTTTCTAAAATCAAACCTCTCTCTCTCCACTCTGTGTCTTTGTCTCTCGCCCACTGTGCAGTGATGGTGCAGGAAGAGCTGGGACCTACATCCTGATCGACATGGTTCTCAATAAGATGGCTAAAGGTGGGTGTTGTCTTTTTATTTGTTTCTCCTCCATTGTTACCTTTGCGGAGGCTGTTACCATGGCAACACAATTTTGCTCCATCCCCCCATACTCAACAGTGCGTAAAATGTAAAGTTGGATGATGGCGTTAAAAAGAATAATATTTCATTTGATAATGAAAGTGATTATTGACGTTTTCTGTCAACAGAAAAACAACAGTGTCTGTGTCTGTTTGCCAGAGAACACAACCTCATTAGTGCAAATTCACACACGCTTCGTTCTGTCCCATCATGCAAATCAGTCAAACTGACATTCCATCAAACCCACAGACGGAATGTGACTTTAAAGCTTCAGTGTGGGTAAAAGAGATAAATACTTGTTTTGTCGTGGAGTTTTTTCTTTTTTTCCGAGTTTGGAGTGGAGCAGCTTCCCTTTATTCAGCGTGTCATCAGGAGTCACATTTAAACACACTGTGAGTGTCGGATAATTACTGTCATCACAGTGTGATGTCATAAACACAGTGTGGTAATTTTGTGGGGGACTGAATTTTTTATGGGGCTGAGACAGTTTATGACACAGTGTTAAATGAAATGCAGCGTTCACTGCTTCTGTCTGATTACATCCAATTAAATAGCAATATGAAAGTGTGTAGATTGTTTTTCCACATGACTCTTACTTCACTCAGTTTAGAATGATGACACCAGTTTGAAGCGTGACACTAATGTACTCTCTTTAATACTGCGGAGGACTATTTGATACTTTCAGCTTTGAGGCAGAGTGGACAAACAGCCTGTGTTTAACGAACATTTACGCTCTGTATTTATCAGTCAGCAGACTTAAAGAGTGAAAATATCACGTTGAGACGATGTTTCCTTGTCATCCACGTACTTGTTTGGATACAGTGTGTGTGTGTGTCTGTCAGTGTGTGTGTGTGTGTGTATGTGAAGTGTCCCATGGAGGTGTCGCTGCTGTAGCAGAACGAGCTCCTGGGTGTTTAATTCCAGATCAAAGGGTCTGTCGGGCATCGGGGGCCTTTTCCCAGGCTGTCACACTGTGATCAGGGGCCACGGGGCCTCTCCTCAGCACCCAGGGGCCCGAGGGGAGAGGGGGCGGGTGTGGGTGGAAGCTGGATCCCGAAGAGAAGATGTTTTTACAGCCTTTTCTTCCATCCACTTCTCTTTGTTGAAAGAGAAAGGAGACGTTTGTTGTCTGACAACAGGAAGTGACGCGTGGTTAATGATGCACAGCAGGAAGTGGAGGAACTGATGCTGAAATTCACGCAGACCTGAACACGGGCTCTTCAATCGGATCAAGCTTATCAGGGATAAAGCTTCAGCTTCACGGTCGACTCCTCCCCCACATATTTATTATTATTATTATTATTATTATTATTATTATTATTATTATTATTATTATTATTATTATTATTATTACTATCAGTGTAAGCCCCTCCCCCGCATCCTGATTATTATTATTATTATTATTATTATCATCAGTGTAAGCCCCTCCCCCACATCCTGATTATTATTATTGTTATTATTATTATTATTATTATTATTATTATTATTATTATTATTATTATTATTACATACGTACATTGGCCTCTGAATTCCTGAATCATCGTCTTTTTTTTCAGTCCATGTATAAATCTATACCAGTAATGTACACAACATTAGGTCCATGGACGTCACTCACTGTAAAACACTACACTTCCCATAATCCCACTGGGAAAAAAAGCATCTTTCATTTGAGACGCGTCTTTGCCTCCATCCTGCATCTACGTGTCTGTCCCGAGAAGACAGAGGCCCTCAGGGTGTCCAGGTGTCCTCCGTCATGATCAGAGACACTCTCCTCTGTCTCAAACGGAACCCCCCCCCCTGCACCCCTCCCCCCGACTCCCACTCTTCTTCTCTCACAGTGGATGAATGGTACAGTTGTAGGATGGAGGCTGTCGCAGTGTTGCCGAGGTGCTGCTGTGCTTCTCACCTTTTCTTTTTTAATTTCCCGTCTTTTCCAAAAGACTCCTGCATTTCCCTCACACGCACACACACGCACACACACACACACACACACACACACACACCCCTCCTCCTCCTCCTCACAGCTGAATGAATGAAAGCCATGGAGTTCCAGGTCTTTTCACCATCACCGTGTTTCTTTCGGCTCCAGCTGGTGAGCTGGGCCCTCGCGGGTCTTTCTCCACCTCCTGAAGAGCCCGTCTTTATATCTCTCTCTCCTCTGTCTCCTCCTGTGCCCCCGCCCCCCGCCCCCCGCCCCTGCTCGACCTCCACCCTGAAGCTCAAAATGAGGCTGGAGTTTTTATACTGCTCCATCTTTTCTTCATGCTGCTACCGTTTTTTTTTAATGCCGTCCATTCGGAGGTGTTGGGGCCGTTCAGCCTTCACACCGACTGGCGACAAGGAAAGCCGCCAGTTTTGTGTCGCCTGAATCCATTGTGTTCGAGAAAAGAGGAGAAGCTCGGTGAAGGTGTGGAACAGGGAGAGGAACTCTCGCAGGAGCAGTTTGTCCTCTCATCCCGCAGGAGCAGGAGAGAGAAGCGGAATTACGTGACGAAGAAACACAAATGCTACACACGAATAAAAAAGGCGAATCACATGATGGCCATAATAATAATAATAAAGCTCCATGCATGATGACTGTCTGTGTGTGTGTGTGTGTGTGTGTGTGTGTGTGCGTGTGCGTGTGCGTGTGCGTGTGCGTGTGCGTGTGTGTGTGTGTGTGTGTGTGTGTGTAAAAAGGTTTTATGTAATCTGGTTGGAGTTGGTATGACACCGCAGATTGACAGATGTTTGCCGGATTATCAGTGTGGTTTTCAACACTGACATTTTATGTGTGTGTGTGTTTGTGTATATGTGTGTGTGTGTATGTGTGTGTGTGTGTGTATGTGTGAAACAGGTGCCAAGGAGATTGATATTGCAGCAACTCTGGAGCACCTGCGCGACCAGAGGCCTGGAATGGTTCAGACCAAGGTAACACACACACACACACACTCACACACACACACAAACATACTCACACACACACACTCACAGAGAGAGAGTCATATTTAATTGATGGCAATGGGGGTGAACAAACGACATGCAGATGAGAGTTGGAGATGCAGTGAGACTCCAGGTCGTTCAGGACAGATTGTACAGAGAGTTTGTTTGGGACCTTCAGGTTACCTCCTGCTCTGATGGGAGGTGTAGGGTTTTTTTTTTTTTCATTCCTCCACCTCAGGTGATATCGATCGATTTATATATGTGTAGATAGATAGATAGATAGATAGATAGATAGATAGATAGATAGATAGATAGATAGATAGATAGATAGAAACCAGATGGTGATGGTGATAAAGTGTAATCTACACGATATGTGCACATGATTTATTTCTGATATCTTGCTCATAGTAAAGAAGGCTTTGGTTTGGAGCTGTTGTAAATAATAGTCTCTGATCATCATTGTTATTGTTCATCTCCTCATCTGATCAGAAGGAAAAGCCTGGATGTGTGTCAGACATCAACCATATTGATCCAGGTTTTATTAAACCGTGTATCCCGAGCAAGTGGCTGTCACACACACACACACACACACACACACGCACACACGCACACACACACACACACACACACACACACACACACTTCCTGGGTGTGTTTCGGAGGTTTTCCCTTTTCTCTTCCTTCACCTCTCGTCTTTTCTTGATCTTTTCTTCAACACAGGATCAGTTTGAGTTTGCGTTGACGGCCGTTGCCGAGGAGGTGAACGCCATCCTGAAAGCTCTTCCACAGTAGGAGGAGCAGCTCCTCTGATGTCCTCCTCCTCGCTTCCATCCCTCCTGCCCTCTTACTCCTCCTCCCTCCTCAACCTCTGTTGTCTCCTTTCATCCCGGTCACACTCTGACCATCTCGCGTCCGGACTCCTCGCGTCTCCTCCTGTCACCGTCTGCTTGAATCAACCTGTACATAGAGCGACCGTCCGTCCGTCCATAGTAACCATAGTTCTCCAAATGCATTTTGGTAGTTTGATGAGAAAATGTGTCTCTGTGTTCTGTTCAACATATATTTATCATAGATTCTGTTGTAGCTATAGCTTTGACCCGATGGGCGTCGGTTAGGCAAAGTGAGTTTTTGAATTTTCACTCATCAAAATTTAAGTTTAAATGAAAATAAATTTATGTCATTGTAAATTAAATGTATATTTTCCTAAATGATTCGTTACGGGTATTGACCCAAAAAAAAAAAAACAGTGATTTGCCGAACTGACGCCGCTGATTGGTCTGATTTTCCAGTGAGCATATGATCTTAACCCTTTGTTTGTATCAGAAAAGTGTATTTGTGACTGACGTTTTGTGCCATGTTTTTTCTTTTTAAGTTTTAATGCAGTATACTGGAGTGTCACAGTGTAACCCACCAGTGCCCCCTAGTGGTTAGTCAGATAGATATTAGACAAAATCCGAATAGGCTTATTTTTTCCGTACGCAGGTTTTGAAACTGTATCAGACGTTTGGTGACGTCCTGCTTATTTTAAGAAAACTAAATAAGACGCTAATATCCGAAATAAGGTGAAATGTTCCTGTGATTTTTTTCGCTGTGTGTAATTTTAATCAAATTAGCTGTAGCAATATTGTGTTTCTTAAACATGAAACGTTATCTCTCGTCGACAACTGGTATGGCCGCCTGTCAGTGAAGTAACACTAATGTTTGCCTTAATACAAACACAATAGATGAACTGGTCAGTGTGTTTAACGACCTGCAAAACAAACTTCTTCCAGTAGATGGCCCTGTGATTTCAAGGTTAAAGAAAGAACTAACGAACAGATCGAGCCCTGACTCCTCCCGGACTGAGCAGGAGCGAGGACGTTATGATATAAAGCTTGTCTGACTCGTGTGTTTATGATCAGAGCTACACTACATGTAGCATTAATGGATGCCGAGGGCTAACGTTGTAGCTGAACATGTATCGCATTGGCAGTTCGCAGTGATTGTTGCTGACTCTGCTTTCCTTGCATCAAGTAACTGATTAAAACCCCAGTTATAAGAAACGTGAACACCTGAGCATACATGTAGTTTGTCCAATCAGAGAACACAGAGTAGGCGGGGTTTATACCCTGTATTGCATCCTGCCAGCAGGGGGCGATCAGGACATTTTGACTTATTGTGTACTTGCTAAACACAGATACCAAGGGATCAATGCATCGATTATCTAAAGATGATTTTTGGAAAACTCATAGTTTGTGTAAAATCAAAGTGATTTCACCGTACGACACAAAATAAACATTTCATTTGTGAATGTTTTTTTAAAGCACCAGTAACATGACTTGCATTGATTATTCTCGTAATGCATGGCTCTTTTTCTGTGGTCTCAGTATGAGCTTAGCACAACAAGCAAATAGTTTTTATCTTTTAACTTTCAAACAATCGACAGCGCGAGTAGCAAAGTGCAAACGCCAAGGATCATCATCTGGAAACTGTGCAGGTTGTGGTTTTTTTTCTGTATCAGTGGGATGAAACGCTGCTGTCATGTTGTGGATGCTGCTGGAAATGCTCCTCATCACCTGTCTGATGAAGAACAGAGTATTGATTTCCTGCCTGTTTACAGATGTTTGTTACAGATATGTTCTAAAAGAAATTAGAAAAATGTTTTTTTTTTTATCATGAGGTTGCATTAATATAAAACATGTACATAAACCAAATCAAAAACAACAGAAGATATTTTGTTCTATTGGTGTAAACAGGTTGTGAATAAAGTCTCACTGTTGGTGCAGTAATGTGACGTAAACCTGACTCTAAGTGTCGTCTCACAAGTGGTGATGAGAGCAGGTGTCTGTCTGTTCGTCTGTCTGTCTGTCTGTCTGTCTGTCTGCTGCGATCTGAATGAAATGTGTGGTAGCTAACAGATCTCTGCTGCAGTTCAGTCGTTAGCATCATCTAGTCGTTTGCTGCTGGAGCAGAACAATCACACAGATGCATGCATTTGCAAAATGATGATGTTTATTTTCACTCTGACATGGAGGAATATCTGAAATCGTAGGGACTGGGTTTTTTATTGTTTTGTAAATAAATGAATCGGTGAACTTTATGTACAAATGAAGCAGGAAAAATACATCTTTGCCTTCTCTCAGCAACACACTCTCACTGTCTGACACGTCTCTATCAGCATGGATCAGTGTGGCTACGTTTGGATGTGAATATGTGTGCTTGTCTTCATCGTTTCCAGTCAGGCGGCCCTGCAGGGGGCGCCCTCATCACGCCTGCGACCCCCTTTACAGCAGTGGAATAGAAAAAGAGACCCTGAAATCCAGGCTTGTGAAGATGGGAAGAACTCAAGGAGCCTCGGTCAAGGACCCACTCACGTCTGTGGACGGTATGTGATGAGCATGTGTTGTTCACACGTGAATATTGAAAAGTGCTTTGAGAAGTGAAAACATGAAAACAGACGTCCAAATAGATAGAGGTGGATTAATGAGGCAAAACAAAACCCAACAATATCTGCTCCTCATTTTGTAATCATTTCCACAGATTGGTCTCCTCATTGGCTTTTGTCATAACTAATGGAAACTGTAAAGAGACTTTGTGGACACACTGTAGATGAACACATCTGACAGAGTGAAGAAACAGTGACAACACAGAGGCCGACATCAATAAATGCACTGATTTAATCAACCAATCTATCTATCAAATTTTATTTGTTCAGCCCATATTCACATTATTATATTGTTATCTCATAGGGTTTTAATGTACTTTACATTGAACGAAAAAGAAATAGTTATCATGATCATTGATTATGATCATGATAATTACGGTTTGATACAACATCACAAAATCATATTTGTACATTGATTTAAAGTCCCGCCCATAAGGTTTGATTGACAGGTGGTGAACACAGCAGTGAGCTTTGAACAGCAAACATCAGAAGTTTAAGATAATTTAACTCACTGCTCCGTGAATAAGTCAAGGCTGGTTGAGTTTACAGATCTCAGCTGTGTCTCCAGCATTATGAACTAAAAGTCCAGCATAGAGAGGCTGAGTGAACGTGGTCTGGACTCTGTGGAGGAGAGTCAAGGTGTCAGAGATGCTGTAGAAGCTCAGAATACCTGCTGTATGATCCAGGTACACTCCCACTCTGGACGACACAGGACCTGAGAGTGCAGTTTCAACACTGTTGTGATGAAAGTAACAACTGTTTTGGTAACGGTGTAAACGCCATGATTTGTCATTGAATCCAAAACTACATTCTGTTGATCTCCCTTCTTTCCTGATGTTCTTGTATGTGACTGCTACATCAACTAATCTTCCTGTCCACTCCACCTCCCAGTAACAACGTCCAGTCAGAGCCTCTGTACTCAGCACCTGACGCCGGTGAGTGAATCTGTCTGGGTGATGAGGATAAGACTGACGTTGTCTCATGTGTGTTACTTTTCTGTTTCCCTCAGACAATAACAGTTGTGTGCTTGTTGTGTTTGGATCCAGTGTGAATTCCTTGGAATATTGTAAGAGCTCAGCTCTGGTCCTCGGCTCTGTTTGAGAACGTAAACGATCCAGCTCAGTCGCTATCAGTGAGCTGTTTCTCCACATGTTCCTCAGAATGTCCTGTAGTTGACCTCTGACCTCTGACACAGCTGCTGTCACGTTGCACATCAGAGGCAGGATGTTGGTGCTGGATGGGTGTGTAGACTGACTGAGTGGTGGCAGTGAGGAGAACTTGTCCAGAAACTGGTTGTGATCCTCTGTTTGTGAGAGCTGCTTCAGTTCAGTGTCTCTGCTCTTCAGCTCAGTGATCTCCTGCTTCAGTTTCTCCTGAAGATCTTTGACCCGCCTCACTTCAGTTTCCTGTTGGGATCTGATCTGCTGCTCCACATCAGATTTCCTTCTCTGGATGAGACTCATCAGCTCAGTGAAGATCTTCTCATTCTCCTCCACTGCTTTATCAGCAGAGCAGTTCACAGCCTCCACCTGCTGTTGAAGCATCTTCACATCTTTCTCTCTGTCCTTGATTCTCTGCTGGATTTCTTCTTGACTCTGCTCCACCTGTCTCTGCCTCTTGGTCCTTTCTGCTGCAGCTGTAACTATGTCATGGTCTTTATGTTGATCCACAGAGCAGAGATAACAGATACACTGCTGATCAGTGCGGCAGAACATCTTCATCACCTCATCATGATGAGGGCAGATTTTCTCCTGGAGCTTCTTGGTGGGGGTCACCAGCTTGTGTTTTTGTAATGGAGGTGATTCATAATGAGTCTGGAGATGTTCCTCACAGTAAGAGGCCAAACAAACCAAACAGGACTTGAGAGCCTTCAGTTTTTTCCCAGTGCAGACGTCACAGGCCACATCTTCAGGTCCAGCATAGCTCTGATCAACAGGAGAAGCTTGGACTCCAGTCTTCTTCAGCTCCTCCACCACAACAGATAACATGATGTTTTTCCCCAGGACAGGCCTCGGTGAGAAGGTCAGCCTACACTCAGGGCAGCTGTAGATCTTCTTCTCCTCCTCTGTGTCCCACAGGGTTTTAATACAGCTCATACAGTAGCTGTGTCCACAGGGAATCGTCACTGGATCCTTCAGTAGATCCACACAGATCGGACAAGTAAAAGTCTCCTGCGCCATTTTCACCTCAGTACCAGCGACTGTCTGAGAAGTAAAAGTACAGAGAAGAGGGCGTGTCAGAGGAAATGTGTGGACAGGGTGGAGCTGGAGTCAGACTGACGTGTTCATGTGTTTCCTCATTCAAGATAAGATAAGATATTCCTTTATTCGTCCCACATTGGGGAAATTTCAACGTTACAGCAGCCACAGGGATAGCAATGTGCATTAAACAGCAATGTGCATTAAACAGATAATAAAAAAGTAGTAAAAAATAAAAATAAAAAATAAAGAAATTGCAACAAAACACTAGACATCTCAGAAAAAAAACTAAATATATCAGTATGTAGATAAGTTAGGTACATTTACACATTGCACATGTACTACATGTAGTAGTATACACTATATACACATACATATATGTCTATATATATATACATATATATCTCCTATATACATATATAACAATGTGCAACAATACAGTAATGTACACAATACAAAAGAATACAGTGCAACAATGTAGCAGCATTGGGTTTGTGTGTTGTGTGTGTTGTATGTTGTGGTCTACTAGGAGAACTGTTGGTTGTAGAGTCTGACTGATGATGACATGATGAAGCTGTAAAATGCTCACTGGCACATGTTGGCTTTAATAATGGCTCTGTTTTCTGACAGGTTTGTTCACTGTTTCTGGTCGTTATGGAGACACGAAATTAAAAAAAATGTAAATGTTATTTTCCCTCTGTGAGACAGAGCTATTGTGCTGACATCATACCTGAACACACACACACACACACACACACGCACACGCACACGCACACGCACACGCACACACACACACACACACACACACACACACACACACACATCATAAATAAAACCTGTCAGCAGCTGTAAAGCTGTAAAATCTTCCAGCACTAACACACTGCTGTTGCTGAACCTTTGGGATCAACGACCTTTCCACAGGTCTATCTGACCTTTGGAAAGGCTAATTATCCATTTCCAAAGAGTAGTTTGGGATAAGATAACAACATAACTCAGCAGGATTACAGACAGCATCAACATCCAGCTTTCACTGTTTATAATAATAATAATAATAATGATACATTTTATTTTGTAGGCGCCTTTCAAAACACCCAAAGACACTGTACAAGTAATCCAGGTTTTAAAATACATAACAAACATGGGGGGGGGGTGGGGGGGGGGGGGGGGGGGTGATAAACAGCAGCTGGTATGGTCGCTGTTGAGCCACTGATTCAAATACTGTGTCGACTGGTCACGAGAGAGGCGAGACACGCCGTTTCTCGTGGTGAAGTATCGCGAGACCTCCTCGGCGACCGGTGAGGCGGGGCTGACAGAGGTAAACAAACCCAGGTGGGGTGGATTCGTTCAGATGACTCGTACTCGTTCAGTTGCTGCCGTGTCTGAAAGTCCAGTCTGCGATCATGGAGGAGGTCCCAGAGAAGGAGGTCCCAGAGAAGGAGGTCCCAGAGAAGGAGGTCCCAAAGAAGGAGGTCCTAGAGAAGGAGGCCTTTGTCCGCGAGTGTTGTTGAGTTGACGTTGAACAGGCCAAAGTTGACGTCACAGCGAGCCGAGGTGGACACATGGTTCGCCGACCTGGCTAGCTAGGTTGGCTAACGCGCCGGGGTTCACTTTCCTGCTGGGGTTTCTGCGGTGACGGCGAGTTTTGGACCAGATGCAGCTGATGGCAGATGAGTGGTTGATGTGGAAGCTCAAGCGGTGGATGTTTGTCCGACAGGGGGGCGAGCAATGTCCGGGTAAAGCTGCAGCATCGGCGGAGGATCTGACAGGTGGATCCACAGCTGGAGGAGCTCGGCAGCCGAGTACTGGTGAAGGTCTGTCGATGGCCAGAGAACAGTGGATAGGACAACCACAGCGAGGACCGTACTGCCAGTTCGTTCTTCCACATAATGGACGAGTGGAGATGGTAGCCAGCAGCTAGCAGCTAGCAGCCGCCAGGTGAGGAGTCCAGTGACACACCACAGGTACAGGTCAGTAATCTGTTCCGTTTACAAAAACGGGCAGATCAGACGGTTTTAGTAGCGCAGCACCCACATAAACAGTTAGCTAGGTCGCGAGACCATAAAAGACGTACAGAAACAATTATAAACAATGATGACACGCCAGCGTTCCCTCGACCGGAAGTCAA
Organism: Trinectes maculatus; assembly: GCA_016785345.1. Classification (NCBI taxonomy): domain Eukaryota; kingdom Metazoa; phylum Chordata; class Actinopteri; order Pleuronectiformes; family Achiridae; genus Trinectes; species Trinectes maculatus. Next base: position 68,201 of record JAFBJQ010001862.1, on the reverse strand, counting down.
CAAAAAACACTTCTGTACAACAACAAAAAAGACTTCTGTAAATGGGCCAATGGTTATTGTGTAACATCTGTAAACTGAAGTTTATGTTTCATTAACAGTTCTATAATATCTTTTTTTTTCCCAAAGGAAAATGTCAGAATTCTCAACAGCGTCAACTTTCCCGCTTTTTCACTCTGAATCTTCCACATGACTTCATCCACCTGCTACAATGCTAAATAATACCCACTGACCGCAACCAAAAAGAATTGGAAAGCAGTCAATCGCAAATTTATAACATGTTATCGTGAAGAATATATAATACATGGTAAAAAAAAAATTAAATTAGAATAGCTCAAAAATAAGAAGCACTTTGGTTTAATGTAGCTGCAAAACCATCCAGACAGAACCGTGTGACTTATTTAAACTTCATGTGTTGATACTGGGCAGGATTTGAACGATTCTTGCTCCAAAGACACGTAATATTATTATTTATCATGAAAAAAACCAACAGATTCTTTAATAAAATAATAAAGTCATGGCTGACATCTTCCCTCATTACAGCCGGGTCCAGTTGGACTCTGACTCTCAGCCTGACACCTGGTCCCGTCTCCTCGGCCCGGTTCACGCACCGTGAGAACACTTCTGGTGTTTAGTTGATCATTTTCATCGGTGTGACACGTGCGGTGACCCCAATATCACCCGCCGTCACTCATCATCAGCACCTTTATGAGCAGGCGTGCAGCGGCGGCCCTCGCGGGGAATTTAACCATTTGCATAGAAAAATTGCTTTTCTCCATGTGACCGGAAAGTTCTGTTTTACATAATTACAAATGACGTGTGGCTGCAGCCCAGACCGATGTGGGAGAGTAAGAACCAGAGAGGGAGTACGATCCATGTGGTGTGTGTCTGTGGACAAGAAGGACAATCACATCTGAAAATCCTTGAAAAATTTCATCAATTACTTTTTTCATTACTTTTTTCTTTCTTTTTTAAAAAATAAATAAATTTGTTTAACCGCCCCCCCCCCCCCACACACACACACACATCTCCCATGAACGTCCTTGTTTCGACTTAAGCGGTTTGCCCCGTAAATACGTACAGACTTCACACGGGAACTAGTTGGTAGTTGGTAGTAGCTGCAAAACCATCCAGACAGAACCATGTGACTTCAGGTATTTAAACTTCATGCATTTATACTGGGCACAATTTAAACAATATTTACTCCAAAGACACAATTATTATTTTTTATAATGAAAAAACAAATCCATTCTTTAGTCGGTGCACCATTGCTGCATACCACAATCATCAAGGTCCCAAAGTAATATTCACAAATCACAATTTGTCTCAAAGGATTTTAATGTACTTTAGTTTACATCGAATGACAAAGAAATAAATAACATGTCCATCTCTCGACAACTCGGCAGCACTTCAGACACAGATCATCATAATGACAGTTTGACACAACATCCAATAATCAGATTTGTACATTGATTTAGAGAGAATCAAAGTCCCGCCCATTAGGTTTGATTGACAGGTGGTGAACACAGCCGTGATCTTTGAGCAGCAAACATGGAGACATCATAAAATTAAAAGATTAAGATTAAAACAGATTATTTATCTCACTGCTCCGTGAATAAGTCAAGGCTGGTTGAGTTAACAGATCTCAGCTGTGGCTCCAGTAAAATAAACTGAGAGTCCAGCATAGAGAGGCTGAGTGAACGTGGTCTGGACTCTGTGGAGGAGAGTCATGGTGTCAGAGATGCTGTAGAAGCACAGAATACCTGCTGTATGATCCAGGTACACTCCCACTCTGGACGACACAGAACCAGAGAGTGCAGTTTCATCACTGTTGTGATGAAAGTAATAACTGAATGGCAAACAGTATAAACACCACGATTTGTCATTGAATCCAAAACTACATTCTGTTGAGCTCCCTTCTCTCCTGATGTTCTTGTATGCGACTGCTACAATAACTTTTGTTCCTGTCCACTCCACCTCCCAGTAACAACGTCCAGTCAGAGCCTCTGTACTCAGCACCTGATACCTGTCAGTGAATCTGTCTGGGTGATGAGGATAAGACTGATGTTGTCTCGTGCGTGTTACTTTTCTGTTTCCCTCAGACAATAACAGTTGTGCGTTTGCTGTGTTTGGATCCAGTGTGAATTCCTTGGAATATTGTAAGAGCTCAGCTCTGGTCCTCGGCTCTGTTTGAGAAGATGAACCATCCAGCTCAGTCACTGTCAGTGAGATGTTTCTCCACATGTTCCTCAGAATGTCCTGTAGTTGACCTCTGACCTCTGACACAGCTGCTGTCACGGCCTTAAAGTCCTTCAGAGGCAGGACGTTGGTGCTGGATGGGTGTGTAGACTGACTGAGTGGTGGCAGTGAGGAGAACTTGTCCAGAAACTGGTTGTGATCCTCTGTTTGTGAGAGCTGCTGCAGTTCAGTGTCTCTGCTCTTCAGCTCAGTGATCTCCTGCTCCAGCTTCTCCAAAAGCTCTGTGACCCGCCTCACTTCAGTTTCCTGTTGGGATCTGATCTGCTGTGTCACATCAGATCTTCTTTTCTGGATGAGACTCATCAGCTCAGTGAAGATCTTCTCGTTCTCCTCCACTGCTTTATCAGCAGAGCAGTTAACGGCCTCCACCTGCTGTTGAAGCACCTTCACATCTTTCTCTCTGTCCTTGATTCTCTGCTGGATTTATTCTTGACTCAGCTCCAGCTCTCTCTGCCTCTCAGTCCTTTCTGCTGCAGCTGTAACTATGTTATGGTCTTTATGTTGATCCACAGAGCAGAGATAACAGATACACTGCTGATCAGTGCGGCAGAACATCTTCATCACCTCATCATGATGAGGGCAGATATTCTCCTGGAGCTTCTTGATGGGGGCCACCAGCTTGTGTTTTTGTAATGGAGGTGATTCATAATGAGGCTGGAGATGTTCCTCACAGTAAGAGGCCAAACAAACCAAACAGGACTTGAGAGCCTTCAGTTTTTTCCCAGTGCAGACGTCACAGGCCACATCTTCAGGTCCAGCATAGCTCTGATCAACAGGAGAAGCTTGGACTCCAGTCTTCTTCAGCTCCTCCATTAAACCTGCTAACATGATGTTTTTCCCCAGGACAGGCGTCGGTGAGAAGGTCCGCCTACACTCAGGGCAGCTCCTCCTCTCCTCTGTGTCCCAGATGGTTGTAATACAGCTCATACAGTAGCTATGTCCACATGGAATCGTCACTGGATCCTTCAGTAGATCCACACAGATCGGACAGCGGTATGTTGCTTGGTTCAGCTGAATATTTTGCAGTGCCATCTCACTTCCTGATTGTGACTGTCAGAATGTTTCACTTGGTCTTCTTCTTCTTCTGTGGAGTTTTAAGGCAGCTAGCGTTCTGTTCCCTGGCTGTGAAGTGTATGAGGTCGTCACAACTCCAAAGGAAAGTGTCACCCATCAAAGCGTTATTAAAGCCACATCACAGGAACTCTGTCATCTTCATAGGAAACCTATCGACTCAGCCATCACAAACTCTAAAAAACACCCTTGGCTGTATTGTGACATAACAGAATTTAGTTAGTTTTGTTTGTAATGAGATTAAAAGGTTTAGAATATTGTTTTTATCAAAAGGATGCAGTGGTGAAAATCTTCTTTCTTTTTTGTGGGACTCATGTTCTGACACTCGTCCCTGTTTGCTTCAGAGAGGTTCATTCAGAAGGTTCTGAAGAACGTTGGCCGACAAATGTCATTATTTCAACACGTGCCAGAACGGTCAAAGGTCATTTGACAGTTGGGCGAGTCGAGGCCTGATCCTGTCCTCTGCTCGCTGCTGGTTGTGGGGCCGGTTGGGGCCCCGGCGGTCGGCCTCGCTCCTCCACGCTTCACTGCACTTAATCACACTGTGAATGTGGTTTATTCAGATGAATAATTATTAGGCAGCTCTTTTACTTTATCGTGTCCAGTGTCTCACAGCTTCCCCTTAGAGTTCAGTGTATAACCCTTTTTTTTTTACACGTATACATTTTATTCAATTATTTAAAAAAGAAAAACCTAAATAATTGTCGCTAAAACATAAACCTGCTGTTTCCATCTTTGCACGGAAGTCTCTGTGTAGCCCTAACCCCTGGTCACATAGTCAGAGATGAGAGGTCACTGCGCCGTGCCAATATTCCTGTGTGTGAAAGTCACAACGTGTGTGAAGGAAGACAGTCAGAGGGCGGATCAGGACATGAAGTCAGTCTGACTCACTCAACTGTCATTTGTGTTGAGTCAAAGTGAAACTTTCAGGGTTGCTTTCAAAATCTACCTGAGGAAAATATGTTTCTTCGGGAGAGGTCAAGGTTCACGGCAGACAGGGTGACCTGACAGTGACCTGGTGATCAGTCTTTTTTTTGTTTTTTGTTTTTTAGATGAATCTACTTTGACTGTGTGTGATTTCATTTCAACATCAATTATTCACTAGTTTTTATGGCGTCTCCAGAAGACACTGTGTGTTTGTGGGACTTTCCTCTCCTTGTCCCAGTTAATAATTACCTCCTTTCTTTCTTTCTTGCCCGGCTTCTCAGGAACAGCTCGTCCCCCGGTGAAAAGGACCCTGTCTGCCATTGTGGGGCCGATACTGAGCGGCGACCGGATTGAAGTGTGAAACCACAGGCTCCAAAAAGTCAAGCGTGTCATTTCCACCGGGGACGAGGAAGACGTGTCCCCTTCGCTTTCACATGTCCTACTTTGGCCTGCTGAACATTCAGTTCACACCAACAGGTTCTGGAGCCCACGTGACTGTTTGTGCCCTGAGTTTTACCTCACAGGCTGCACACAGTTTCTTACCACTATACAGGAAATGGCTCAAACAAACCTCACTTATCATTCAAAAACAGGAAGTGGGAATTGTCAAGAGGATAAGCAATAGATTAGTAGTCGAAAAGCAATGAATGAATGAATGAATGAGCGAGATACTGTTTACTGACAGGTTAGTGATGGGTTAGTGATGGGTTAGTGTCGGGTTAGTGACGGGTTAGTGTCAGGTTAGTGATGGGTTAGTGATGGGTTAGTGTCGGGTTAGTGACGGGTTAGTGTCGGGTTAGTGATGGGTTAGTGATGGGTTAGTGTCGGGTTAGTGTCGGGTTAGTGTCGGGATAGTGTCGGGTTAGTGTCGGGTTAGTGTCGGGTTAGTGACGGGTTAGTGACGGGTTAGTGTTGGGTTAGTGACGGGTTAGTGACGGGTTAGTGACGGGTTAGTGTCGGGTTAGTGACGGGTTAGTGATGGGTTAGTGTCGGGTTAGTGTCGGGTTAGTGTCGGGTTAGTGACGGGTTAGTGACGGGTTAGTGTTTGGTTAGTGACGGGTTAGTGTTGGGTTAGTGACGGGTTAGTGACGGGTTAGTGACGGGTTAGTGACGGGTTAGTGACGGGTTAGTGTTGGGTTAGTGACGGGTTAGTGTCGGGTTAGTGTTGGGTTAGTGACAGGTTAGTGACAGGTTAGTGACGGGTTAGTGTTGGGTTAGTGACGGGTTAGTGACGGGTTACTGACGGGTTAGTGTTGGGTTAGTGTCGGGTTAGTGTCGGGTTAGTGTTGGGTTAGTGACAGGTTAGTGACGGGTTAGTGTCGGGTTAGTGACGGGTTAGTGACGGGTTAGTGACGGGTTAGTGTTGGGTTCGTGACGGGTTAGTGACGGGTTAGTGTTGGGTTAGTGACGGGTTAGTGTTGGGTTAGTGACGGGTTAGTGACGGGTTAGTGACGGGTTAGTGACAGTGAAGATCTCTGGATACAGGACCAGAGCCTTCAATTTAATTACTGAAGGGCAAAACAAATATTTTAATATTTGCCTCCCCTTTAATATAAATCCTCTTCAAACAGACCTGCTTTGTCAATCGTTAATTACTTAGATCATTAATTAACACAACAAATTGAAGTGAGTGACATAGTGACAGGAGACAGAGTCACTCCGACAGCTGGGGGAACGACAGTGACGGAGAGAGTGATGGAGGCTCCAGTCATCAGCGTTTCAGATTCTCTCCACCGCCAGGAAACCAACCATCCATAATGCATCGCATGTCGCTAAGCAACAGCCGGGAACCTAGCAACTGGATCTTAGCAACAGCAACAAACTGCCGCCTCCTCATCTGCCGGCCAATGGGGGAGTGATGTGTCTGACACAGAGCTGCCAATCAGGAGGAGCAGAGCGGGTGAGCGAGTACGTTTCCTCACACACACACACACAAACACACACACACACACACACACATATACATATACAAACAAGTTACACACATCGCAAAACTCACACAGAGTCTCTAAATGAGCCTACGTGAACAAACACTGCTGTGTAGATGCTGTTGACTGTCACAGTGACCTCAGTGTTGCTGTGTATCTGAATCTCATGTTGTCACTCCGTCTCTGAACACTGCTACAGGGATGTTGCCATGCTCGACTCAAGTGGTGCAAAGAGGTTTCGGCTGTGACCATCGCTGGCCACCGCCAACTTCTTCACTATCTTCACAAGTTGTCAATTTCAACTTGTTCTGGGGCCGTGACACTCTTTTCCAACGTGGTGGGATCCATCCAAACAACAGAGGTAGTCACACACACTCTATTGTGAGAAAGATAGTTCGTTAAATGGCTTTTTTAAAGATCCAGTGTAAACAGACTGACCTATAGGACAAAAGCGTAAAGAAACTACCTACTAAGATATTAACTTTTTTCGGGATGTTCGATATTGGCTTTTTTACCGATATCCGACATACCAATATCAACAGGTACCAAAAGAGGTGGGGTTGTGTAATTAAAAAAGTAAAAACCGATACCGATTTGAATGCTAATATCGGCCGATAATATTGGACATCTCTACCTTTGTTATATTTTAGACACTGGAATAATAATAATAATAATAATAATAATAATAATAAAATGTATCTGTGAAAGGTTTGTGAACTTCTCCTAAACATCCACATCACTGCGTGTTACTGCAGGTGCTGTCACAAATAATTGAAATGACGCCTCAGCACTTTTGAACTCAATTTTTCACATTTTCCAAGTTGATTGATTTTCTTTGTCATGAAAACGTGACAGAGTCAAAGTTTCAAGAGTTTCTTATTTTATTTTCCGCAGTTTTTCACATTTGTGCTTTTGGCACAAAACCTTTTCATCTGTTAGAGTTGAAATGATAAAGTCGGCAGCGCTCAGCCGTCCGTCTCATGGCTTCTAATGGCTTCCTGCTATCTGTCCTCTCTCTTCTTCTGCCAGCTAAAGCCAATATCATCCCTCCACACTGACGAGTCTCTGTAGGCCCCGGGGCCAAAAGAGAAAGGGGGGAAAAAAAGCTCCATCTTTAGCTTTAAATGAGCTGTGATGGCGTCTGGAGGCCTTTTCCCCCAGATCCAATATGGCCTCGCATCCAGCAGACACACGGGGGCTTTTTCAATTCCCGAGGGGCAGTGGTGTGCGTTTTATCTGGAGATTCATTCCCTGGCTTTAAATAGGAGACTGAAAAGTGAGACGTACGTCACCTGCCTCTGTGTGAGTTGCACGCAGCTCGTTCAGGTCATCTTCAGACCAGAGGAGGAGGAGGAGGAGGAGGAGGAGGAGGAGGAGGAGGAGGAGGAGGAGGAAGAGGAGGAAGAGGAGGAAGGTGCTTCACAGTCAACAGCAGAGGCTGTTTATAGTTTTGATGCGTGTGTGTGTGTGTGTGTGTGTGTGGGGGGGGTTATTTGCTGTCATGAGGGAGAATTATGCATCACTCTTTTTTTATGTCCCTCACTCCTACCCATCCACCTTCATCCATAGTTACTCAGTAACTTCTGATCATTTTAGCTGTTGATTAGTCGTCTGAAGTATTTGTCAAACAGACTGAAGGTGAAGATGCTTTTTTAAAGAAATCCAGACTAAACTCCAGTAATAGTTAATGTTTACTTACGAACAACAGTTTCTGAGGTTGAACATGACATCTGTGTGCGTGTGGAGGCTATTTCTAAAAACTGTCTGCCTACATATCTGTGTGTGTGTGTGTGTGTGTGTGTGTGTGTGTGTGTGTGTGTGTGTGTGTGTGTGTGTGTGTGTGAGAGAGAGATGAGGACCAGAAAGCAGGGGAGCCCCTCAACAAGTGACCTCCCACAATGCATCTGCGGAAAGAAAAGCGAGGAGGAGGAAGAGGAGGAAGAGGAGGAAGGTGCTTCACAGTCAACAGCAGAGGCTGTTTATAGTTTTGATGCGTGTGTGTGTGTGTGTGTGTGTGTGGGGGGGGTTATTTGCTGTCATGAGGGAGAATTATGCATCACTCTTTTTTTATGTCCCTCACTCCTACCCATCCACCTTCATCCATAGTTACTCAGTAACTTCTGATCATTTTAGCTGTTGATTAGTCGTCTGAAGTATTTGTCAAACAGACTGAAGGTGAAGATGCTTTTTTTTAAAAATCCAGACTAAACGAATAGTTAATGTTTACTTACGAACAACAGTTTCTGAGGTTGAACATGGCATCTGTGTGTGTGTGGAGGCTATTTCTAAAAACTGTCTGCCTACATGTCTGTGTGTGTGTGTGTGTGTGTGTGTGTGTGTGTGTGTGTGTGT
>JAFBJQ010001862.1:0-59525 GCA_016785345.1 Trinectes maculatus | reverse complement strand
TGTGTGTGTGTGCGTGTGCGTGTGCGTGTGCGTGTGCGTGTGCGTGTGCGTGTGCGTGTGCGTGTGTGTGGCAGCGACGTGAAGGCGAGTGAATGACCTAACATGTCATCATCCAGGATCACGTTTGGACTCGTGCAAATGCATGCTTTTCTCTCGCCGAGGCCATTCTGAATCTGAATTGCAAATCTTCTCGGGTCGTTGGCGGTGACGGCGGCGTGGTGTCAGAGGGAGAGAGGTGAAACTGATGAGGGTGTGATGACGGCCTGTCTGGACCAGATGACGACCGGGGAAGGGAAACACATTCCCCCTCTCGTTCATATTTCTTCATATAGAAAAGGCTGGGTTTGGTCCTGCGTCGGCAGAATGTGAGCAGATGAGCAGTGAGTCACACTGTGGAGAAACACACGTCTGATACGGACCAATCACAAGACGCTTTGAACGAGCAAGTGGAGAAAACACCGAGGTCTCTCATTCTGTTATTGGACACAGCGGATTTGAAACATAGAGCGAAGGATCCTGAGGGACTGATCCGGTTGGACGACGCTCAGATGGACGATATCTGTCTGTCCGCCTGTCTGCCTGTCTGTATAAACACTTATCTGTTTCCTTCTCAGCTGGCCACATGTTACATGTTACATGTTACATGTTACATGTTACATGTTACATGTTAAGTTCAGCTTTTTCATTTCAAACACCAAACCCAGAGATGAAAACGATTCAGTTTCTTTCTTCATTCATCTCAGGAAACGTTCGAAACCAACCAACAAACAAAAGATGGATTGTTGTTAAAAAAGGGTCTAAGATTTATTTTGTAGACGGTTTCATAAACACTAACTGAGGCAGGAGTGAGGAGTCTGTTTTTAATGGTGGATTAAAACAGTACTTATCATGTTGCACCAGTGTGTGTGTGTGTCTGCGAATGTGCGTGTGTGTGCGAGTGTGTGTGCGAGTGTGTGCGCATAGTAATGAGGGAATATGTAACAGTGTGGCTCATTGATCGATGTGTTGTTTTTAATAGGTTTTTTCACACAACAAGCTAAATGGCACCGAGGAATAAAATCTATCAGGCTAATCACATCATTTGTTATTAAATAAACACATGATTATGAATGAATTTATAAACCAACAAATAGTGTTGTGTAACGCACCACCACTGTTTTTCATTTTGTGTGTGTGTGTATATAAAATTAACGGATAAGGTGGTTTTTGTTTTTGTTTGTTTTGTTTTTTAATGAATTATAGGAAGTGTAAGTTATAATTCAGTTTTTGTCATCTCAGCTGCAGGCTTGTTTTCATCCTGCACTTTGTTTCAACTGATTTTAAATTCACAAATCAGTCAGTGTGCAGTGATGCAGGATCTTCATCATCATGATGTCATCATAATCCCTCTGTCATCTCATCTCTGCTGTCTGTCTCCCCACTCGTCGGCCTCGCTGACTCAGCACGTCCAGAGGAGAGACACTTTAATGTCTGCTGCAGAGCGTCTGTCTCTCATGTCCAACCTCATGTGTCATGTGGAGTAACCGTGTGTGTATTCACAACGGTAAATACAACCACACACACACATATATGACCACACACACACACTACATTGGAATAAATAACTCTTTACCCACAGCTGGAAAAATCATTTTAATTACATCATAAAATGGTTTGTAACATCCTATAATCATTTAAATGAGATGTTATATTCTTCAATGTCACCACAGCTTTAACAAACATGAGTTCATTTAGTCTTCTCTCTCTCTCTCTCTCTTTGTCTCTTCACCACCATCTATCACTTATTACTCCTCTGACTCTCACTCCTTTCTCCTCTAAATTTATATTTCCCTGATTCTCTCCCCTCTTCTTTATCTCCTCCATCTCCCCCCTCTCTCCATCTCTCTCTCGCTCTCTCGCCGTCTTCCCACTTATTTAATTTGGTATCGCATTAAGGCTTCGGAGGAGAAAGTTAATTACATAGCATTTTGAATTATGAATTTGGATAGCGTGTAGTAGCATATTGCCTCATTTCTCACTGCAGACTGAAGCTGTGATGAGATTTTTCACAGTTACTTTGCAGGTATCAAAGACGCCATGTTTAGTGGGATCTTTCATACGAGTTGAACATTTTTATTAACTTGATATCATCTTTTTTTAAAGGCCCAGGTGACAGACGAAAGGGCTGCGGTCCAACATACAATATTGCACGAATTCATTATGGGAAGAAAATTGCCTCCTGAAATTCCTGTCAGGATTCCTCACTTAGCAGTGAGCTGTGATCTGCTCGTCTTTTATAGCAGAAATATGTGCAAACTTCATTTCGCCTGACAAAGGCCAAGATATGGTCCCATCTTTATTTTTACACATTACAATGGTGAACTCAGCCGTGAAACTTAACACCATGTTGTAATTCTAATGATGATGTAATGCTGATGGTCGATGATTGATCACATATGAGTCTGAAAGAAGATATATTGCATTCATGATATTGTATTACTATGATTTCATTTAATTTATATATATATGTGTGTGTGTGTGTGTGTGTGTACATACACACACAGCCTTGGTTTCACTGCTGACAGATCAGCCACTGCAGGGGCCTCAGGAGCCTCAGGACAAAAATTTATTATCGAGCCCCTATTTACCCCCCACAATAAATGACAACGTCACTTTCCCCAGGACCCCGGGACCCAAGCTGAACTCCACCTGTGAAATCATTAGCAGGTTAATCAGATTAATCAGTTGATAAAAACATCATTCACAACAGATTCACTGTTTTTAATCATCTGTAAGAAAATCATTGATTTCGTTAAATGGCAAATTAAATATATACATTTGACATAATGAGATATGAACAGAGATCAGTCGCCTGATTGTTGATTTATTTTATTTATTACTGTAAAGACAGGTACAGTGAAAACACAAGTATGGATTTGTGTTGAGATCAGACTCCTACGTTTACACTCTACTAAGTGTTTCTGACCCCCCCACACACACACACGCACACACACACACACACACTTTCCCCCAGTCATTTACATTTATATTGAATTAGAAGCCATGGTGAAGAGCGAGTGGAGGCAGCCGAGACTGATCATAATGGGAGATTAAGGGCCGACTGCACCGCCATTATGTCGTGTAATTACAAAGAGAGAGAGAGAGAGAGAGAGAGAGAGAGAGATGGGGGACCTTGGATGCCCAGATGTCAGGATCTGTTTCACTGAGGAAAATAATGTCAGTCTGTTTTCAACACCACGTTTTTCTACCTGTAAACATTCCAGAGAGCTGGACCCTGTTTAATGGGCCAGGATAAATCAACATTTAATTCAATGCTAAAATCATTTCAAAGAAGTAGACATTGTCAGTAACAAATCAGGAGGTGATTGTCACTTCTCAAACTCTTAATGACTTTTGCTTCCGTCAGTTTTAGGCTTCATAAAAACACCAGTTAAAACGTTCAGTCAGTCAGGATAATAACAACATTAAAGCAGAGAGCTCTGATACTCAACACTGACGACCCAGAACAGGTGGCAGCCATTATCAGACTGGACAATGGCCCCACCTAGTGTCTGGATTTAATACTACTGCCATTTTCACGGACATTTATTGTAAGAGATATTGAAAAAATATCTATAAAAAAAATTTATGAACATATATGAAAGTAGTTTGAATATGGACGTCATAACTTTTCAAAGACGGAACCCGTAATAACACAGACATTAACATCGAAGCCGATGATATCACATAGGATCAAAGAGAGGCCGTGATGTGAAAAACCCACTGTTCAGACATTTACTTTGAAAGCCACTTTGGGACAGGAAGTAAACAGAAGCTACTTCCTCTCTACTTCCTACATGGCGAGCGGTTTGTTTGTTTAGCTCTTTTGCTGTGTCGGTATCGTTCCAGCTGTTGCGGCTATGAGTGCTCTTCTCCCCCGGATAGAGCAGCTGTCTGCCCGGGTTGTCCGGGTGTTGGGCTGTAACCCGGGACCGATGACTCTACAGGGAACCAACACTTACCTGGTCGGCACCGGGTCAAGGTAACGGCTGTTAGCATGGCTTTAGCCTGCCTCCGGTTTAACCGCGTCTGTCGACACTTTAAAACAGAACCAATGCTACTAAACTACGTTTTAAATGTATTTGATCGAGGTTAAAAGTTTGTTTAGCCTACATCTGCCGTGTTTTACAAAGTATGTTATGAAATGCAAAATTAAAAGTAAGCTAAGCTCACAGAATAAACTGTAAACTGTTAAACAGGAAGACTTGATATATATATATATATATATATATATATATATATATATATATATATATATATACATTTTATATAGCTCCTTTTAAATGTGCAATATATGGTCTTCATTGCAGACGGGTGCTGATAGACACTGGAGAAACGGCTGTGCCTGAATACATCAGCAGTCTGAAACAGGCCCTGAGACAGTTTAACACCAGCATCCAGGAGATCATTGTCACACACTGGCATCACGACCACACGGGAGGAGTGGAGGACATCTGCCGGGACATCACCGGTGAGGACATTGTGTGTATGTGGACAGGTGAAGTCACCACGGGACACTTGTGTGAAGATTATCTCCATTCATTCCCCCAGTTGTCTTTGTCGCCCTGCAGGCTCTGAGGTACGCGTCAGCAAACTGCCTCGCTCCAGCCAAGTCAGAGAAACAGCTGGAGACAAGAGCTATACTTACCTCAAAGACGGCGATGTCATCCATACAGAAGGGGCGTCGCTAAAGTCAGTTCAATTTATATGCAAGTTGTATATATAGGTTTTAAAGTGGCAAAACATTAAAACACATGCACGTTGTCATTTAAACTAAACCTCAAGATTAGAACACAGAATATGTTTAAAACTATGTTTGTTTTTTTAGAGTGTTGTTCACTCCGGGTCACACCGATGACCACATGGCTCTGTTGCTGGAGGAGGAGCATGCAGTCTTCTCTGGAGACTGCATCCTGGGCGAGGGTACGGCCGTGTTCGAGGACCTCTACGACTACATGAGATCTCTGAAGATCCTACTGGACTGTCAGGCCAACCTCATCTACCCTGGTGAGTGATTACATTACTATTACTGCCTGTAGGAAGTGGAGGAACATGGTGGCCTGGTTTACATGAGGGCATCTCAGTGATAATAATAAATTAGTCCTTTTCTGATGATAAATTCTGATCTAATTTCTGCTCATTTTGTTATGCTTTTTTTCAGTTCTTTATTTCTACCTTTTTCTCGTTCAACTGTTATTGTTTTCTAGTATTATTTGAAATTCTGCCTCCTCTCCTACATGTTTCTCTAGTCACTTGTCTGATAAACAGAAATGATTTCAAATTGTCTTCAGATTTAAAATGTCTTCAGATGACTGGACAAACAGGGCTGGTGCTCTTGTCTGTGCAGGTCATGGGCCTGTGGTTCAGGATGCTGTGTCTAAGATCAGACACTACATCAGCCACCGGCAGCAGAGAGAGCAGCAGATCCTGACAGCCATCCAGGAAGGGGCAGGAAAATGCTTCTCTTCAATGGAGCTCGTAAAGATTGTCTACAAGGTCAGGACAAAACCCAAAAGAGCAGCAGATTCAAAATCCAATAATTTAACATGCTGAGTTTTGTTAGTAGTAAAACTGTGATAACAAACTACTTGTCTCTATTCATGGTGCTCTGTGTTGCAGTAAAAGTGATTTTCAGTGTTTGTGTTGTTGCAGGACACCCCCGAATACCTGCACCAAGCAGCTAATGTGAACTTGGTTCATCACTTAAAAAAACTGGAGAAAGAAGGAAAGATAAGTTTGGGTATGTTACTGTCTCATCGCAACAGTTAAATAATTTTACGGGATTTAAAAAATATATTTCATCTGATTCACTTTATTTAGATTAAATCATCAGTTAAACCAGACTGACACCCAGTATGTGGCTGTGTAGACAGAAATCTATCGATGTGATTGGGTGAAAATTAGCAAGTGCACTGACTGTCAGCATGATTTTTTTCCCCACAGTTGATGAGGCCTCACAGAACATCAGATGGAAGAGCAACCTGTGAGGTCCACCAAGACAGTGATTAGAAGTCCAGCTGGTCGCTGGGTCAGAAGCGTTCAGTGGAAAGTGAAGGTGCTCATGCTTTATTGACACAGGTCTGGTGACTAACAGATGTGTTAGTGGAAAATCAGGTTTTTTACCTTTAGGTTTTCTGACTTATTAATGAGACGAGCAGCTGGAATTGAGCTGCGCTTTGCCTCTAGATGAATGTCAGATGTTTTAACTGAGTTATATCTATGTTGGGTGAAAAAAGGTTTGAACTTTGTTGGGTGATGAAGTGTGTTTGTGAAATTGAGCAGGATTATGATAAAGTCCACAAGAAAAAAAATTGATTTTGTCAAATCACAGACAAACTCATGTGATGAAATATGTTTTAACATTTCAGATGCTTTTGCCCTTTTTTGTTTGCTAAACTTTAAATTGGAACTACTTTCTGTCCTGGGAGAAGTGATCTTTGTTCTAGTAATGCTGTCAGCAAACCACAAGGGGGCGGAATTATGATTGAAGCAGACATTATAGACCTTTGTGTTTCAAATAATATATGAAAACAAACTGAATGTAGAAGATATATTTAAAAAATAATGAAAGCTCTGAATAAATATGTTGAGTTTAATTTTCATGACAGTAAATTAGAATTAGTGTGTATTTTTTGTGGATTACCAGGTGGATTTCTCATGGTTTATACAGTATATATACACACACACACACACACACCATAATATGTTATGTCTTTTTGAAGCTTTGAACTTTGACCTCAGCCCCTCAGTTAGTCTGATTAGTTTTCATGTTGACTAACAAAAAGGATGTTAGTCCTTTCTCTGACTTCTGCTACATAACTTTACTGGAAGCATCATCGTCATCACCGTGGTTGAATCATATAGTGCAGTACAGTGCAGTGCAGTGCAGTGGAGTGCAGTGGAGTGCAGTGCAGTGGAGGGACACAACAGGCCTGTGAGCTGTAACGAGAGAGACACACTAACAGGTAAGTTTCATTCATGGAACAAACAGGGCATGTGGATGTGACAGTCGGAGTGGGTGTGTTATTATAATTAACTGGTCATTTGTGATTTGCTCACACTGTAAATTAAGTGAACTGTTCATCAGCTGGTGATAAAAAAAAGTCTTCATAATTAAAAAAGTAAGACTCTCACTGTTATTGTTATATGCAGTGAAAGACAACGTGCCATTTCAAATGCTGTATTGTTCAAAAACAAATAGTTGTGTGATGGAAATATAACAAACACATCTGATGACAATTTGATTAAAAACAAATTCAAACCATTCAGGATTCGTTATAGATTATAATTAGTTGTATTTGGCTTCCTTTCGTTTGTCCCAGGTTGAAGAGCTGTCAATCACTGAGCGCTGCACTCGCGCGCGCGTGAGTGTGTCTGTGTGCGCGTGCCAGAGGACCGTGCGGAACATGGCGGCTGCGGACGGTGCCGCGGCTCCTTCCTGCTGAGCGACACCGACACCCCGCGAACAGAACCGTGACCTTTCACCTCCCGGTA
This sequence comes from Trinectes maculatus, assembly GCA_016785345.1. NCBI lineage: Eukaryota > Metazoa > Chordata > Actinopteri > Pleuronectiformes > Achiridae > Trinectes > Trinectes maculatus. The sequence goes on along the minus strand of JAFBJQ010001862.1, from coordinate 51,992 downwards.
AGTTTCCCGTCTACCCACCCTCCCGACAAACACACACGCGCACACATAAAACACACACATTCTGTCCCAGTGTAAACCCAGTCCGTGTCCGGTGTTTGTGTTGTTGTCCTATTTATATTGACACTTGTTCCACTTAACCGTTGATTGGTTGTCTGTCCCGTTAATGGCGGCGGCTCGGTGCCGTTATGTCGTCGGAGCGGTATCCGTGGTGTGTTGTATCCGCCTGAGGTGGAGTGGTGGCGGGTGAACGGAGCGGAGACCGGTCGGTTGGCTCCAGCGACCACACACACACACACACACACACACACACACACACACATCAGTGCTGCCGGAGTTAACATTAGCTAGATGAATAAACATGCTACTTTCCGCCGCTGCCGGGTCTCCGGTGTTTTGCGGTAAAATAAAGTGAACGTTAACGAGTGAACGTGTTAAAACACACTTTAGTGAGGTTAAACGGGACTTTGTTGTTTAACTTTTTATTTTTTTTTTTACAGGTTTGGTGTTAAAAACCTTCATGATAAACACACTACAGGTTTATATACGAACCCTCACGTTAGCTCGTTTGTTTTTATTTTGATCTGTTGACTCGTATGAAACTTAACGAACCCGGAACTTAAACCTCTATCTGTTTTCTGAGGCGATTATGTGACAAGTGATTTTATTGTAGTTTTACAGAGAAATGTTTAGGATTATAATGATAATTATTATTGTTTATATTACTCGGATTTCCTCGACCGACTCATCCGTCAGTTGACCAAAGCGTCGTTCATACTTCCTGTTTGTTGTTTTCCTGTTTCAAAATAAAACCAACCCTTAATAATGGCGTATAGTTGCATGTGAAATGCAGCAGTTAGATTCACATGTGGTATAAATAAATAAAACTAGGGTGGTCGTGTTATTTGTTTCATCGAGCTCTCAGATGCTCCCACAACATGATTATTGTGTTTGTCCAGAATAGCAACGGGTTGTTAGTTGAGGTTCAGGGCTGTGCATTAAAAAGTGCTGCACACATTTTACACAAATAGAGACACACAGTTCAGCTTAAGGCTTATTGTCCAACAGTCAGGTATGTATTTGCCAACGCAGGTAGAAGAATTTGTCTTTATTTGCTGTTGTGCTGGTTTGTCCATGTTTGCAGATGTGCTGGTATGTTACCATAGGGAACCTGTAAGTTTGCCTACGTGACAGGTGCCATCTGACTCCTCTGGATATGTTATCTTTGAGGGCTGGACTTTTTCTTTTTGGCTCTTTTAAGTGTATTTACTCTCCCCTGCACCCCAAACTGAACTTTGAAAAGGATTGCAACATATGCACCAGTCCACCAGAATCATGAAACATAAGTTGTGCACACTACCTCTCAGTGTTCAAGGCTCAACCTGGACCTGTTTCTGTTCTGTTTTGGTTGTATTACTGCTTAATTATGATACGGTCCGCATGGGTTTAATGCATCAAGTTAGTAATTTGTCGTCTTGAATAAATGTCAGTATGCTCCATTTCAATGCTAAGAGTACCTTAAAGTGCTGCAGCAAGAGTGCAGGAATGTACTTAAGACCAAGATCTTAACATGAGATTGGCAGCTCGCCCAGTGTGGGATCCTTAGTCGCATGAATTCACTAAACCACGTGAGGGCTGAAATAATGCTCTGACCAATGACAGCAGCAGCAGCAGCAGCAGGAGGAGGAAGGGCAGAGGCTTGACTGTGCAGTTCACTGCAGCAGGTTTTCCACCAGGTCTTATCCTCAGCAAGCAAATCCACCCTAAAGAAGAACTGGTATGTTCATTTTAACCCGGGGTGAGGAACCTTTTTCCTATCCAGAGACATTTCAATTTTATGTTCAAATGTTGAATTATTATTATAAGTTCTCTGATGTAGTAGCTGCCTGCAACTGCTTCTCCTTTGCAAGGGGTCAGATGTCACATGGTAGTGATGATGGTGCTACTAGCAGCTGGTTTTAGGCAAAACAACTCGCTTTAACAAATTTCACTTTTGGTTGCACTGTGCACAGACAGGCATTTCTCCACATTATTATTATTATTACTGTTATCTATTGAGAAAACGTTATATCTTTTTTTGTCAGTATCTTGCTCCATATTATTGATTCACTCTGTTTTTTGTAACAGACAGAATAATGCAAAACATTTTTTGTGTGCTTCTGGCATCTCTGTAGAGAGATTACCATTCTGTCAGAAAGAGGTGTCAGCCATTTAGCTGTTAGCTCACTCATTGCAAGACTTGTCTATGCAAATGAGACACTGTATACCTGATGCACCTGATAGAGACAGGTCTCCGTGGGTTCATGTCAGGTGTACACAGTCTATTCTCCACCCCTTCATTTAAATCAGTATCAGCCATATCTATTCTTATATTCTGTGTCCTATCTTAATATGTTAATGTTTAGTCACGTTAATAATATGGAAACAGTGTATATTAACTTGAATATAGTGTCAAAGTAATGTTAAGTAAAGATACATGAAAACATATTTTCAGTGCAACATCATATGCTGTGCGATCTCATGGTTTCATTTGGACGTTGGTATGTAGTTAAACAAGAACACTGAAGGAGGTGTATGAATGTAAACATTTACTGTATTGAAGGTAGACAGCATTGGCATTATGCACAGTTACCAGACACACCCGATGGACATTTCTTAGAAATCCAACAACCAGTGTAGGAGCAAGCTACAGACTCACAGAAAACTTTCCAACCCTACAGACGATGAGTGAATGATGTTTTTTTTTTTTCATTTTGGGCATTTAGTTTTCAGATGCACTGTTTCCCATTTGAATTTCTACCCTGGTATTTAGTATCTGCAGGTGTGTAAGAGCCTTTGTCTGCTCAACTGTGATTGTTTATGTCTGGCTCTTCTCACTACCACCAACTTATCAGACGCACACGCACACGCACACACACACACACACACACACACACACACACACACACACACACACACACACACACACACACACACACACACACACACACACACACAGTCACCTGGCTCTCTGTCACGCAGGAGAGACTGTCGTCTTCCAGGTCTGATCCTCACGAGACAGAGTGCTCTAATTAAGCAGCACACGCTCACACACACACACACACACACACACACACACACACACACACACACACACACACGCACACACACACACACACACACACACACACACAGAGTCAAGCCATGACGCCTCTAAAAGCCTGCTGTTTTGCCTGAGCCCTACAATTACTGTAATAATTCCTGTTCTAGAGAATCCTCTGTTGTAGAGGTTGTACTGTGTGTATGTGCTCGGCTATAACATTTGCATGTGTTTGATGTAGAGTCTGGTTGTAAATGGCGTCTGTAACATTTTATTTCAGTGAATGAAAAGATCCTCCAGCCTTTCGAGGTTGAGTCTCAGAGAAATGGCCATTCATAGACTGTAAACAGTCACCGATAGTGATGCTGTAGGTTGTCGTCCAGTAGTGTAGTATTGTGTAAAACATAAGAGTGGAACACTAGTGGAATTAGTCATGGTTTATCTATAATCAAGAAAAATCAAGACAGCAATTTTTATTTTTTATTTTTATATTTTATCATCACGCTGATGAATTAAAGTCAAACTTTCTTCTGTAAACTTACTGTCAGCAAGGGTTTTCTGGCATTTGACGACTCGTCCAAGAAAGAAATAGGGCTTTTGCATATCACTGACGAAACACCTTAACAAAAAAATGCAAATGCATGTGCAATCACCCTTGTAGCAGTCAGCAGGGTCATCCTGTGTGCAGACCTTCATGGAAGCTGTGCAGGGTTGAAGCACCAGGCCTGGAAGCCAAGTCTAGCACGTTGCATAACAAGTGCTAATTTGGTTAGCTGGAGCTGAAGGCGGCTGTAATTCTCCTGCAGTGTGACAGCACAGCTGAGCGAGAGGGAGGAACACAGGCTTCCAGCAGGATAATACAAGCTAATAGCATAACAGGCTTTTGCAGAGCAAACGTAGGCCGTGGCCAGAGCTGTAACTGTGGTGTTCATCGCTGGTCTTTGAAGGTAGGAGGTTGTTGCTAGGAAGAGGACTATCAGTCCAACTTCATGAAAGAGTCACTGTTCACATATTCACCTGAAACTCTGCAAAAAGTGAGCGATTTCATCCTGTTATGAAATTCACAGACAACTTCCTTTTTTTTTTTTTTAGAACTGCATCAGTGGCAGCTGGTGAAAAAAAAATCTTGGTGGGGCTGTTGTGCCAACATATGTCCCTGCCTAATCTAACATAAGCATTGAAATGAACAGTCGGAAAATGACTACAGTTCCACAATAAAACTCCGTTTGTAGCATTTATCTCTCACCTTGATTTGCTGGGGAATGTTGATTTCACGCTTGTCGGGTCCCAGCTCCTTAACGAGAAGTTTTTCCTCCGTCTCGCAAAAGGGTACATTAATAATGATTTCACTGAATTTGGTGGAAGCTGCTCTCGAATTCAGGTTTTTACCGGCATCGACATCATCTCTCTTTGTCGTCGCACGTATGTTTTTCCTCCGTAGCGTAGGACAGAGTCTGGGAGTCGCTCCTCATGTAGCTTCAGCAATCCATAAACTTCACGCATTTTACGTAGCAGTTGGGGCTAAATTTCCAGCGCGCCACCGGCGTTAAATTTGGCGACGTTGATAGGCCAATTATTCATAATTTCCCCCCAGCAACCATAACCAGATTGGTTGTTTAGCTGCAGGTCAGGGGCTCTTTGCCGATCGCCCCATGAGAGACTGATACACTGTGTGTCAGTGGAAATTCACTGTTTAATGACTGTCAGCTGGTGGAAATGTTGTTTAAATGATTCAGATTGCATGTAGGCACACACAATATTAAATAAAACTGACATAGATTTTTTTTAAAAATGCAAAAAATATTGTTTCCCCTCAACAGCTGGTGGAGCAGAGCCCCAGCGCCCCCTATGGGCCAGCAGCCACTGAACTGCACTCACAATGGCCACATTGAGGCCGACACAGCTTGGTTTGTTATGTTTTTATTCTGCATCACATCTGCGGCCGCAGGGCGCAGCAGGCTGCGAGGAGTTTGATCAGTTTGAGTTTTCCGTAAGCCCGTCTAATGTTTGAAAGACTATTTTACTGCAGTTATTAATCGTAAAAAGTCAGGTTACAAGTCAAGTCTGGTTGAACTTAAGTACCATCTGCGTATAACATTGAGAACGGCAGCACTTTCAGTGATTGCAAGCAATGTTAACGATAACAAATAGCATGATGTTGTGGTGTTGTTGTGTACTTGGGGAAAGGCTTCTTAGATTCTGAATGGGATTTGTGAGACTTTGTTGTGTGACAGTACTGTAAAACTGCTCTGGACTTGGTGTGTTGCCATAGAGCTGAATGACAATCAGGAAGTAGGCAGTCTGTGTGTGTGTCACACTCGTCCCTCTCTCTGTCTGTCTCTCTCAGTGTGATTATCTATCAGGTTCACTGTTAGATCTCTCATCTGCAGATAAGTTACAGTAAATCTTAAATTCCTGTGGCCTACACCTAGAGGGAGTGTAGGTCTGTTTACGTCTTCCCTCTTTTGACATGACCACTCAGAGGCGGTGTATTGTGAGTTGTCCCACACTAGAAGGTCCACTTAATAACATTTTTCTCCCCCTCTCCTTTCTGGTATCATGATTGATAAAACTATAACGTGTCATCACGCAACACAACTTTTGAATCACAGCCTCAGAGTCTCTGTGTAACTGTGTGTTCGGGAATATTGTACTTGCATGTGTGCTTGTGCAATTCACAAAGCAGCTGGGTAGAGATTAGCTGTCCATCCCACACACACACACACACACACACACACACACACACACACACACACGCACACACACACACTGACTCATGCATGCACTCTAATGCACACGTACACACACACACACACACTGACCCATGCACACGTAGTAGTGATCTCTCAGCAGTGGCAGGTGCGTGTTTAAGTGGTTGTTTGGTTTTGAGTCGGCTGTGTTCAACTGACTGAGACACACACACACACACACGCACACACACACACACACACACACACCAGAGGGAAGAGCCAGCAGATGTTTCTGATTGGGCCACTGTCCAAAAAAACTCACTTCTTCTTTTTAAAACTTTTATTTTGCTGTTCTCAGTAGTTCATTCCATCTAAACACGTGCACCCCACACTCACACACACAGTATTTCAGCCGTACATTATAAAAATCCACTTCGATAAATACATAAAATATATAACTAAAGCTGCAAATATCTTTGCTCTCCTACAGATGTTCAGAAATGGACAAATCAACACTGAAACTTTACTACATTGGTCAATGACAGGAAGTTAACAGTTTCAGCAGGAGCATTTAATACATTTACATGTACTTAAACAGATTTTAGGATTAAGGCTGTTTGATTTCTGCCCCTATTGATGTTCATTTAAAGGCATTTGGTGAAAGATCAGAGTCAGAATGATTAAAATAAATGGAACTATGTTCAGTTTACGTCAGTTACAAGCCAGACATAGTCTGTGTCCCAAATCACTCACTCGTTCCCTACTCCCTACAAGGGGAAATAAATGTAGTGGACTATATAGTGAGCTCAACAGAAAAATCTTTCGGACACTACTCTTGGACATTATTGTCGTCTCACAATACTTTTTATTAAATTAGAGGCTTTTGATTACTGTCCTCTACTTTTTATTTTCGTATTTTGTTATATTTTATAATATTTATGTATATTTTCCTCCCGTCCGACTGCCTTTATCCCTTCCGCGCAGCCCAGAGAATTTTTTGACATTTTGAACGTTTTCATTACATGAAGAAGGAAGAAGGTGGCAGACAGGATGTGATTCACTGAGGAGACATGTAATGTGTTATATTTCCTGAATAGCTGAGTTTTCAGCGGATTACATAAGCAAAGGTGGGACGACATTGAGTGACAGTTGGTGAGCAGGTGAAGCCTTCTGGTGTCTTCGCTGCAGGGCACAGCAACACTATACACCAGAATCTTTTTGTTTGAGACACAAAGATAAATGACCGTCCTAGAAAATGCTTCTTTAGAGCAGCCGAACCGAGCCATCGGCTCAGCTGTTCAAATAAAGTGAGGCATTCTGTTTCAGAAAAAGGGATGTTTGTTAACGCGAACTGTGGAGTGGGAACTCTATGAACCTGGACCAGCACCATACCGGCCCGGGTCGGCCTCACGGTGTGAGAAAGGCTTGAAAACACTCAGAGTCTTCCCCTCCGGCAGGGTCAGTCTCTGGGAAAACAGCAGGTTTTCTTGTTATTGTGGGCAGAAGTGAAACTGATTTTGCTTTAAGGTGAAAGTCCGAAAATCAGTTTACACTGTAAAAACTCTGCAGTATATTTATCAAACACATCCGATCCTGGGTGTGTCTACTAAGTTGTCCCTTAGTCATAAAAATATTATTCATCCGCATTGACATTTTAGTGGGATCTATCATAAATCCATTCATCATTAACACGGATTGCCCAGCTGTTTATACGTGTCAGAGTGAGTATACTAATCCTGGAAAATGACGTGAACACTACGAAACTCACCCTGTTAGTAATATGACAATATTTCTTCACAACTTAAATAATGTCTAACACAGAAAATTTGAAATGTTCTTATGTATGTAATGCATTTTGAGAACTTTACACATATAATACATCAACATGATGCATTACTCATTCATGTTTTTTTGTGTCTCACAGACAGTACTGAACGATGTCAGGAGGTGACACTTTGTGGCTGTTCTCCCAAGATGCTTTGCTTATGAGGTAATTAAGCTCTGCATTTCATAGCCTAGAGGTCATGACCCATCAGACAGGTAAATGAAAAGTTCACAGGTCATTTCTATGTCAGTGATTATGCTTGCAGCAGATTGTTGTTGAACTCTGCTCAGTTTAAACACTGGAGCTACAGAATTGGTTCCCTTGAAACATTCTCAAACACGGAAAGTGAAAGTAGAGAAATGTGTGTTTGTGCGTGCATGCATACGTATGTGTGTGTGTGGCCCTACACAGCTATTTTCGTTTCAAAATGACCCTTTCCTTTCTCTGTTCATCTCTTTCGCAGTGATGAATATGTAAGAGTAAGGGTCTGTGTCTCTGATCCTCGTTGCCTTTACTGTTTCTGACAGACGTCCGTTGGCTTTTATTTGGAAGGTTTGCCGACATGGGAACTGTGGTTTCCTATGAAAGTGGAAGAGTCATTTTGTTTTTTCTTCAAAATATAAAAGAGAATTGAAAAACACGATACAACGAAAACGAGTTCAAACTGCTACGAATGTGGTAATGTGCTAGAGTGTCTGTACACGGTCCATTCATTAATATCCGTGTAATAAAGTAGCAACTAATGCTCATCTTCAAAATATGACATCAACAGGTCACATAACTCTATAGAAAGCATGAGAGACAGACAAGGAGTTTTATTCTGCCCATCCTCTACAGAAGGGAGGAGTGTGTCTGTGTCTGTCTGTGTGTGTGTGTGCGTGTTGTGGGAGGAGACAGGGAGGAGTGTGTGTGCATGTGTCTAGGTGATGGGGGAGGGGACTGAGAGAGAAAGAGAGAGAGAGGATTTGTGGCATGTAGTTTGTCAGCTGTCATTAGGCACAGATGACACACACACACACACACACACACACACTGAGCTATCACACAGAGGAGAGACGGGAAATACAAAACAAGTGTGTGTATTCATGTGGTGTGTGTGTGTGCTTGTGTTGTTGTGTTGACTGTGTACATGGAGTGAAGAGTAGTGTGTCCGCCGGGCCAGGCCTGGGATAACTGGGCGGCTCTGGAATTGTTATGGACAGCTTTAATCACAGCAGAGGTGAGTGTCTGTCACACTACTCAGTCTACTCTGTTCATTCCCATTATAAATAACAGTTGTAATGTGATTTCAACTGTACAAATTGCCATTGATAATTTAAATGTTTTGAATGTATCTAATATGAGAGGAATAGCGTCAAAGCTATTGAATTGACTGATAACAATATGAAACACGGGTCTGGGAAACTCCATTATGGTGTCGTGATTTAGCAGAATTATTTAATTGAAGTTCATGTGTTTGATTTAAATGTTATCACAGTAAATATTAATTTTCATAAACTATAGTTCGGGTGGTTATGGCAGTATGTTAATTATGTCTATTTATTACCTAACAATGGTGAAGTAGATGTTGGTGTGAACGTGACTTGTCTTAGTCAGGACTGGACTTTAAACTGCCATGCATTATTGTGGTTTTGACACTGTGTGTGCGTGCATGCTCATCATTCACTACCCCCACCAAAACACACACACACAAACACACATGCTCACACAGAGTGCACAGTCAGCAAGCCAGTAGCTCAGTTTGCTCTGTCTCAATAACAACTGTTATTACACTCATTCAGAGAGCATGTACTATACCAGAGTCACTGCACCAGCGAGGATTTCACAGTTTCTTCACAGTCTCACATCGAGAAGGGCAAGAAAAAGTTAGTCAGATTTTTAACGCACCACTTCCAGTAAGTGGGGCGTTTTTTTGCTTTGCATTAACTGCCGACAAGACATTTAATCTCCATGACTTTCATGTTGACAATTTCATTTCCAAGTAAATATATTAAAAAAAGCTACCATCAAAACAAATCACGGTTTCTGTTCCAACGAATGGAAACTTACAGATTGTGAATGAAGTTTTATGAATTTCTCCCAGCTGTGACTGTATGGTAATTCTCCCACTGCCAGCAGCCACTGGAGCAGATAAGTGATTCAGTGAGCTGATGGTGGAGTTTGACCTCTAGGCCAGTGGAACAATGTGAAACTCCTCCAGAGTCTCTCAGTGTGTTTGCTTTCATTTTGTGGTGCTTTATTGTTAAGCTGTGTGTTCTTATTATCTTCCATCAGTCATCATATTAGACATTATTGTCCCACTTTTTAGTGTGTTCAGTGTTTTTTTATTGCCCTAATGGAACTTAATGTGCACAGTGTTGTGGTTTGTGCTAATCTGAGGAGTTTGAGTGGAGAAGACGGAGAAATTACACTCAGTAGTTGTGCGTCCACATTTGGCCACGAATTAAAGTGACAAGTCGAGAGAGCACAAGTGTTTTCTCTCTCTCTCTGTCTCTCTGACGTCCTGACTATGTTTTTCCATACTTGCTCAAGGGTCCAGAGGTTTAACCACCGGACAGATTTGGGGCACTGCAGCACAGTGTGTATGTGGTTCAGTAGTTTTTGCGTTGTGCTGTGTCAGGAGGATACAAGGTTCTTGCGCACAATTCTCGATGACCAAAGTGTTTGTTATTCTGTTAGTTTCACTGATGTTATTTTGTTCCATGTGTAAATTGTTGCAAACAACAGGAAATCACAATGAGGTAAAACTATTGGTTTTTACAGTGTCTTTGTGTGCTTGTGTGTGTGCGCATGCGTTCATCGACTCACAGCTGAATTAGCATCTGGTGAGGCCTGTTCACTGCTATTGATTCCAGTCTATCAATCAATCGGGCTCTCACATTACATGAAGTACTGTACTGCTGCTGATCCACTCTGAGCTTCATTTGTCTCACTGTTCCACTTGTTCTCTTATAAAATTCTCAAGAGAAATATATTGACCAATATTCGTAGTCCATTTAGTTAGTGCACTGTAGAAAATAAACCGAGGCTTAAGTTTACGATGGTGAAAAAACAAACAAAAAAAGAAACAAGTAACAAAAAAGTGGATGTTTTGAAGGAAGTCGCACACAGGTGAGACCAAAACAAAAGTTTGACTTATTCTGTTATTCAAATACTAGTTAGTCTGGATTAGTTCTCATAAGGGCAGGTGGTGATGTGATGGCGTGGGTTGAGGTGGGACGGCTGAAGTATGCAGCTTGCATTTAATGGGGAAGGGTCTTCTCGGCACACAGAAAGCTATTTGCTTTCCATTCCAGCACACTAGTGTAAGGAGGCTGTGGAAACTTTGACAACAATTCAATAAAAAAAAGGACTGAGCTGCCAGGTGGCATGAGGGGCAGCTGATTAGTTGTCATAGTGGCCAAGAAAAAAATAAATAAATAAGGCAAAATAAATTGTCTTTTTGAATGGGAAAAAAGAAATACATAACTTTATTTGATAAAATTGAAGTTTTAAAAATTCATTTACTTTGGAATTTTGCTTGGCAACATCAGAAAATTTATTCTGCTTGTAGTAACACTGAGCAGTTTGTGTTATTACTTGTTACTTGTTAAATCAGCCACAGCCACAAGCTTTTTGCTCTGTATTCTAACCTGTAACTTGACGTTGCTTGTTAATTAAAACTAATTTGCCTGGAAGTGTAACCTGGTCCTGCGGCTCAGGTTACTTCCTTGATGTATTTGCTCTGAGTCAAGTTGTAGTTACCTTGATGTTGTCTAAAGCCAGGAAGATCAACAAAATGCTTGTTGTCCCTGGCAACAGGCAGCAAGCCACTGACCATAAAGCCACCAGCTCACAGGAGCATCACCGTGGCACCAAACCGCAGAGATGTGCAGTAGGAGATTGGCCATATTGACGTGGACGCACTGATGCACACACACACACACACACACACACACACACACACACACTACAGTGTTGGAGAAGCTAGTGTTCTTAATCCAGCCGCAGCATGGTATTAAATCTGCTACTATGTTTGTGTGTGATGGGAGGGTTTGTGGGCTAAGACCTCGGCCTTGATAGAAGCTGAGACACCACAGGGAGGCGGGTTCACATCAGAACCAGAACCATTTCCAGTCTTCTTGGTTCTTCATTACAGAAAACGTCATTTTATTAGCTCAAAGCCTCAATAATTTTGCAAGATAAGGCTGGAAAATGACAGGTTCCTCGAATAACAATCCCATGTTTAACTAGCATGGCAACTATGATTGTGTCAGGATGGGTCCTGTATGCAGATACTGGTTCTTACAGACCCTAATAAGAAATACCCATCACTTTGTGTGCTGGTTTCATTCTTTTATTTTATCAGCCAACGGTCAGAATTATTGCTGAAAAGTTTGTATTGTGTTGTTTATCTTTCCTTACATCTGACCTGTGTCTGGCTGTAATCTGAAACCGACCCACTCCCCATCACCTGTAACGGACCAGGGAGTGGAAAATACAGGGGTATTTCTTGAAAGCTGAACAGACCAGAAAGACAGTTTGTAGTTAAATAAATAACACCCCTGAACCCCCATGGGAGCCACTGGTCCAGACACTGGATACAGGCATTAGATTTAAGACACTGTTTACCTTTTAATTTATTAAGTTGCATTTTACACCTTAACAACATATTTTCTACTTTCGTTATTTTCTAGAGGTATCACATTGGTAATATTTCTTAATAGCGTGTTGTGAGAATACTGCAGGTCTCACACACGGCACCTGTCACAGCCTTACCCCGTCACTACAGGTTTTACAGAAACCCAAAACAAAGAAGGCGAGCAGCCACGGTCTCCATTGGCGACTGAGTCCACTTAAGCAGGCCGTGGTCAGCCCTCAGCTTTAATTCCTTAATGGCTGGTTTGACCCTCTGGCCTCGTCTCTTCTCTCCAGCTCAAATTGTTTTTACACAGCTTCACTCTGTGAAGCTCTCAGCTCCTCTGATTGCATTAGTATCGGGCTGAACAGGCTACAGGCTTTTGTCGCAGGCTACATTAGTGTTAATTCTGTGTGTGTTTGTGTGTTTGTGTTTATGTGTATACAAGGCCACATATGTCTCTCGATGTGTGCTTGTGAGTGTGGGTCCATGTATTATTGTTTGAGACATTGAATGGTGTGTGTGTGTGTACCATCTTTGTGTGTGTGTGTGTGTGTACCATCCTTCTAAAACTCACTCTTTAATAAACGTGCACCAGAGATGTGGTCTCCAATCAGCCCTATATCACCTGCTGTGCAAAATATAGCTGTCAGCACCCTGTTTATCAAATTGTTAAATGTTGTACTCATTCCTAGCAGGGCTAATAACTGTTGGAATAACAGGATTTTCTGCATTTCATTAAGGGAAAGTGTTACGATAATAGATGGATGGACGCAAATGATAGCAACAAGTGTTGATGATAACAGCTGATTATCAAGGTCTCCATTGAAGTATGTGTAGAATCAGCACAACCAGAGCCAATGAAAAATATGTTATCTCTCATCCTCTGTTATTATTTACAACAGCAGATACTGTACCTCCTCCAGTGTTTCATCCTCTTGTCATATTGATCCAAACTTGTCCCATTGGAGACATTCACACTCGCTGACTCGAATCAAGTGTGAGAAAATATTTTGTGTACGTGCCCCATAAACCTATCGTTCTTCTGTTTCAGCCTTTCCCTTTGTCTCTCATATTTTCATCTCGCTTTCTCTGCGTCTCTCCATCGCTTTCTCTGTGCTTCTCACTTTTCGTTCCTTTGTCTCTCCTTTCTCTCCCTCCCTGTTGTTTTCTCTCCTTTATTCACGTTTCCTGCCTTCATCTGCTCAGTATCAGCTGCACAGACTGTGTGTTATGTAAAAGTCAGGTGACGTGTTGGGCTGCCGAAGGGCCTTAAAGGCCTACCGCACGCATATATATATGTGTGTGTGTGCGCGTCGTGACATTGATTTGTCACCTCCGAACTACAGCAGTCTGCGTTTTATTTGGCTGATTGTGATGTTAGATCTGTCAATTCAGGAGAAAAAAAAAGATTATTAACAGGCATTGATCTGGCTGATTGATGATGTTGTATTGGTGCTGTCTTCATCACAGCGTCGCTAACTGCCAGTTTTAATTTCAGCCTTGTTTGATTGCTAATATGATTGGATTAGCTGCTGTGTTCAGTAAAACCTCTTCAGCAATAACATCACCAATCAAAAAACACCAAAAATACCAACTGGAAGGTTTAACAGCATGAGGCAACCATATGGTGCAATTGTCAAAGCCAGTGGGTGTTTACTTTAATCTCTATCCATCCACCCAAACTTTCCTCTGTGTTCTTACACAGTACTTTCAGGATGACAAGAATATCATCCAGACATATGGCTCTGAGAAATGTGAACCCTGCTTAACATTAGCACACCGCGAACGTGTACGTGTAGCAATGTGAATGCCCACACAAGTTTGCCGTTTCTAATCGAAGCTATTATTGACACCTACCGCATTCCCACTGGTCCTCCCACATATTGCCAGCAGTCACAATATAATGGTACATTGTTTTCATGAGTCACAAACACATTCTGTTTGTCTGTGCACCGTTCACACAGGTTGTGTACAACTTTAGCGCACAGATTTGTTAGATGTTGTTAGTGTTAGATGAGTTTAGATGTGAAGCACAGTGACATAGACCTTAAAAACATGGAGCAGGTTTTTTTTTTAAGTTTAATAAGAAACAATATCAAAAAATCGCAACAAAATCAGCATTGTTTATACTGATGTCTACAGATGTTATTATTATCTTGCCAGCGCTCTTTCAACATGGTATAACATTGTGTATTTTATGTTTAATAATAATAGTACACCTTTATGACCATCCTTACATTTGTCTGTCTGTAGGTGCTGATATTTGCTGAAGATGAGTAGTAAGGGGGGCGACAACCCGGAGGCCCCCAGAGTGGGAGAGTCTCTGAAGAGGAAGGACTGTCAGTCAGATCTACAGGGATCCAGGTGAAAACTTTCATCCACAGTCTCAGTGCATCATCACAAAACGGCCATAAACTAATATTGTTTTATCAACACATCTCAATACATCAGTACTGTCTCATAGTTCCTTCAGGAGGATACCACGTGACCCCATCAGGAGCTTCAGCATAATCTACTTTCCAATCACTCAGTGTATATGTTTAAGGGTCTCATTCTGGGGGGTTAGAAAAAGGGAGAAGAAGGAAGTGAGGGGTTTGTGAAATAGGTCGAGGGACTTTGTAGGTCGATTGGAGGAAGTATGTCAGGGATCAATTTCAGTTTGTAGTCATATGCTCAGCTAATGAAAACAAGTGTAAAATTAATAAAGTCCTCAGCAAACCAAATGTTTGGAAGGCAAATTAAGTAGTAACTATCTTTCTTTTCATTCTTTGTTCATTTTGTTGTGGCGTGAATGCTGATGATGTCCTCCTTGTCCTTTAGCCCTAAGAGGAGCACTGAGAGGAGAAACCGGGAGCAGGAGAACAAATATATCAAGGAGCTGGCAGAGCTGATATTCGCCAACATCAATGACATGGATGACCTCAACGTCAAGCCGGACAAATGTGCCATCCTCAAAGAGACGGTGAAGCAGATCAGGCAGATCAAGGAGCAGGGTGAGACCCTTATTTATGCTTTCATTTTTAATAATTATTTACCAGGTCTCCCTCTTGACCTTGTCTTTGTGTTGCTAATGTTCTGATAGCAATAAGAAATAAGAACATGGATAAGCCAAAGGAAGACAAGAACTCAGTCTGTTGTTGAGTCACATCTGATGGAGTTTGATCACACTGAATTTAAAACCAAATCATCTCCCACTCACCTGGGCCCTCAGAGGAGATAAAGCACCACCTTTGTAATGAGAGAGCGCGTGTGTGTGTGTGTGTGTGTGTGTGTGTGTGTGTGTGTGTGTGTGTGTGTGTGTGTGTGTGTGTGTGTGTGTGTGTGTGTGTGCGTGCGTGTGTGTGTGTGTGAGAGAGAGATTTTTTTTTGTATGTAGATTATGCATTTCTGCCTTTCATTGGCAACACGTCTCATTATTAATTCATCTTACAGCTGTATTTCCTATTATTTTGTAAACCAGGTGTAGGACTAATGTCTTCTTCTTTATTCTGACTCGTAGAAAATTCTGAACGATCATTTTTACGGTGTTATAAAACAGCAAATCTGTGGATTTTAACACTTTAACAGGACAAAGCTTCATGCTGATGAAAGTGTACATCCATCAAACGTCTGTAAAGGCTGTGCCAATTTATCAGTTTCACATCTACAAGAAGTGGCACAATCCCTCTAAAATCTGTTCTGACAAGGCCGTTGTATGAAATACAGCAAATCATGTTTATTCAATTAAAAAACATGCACTGTAACTTTAATACTCCTCACCATGAGAGACACTCCGGACTCTACGGTGACAGGGTTTAAGGGCTGATGACTCTCTACAGCTCTGGTCCCACAACAGGAATGTGAGCTATGTGGCCTAATGGGGCCATGGGAGGCTTAACAGTCCAGTGGTACATCCAGGGAAGAGAGAGTAGATACTGGCCTCTAATATGACTATAAATGTGTGCAATGTACCACGCATTAACTTGATGATACCTGCTCTCTGTGACATCTCTGGCATTCCAATCTGTGAGGCTAACAGCGCCTCATTGCACTGGTAGAGGACTGATGTTTGGAGTTTACATTAGCTTTTTACAGCTACAACATTTTTTTCAAAAATTTGAATTTCATTTCATTAAAAAAAAAGAATCATTGTTTTCTTTGTAACGTCTTTTTGTTTTGTTTTTTCTTACAGACAAAACTCCAGTGGCCGATGCTGAGGAGGTGCAGAAGGCCGATGTCTCCTCCACAGGTCCGGGTGTCATTGATAAGGATGCTCTGGGGCCCATGATGCTGCAGGTGGGTCACACCACAGTTTGCACAGGCATTAGGTTTTAGAGGTTAAAGGAAAAAAATGATGATCCAGTCTCTTCTGATGCCAGAGACCTGGAGTTGACCTATCATTGGAGCTGGTCATTTACTTTAAATCCCATGTAACGACAGTTCAATTGTGGCAAAAGTGCAGATACTAAGACGGAACTTTGTCTTCACCCACACACAGGTGGTGTCTCACGTATGTTGCTGTTTGAAACACAATTAGAGCTCTGACTCTTTCTGGCTTTAAATGGTGTTGTACTTTACAGCGACAGAGAGATAAGACTTCCACTGGCTGGCAGCAGTGATGTCATCATGTCATCAAGCCTACGCCTGTGTGTGTGTGTGTGTGTGTGTGTGTGTGTTGACGTAAAACATTGGACCCAATGAGGTATAAATACCTTAGTGAAAGCCAGATTAGAATAGGAGGGGTGGAGCACACACACATATATAAAGCCTTAATCAGCCGTAACATTGGCTGGTGTCTGCTCATAGCCGAGATCTATTCTATTCTATTCTATTCTATTCTATTCTATTCCATCCTCTCCCGTCTCCCCCACCCTCTCACTTATATTCTCATCCCTCAGGCCCTGGATGGCTTCTTCTTTGTGGTCAACGTTGAGGGCAACATTGTGTTTGTCTCGGAGAACGTCAGTCAGTATCTGCACTATCAGCAGGAGGAGCTGATGAACACCAACGTCTACAGTGTGCTGCATGTTGGGGATCATGCCGAGTTTATCAAGAACCTCCTGCCCAAGAGCCTGGGTAAGAACCACAGGGAGAAAACAGGACTGTTAATCATGATTGTGATTAAACAGGGTTGAATATTATCGCTGTATTTGTTGATAAGTCAAAGGTCAATGTTAAGGTCAATGAAAATATAACTCATGATGATCATGTTGCGGTGAATGACATGACTGTGACCGTCACCATAAGGTCAGCCATTTATGTCACAGTATACTAATGCATCGTAACTCTGGAAACAAGTAATATTAGAGAGCCGAGAGACACCCATAGGCTGATTTAGACAATGAATCATTTGTCATCCACTTGTGCTAATGACGTCATGATGATGTCATTTTAAAATGGCATCGATACATTGTAAAAAGGTTAGCATTGGCTGGCTCTCTTGATGTGTAGGATGCCAGAAATGATGCCATCACCTCTGTCCAGCATGAGTTGACTGCTCCTGATGTCTCTTGCTGTCGGGTTGGTGTGTTTCTGTATCTTTCAGTCAATCAGCGCAGCGGTGATTCATCCAACAGGAACAGCCACACCTTTAACTGCCGTATGTTGGTGAAGCCTCACGCGGAAAGCGAAGCCCGGTCGACCTCCGACCAGCAGGACGCGCCGCAGCAGAAGTACGAGACCATGCAGTGTTTTGCTGTGTCCGAACCCAAGTCTATCAGAGAGGAGGGGGAAGGTATTGTCTTTAGCCTGCAGTATCATTTATTATCAGTTATTGTTTCCGTCAATTCACCTTTTGTTTGGACTTCAGTTCAGATTCAGTTAACAGCTAAGCTTGTCCCATTCTTACCCTTTTCAGCCTTTTAATTCGGTCCCTCCCCTTACTCCTTCATCTGTCCTCATAGTTTCACTCTTTCACTCCAACTTGTCTTCTTTCAAATTTGTCTTTTCTTGACTTTCCGTCACTTTCCCGTCACTCTATCTATCCTCCACCTTCTTGTCTCTTGTGACCTGTCCTCCTTTCATCACCACTTCTCAGTTCTTTTCCTCCCCTCCATTGGGAGACACTAATTAACGTGTGGCACTTTGTCATTTCCCCATCTTATCTTATCAAACACACATACACACTGGGGAGAAGACTCTTTCTGGCGTTCTAATTATAGACGTCTGACAACCAGATATTGTGCCAGTCTCTCCCCGACAGAAGGAGGATGTCTGGTGAACAGACTGAGGGCTGTAGGTTGATTTTTGTATTTTTATT
The DNA here is from genome assembly GCA_016785345.1 of Trinectes maculatus. Classification (NCBI taxonomy): domain Eukaryota; kingdom Metazoa; phylum Chordata; class Actinopteri; order Pleuronectiformes; family Achiridae; genus Trinectes; species Trinectes maculatus. The sequence goes on along the minus strand of JAFBJQ010001862.1, from coordinate 33,542 downwards.
TTTAGATTAAAGCTTTGTCTCTGTGTTGAAGCTGAGGTCAGTGTTGTCATCTTGTTAGAAGCTGCTGTGGTGTTGAGGTTAATTAAAAGATGATGGCACGGTAACAGACAAAATGGACAATAAAGAAAACAAAAAAGTTTTGGTTAAATGTATAAATTGATGTCTGAATTTTTTGTTTTTATCACTCGTTTGCATGTAAACAGATTTCACAGTACATACTCCCATCATCCCTGTTTAATATTCTTGTCATCTTTTTATGACAATATCACAAGCTCAGTATTAACAGGCTCCCATCTATGTAAGTCACTGCATTTTTAAGATAGTTATAAAGTACTATTCCCAAGCAGGTTAAAGTAACTTTATTCTATTTACTTCTATTATATTTAATACTGGGGCAGCACGGTGGCGCAGTGGGTAGCGCTCGTGCCTCACAGCAAGAAGGTCCCTGGTTCGAATCTCGGTTCGGGGGATCTTTCTGTGTGGAGTTTGCATGTTCTCTCCGTGTCTGCGTGGGTTCTCTCCGGGTACTCCGGCTTCCTCCCACCGCCCAAAAACATGCATTGTGGGGGTTAGGTTAATTGGCCACTCTCTAAATTGCCCTTAGGTGTGCATGTGAGTGTGAATGGTTGTTTGTCTGTTTATGTATTCTGTGTTGGCCCTGCGATGGACTGGCGACCTGTCCAGGGTGTACCCTGCCTCTCGCCCGATGTCAGCTGGGATCGGCTCCAGCCCCCCCGCGACCCTTAACAGGAGTAAGCGGTAGAAGATGAATGAATGAATGAATAAATATGTTTTATCCTTAGTGCCGGACTGGACGATATTATATTTAGATGCCTTTCAAATATTTTCATGGACACATACATGCTTGAGGCTTGAAAATCAAAGTAGTTTACTTGTGTTCTTTTTAATGAGGGAAGCAGTGAAGCTGTAGGAGGTGAGGAGAGAGAGCAAGAAGAGACCACCCAGGACATGGAGTGGATGGGGAAAAAAAACTCAGTCACAGTGGAAATCACGTTGTTTCTTTATGTACAAGCACATTTCTTCATATGTTATATGAATGTAGGAGTGTGTAGGTGCAAGATTTGATATGGATTATTTAAACCCATCGTGTTTGTTTCAAATATACAGATTTCCAGTCTTGTCTCATCTGTGTGGCAAGAAGAGTCCCCGTCAAAGAGAGACATGTAATGCAGACATATGAGACCTTCACTACATGGCAGGACCTTCAGGGTACGTGTTATACTGCAGGGTGCAGTAGTTGTAATGGTGTTGTCCACGTTCTGTGTGATAAATTTGATTTTTTTTAAAAATTACTACGACATCAGAAGTAACTTCTTTTTAAGCTTGTAAAAGCTTACGATCTTGCTCTAAGATATTTAGAATTATATTTAGAAATTAAGAAAATAAATTTTGTTTGTTTACAGAAACAAAACATTAATGCAAATCTTTTCTATGTGGTAAACATCTATGAAGACATTCAGTTGAATATTGTAAACATACGTAAAGTTAGGAAGTTACTGAAAAGTAATATTTTAAATACAGACATGAATTTCTGATCAGCCAAAGCATTTTTTCTGCATCATTTAAAACAAACATCAGCCACTTATATCAGTTCCCTCGTCTTCCAGGTAAGATCACGTCGATGGACACCAGTCAGTTGCGGGCAGCTATGAAGCCGGGCTGGGAAGACCTGGTTCGACGCTGCATCCAGAGGTTCCACCTGCACAGCGACGGTGACATGCCCTTCGCCAAAAAACACCAGCAAGACGGTGAGTCAGTAAAACCAACAGGGGCTGTTGTTGATTGTATCTGTAAAACATTTTACCCAAGTTCATCTAAACTGTGCTGATGAGGAAATAGTACTTTTTCCGTAAGGTGATTGTAGAAGAATGAATTTTCAGTTTCCTCTTGGGGACAAATAAAGTTTTGAGTTGAACTGAATTGACCTAATATTCTGTTTTTATTATCAGTAATGATAATGTCAGCCATTTAACCTAAATCAACAGTGTAATAAAGAAGAAAACAGATTATCAGGATTTTCTGAGTTTGTGTCTGTGTTGTTCCAGTGTTGAGAAATGGCCAGGCGCTCAGCCCGAAGTACTGGTTCTCCCTGGCAGACGGGACCATCGTCTCAGCACACACCAAGAGCAAACTGGTTCGATCTGCAGCCACCAATGAACCACAGCTCTACAGGTCCCTGTACATCCTGCAGAGGTACCGGCCGATCTGTCTGCTGCACAGTGCTGTCATGTACTACATGAATAGATGCAGAGATTAATGGGTTCTGCATGAATTAAGAAATATTCTTTGCTTTATATTTGAAAGATTTGATCAAAGTTTTTATCAGGGGGTGTTATTCAGCAGTGAGTCTGCCCTGGACACAGCTCCACCCTCCTCCACCAAACAGCCACTGAGACAAAAGCCTTTAAGTGTTAGGAGACGTATGTGATTTCATGCTAATGAATCATGAGTTTCGCCCTGGAGCTGCCACTAAAGGGCAGCACATGTACAATGTTTCTCTGTTCCTCCGTTACATAAGACGTTATAACTCAAAGCCAACCCTCCTTTTCATTTGTTAATATATGATATATTTTATAACATGTACTGACTTTCAAGCCATCACAACACAAATGTTATTTTTAGCACATCCGTCTCTCTCTCTTGCTGATTAGTGATTATAACATGTCTCTGGGGGGGGGGGTCGCTGCAGTGTGGACAACAAACAAAGACCCTGTTATTAAGAACTGCAGCCATGTGTATGGACCAAAACTGACACACACACATACATACACAATACAGTACCTCCATCCCTTACCTCTCACTACTCGTAGTGACGACAACTCGACCAGCATCTGGCCATTGGTTTGAGTCATTATTTGAACGAGGGACAAAAAAAGCAATGCCGGCACTGTTTCCCTGAGCACTCACAGATCAATGGCGACAACTTGGCCTTTCTACTTCCCCGCCGAGTTTCACATTCAAATTTATTGCTCCGCTCTTCAGCACAACGAGAGCTTTGTTTGTTTGGTTTGTGGGGACGAAGCTGATCCATGTGGAACGTTCCCACTCTGTCACAACTTTGTTTTCAGTTGTATACATTGTGTACACAAGGGCTGCTATCTGTTTTTTACTCTACGACATGTCTAATTGAAGCTGAAAGAAAAGCCTGTGACATGGTGTACTTTTTACTGACTCCAGAAGGACATTCGTTACCTCCAGCAGACATTTGCTGTAATTCACCGACTGAAGTATCACTGCTTTTAGCCTCTAAAGTAACTGGTTATCATTGTTTTTGAGAGGGCAGTTTCAAAATTTCAAATTAAAGTTAAGAAATTATGTGAGCTTTGGATCGCTAGACGTTATTGTGTGTGTGAGGGCACCTCAGTTGAATGAACAAACATGATGACAAAGGGAAAAACTAAAAACAGTATTGGAGTGGTTCTGATTGCTATGTCTGTTTTTCACCTGTAGAGATAATGTGGGTGGCATGAATGCCAGCGCACCTGGTGGGCAGAGCATGGTCAAGCCGATGACTCCGACAAGCGCGAGTGGACCTTCCCCTTCGCCTGACGCCAGTGTCTCCAGCAACACGCTTCACTCCACGATGGCCTCCAGCACCACAGGGCGTGGTTTCGGGGCTGTATCTGGTCGGGCACCAACGCCTCAGGGAAACAGCCACACTCTCAAGTTGGGCAGCCCTTCAGCTCAGGGAAGCCCCTGCGTCACTTCAGGACCCCAGAGTGCCATGCTGTCTCCTCGTCACCACCAGAGCCCCAGTATGCCAACTAGCAGCAGCAGCTGTAGTAGCCCCCATCTCCCCCAGCATCCGCCTGGTTCTTTCTCTCCTGTAGCCGGCCTCCACTCGCCAGCATCAGTATGCAGCAGTACTGGAAACAGCCAAGGTTTTAACTCTCTCAGTGCACTGCAGGCCCTCAGCCAGGGCCACAGGGTCACCCAGGGCCCAGATTCACCTGACAGAAAGGTGACTGGCCTTCAAAGCCCTCTTCACAGCAGCAGCAGCAGCACTGCTAGTAGCCAAAAAGCGAAAAACCATCCCACCTTAGACTCTGACTTATTTGGAACCTTTGGGGAACAGCAAGACTTGATATCATCCCAAAACCAAGAGGATGAGCAGGGGGAAGGCAAAGACGTGGACGCTGACAGCTTTGGAGGTAATGAAGGCCTCAGCGAGGTCGGCGACAACCAGAACCACCTTCTTAACACCAAAGGTCACACGAAGCTGCTGCAGCTCCTCACCACCAAGTTAGAACCCTCTGATCCTGGCTCACCCCCGGGCCACCTCAGGGATGAGCAGAACTGTAAGGAACAGCTGAACAGGGTTGGGGGTGTAGGTGGAACTGGGCACAACAGCTACTCCACTTCACTGAAGGAAAAACATAAAATCCTCCACAGGTTGCTGCAGAACAGCACCTCGCCTGTGGAACTCGCCAAGCTAACGGCTGAAGCCACCGGAAAAGACGCCGTTGGTCCAGAGTCAGCCACAGGGGACAACGTGGCCACACTTGGTGAGCTCTGCACAAAGCAGGAACCGGGAAGCCCCAAAAAGAAAGACAATGCTTTGCTCCGATATTTGTTGGACAGGGATGATAATGGCATCCTGGATAAAGCAACAAAGATGGAACCTGGTGATGGACCAAAGCTGACCAACATCAAGACAGAGAAACAGGAAGTGGCTTTCAACATGCCAGACGAGGTCAGTTTTTTTGCCAGAGATGATCATCAGTGTGAAATTGGATAAAATGGATCATGTCAGCATGAGCATTTTTTTACATTTTAAGGGGAAACAAAAGAGTCACTTTAAAAAGTTGAAGTAACCATTGGTCATAATTCACTATTCAATTGTTCAAATGGAGAATAGAGAGCAGGCATGTTACAATGTGCATATTATTACCACTGTGTGTTTAGCACCACTGAACATCGAGTTCAGAACTACTGGACTTTGAAAGTGTTTTTGGGGGGTGGGGGGTCGGTAGGGGCTGTGTGTGTTAATGTCCCCGACATCCCAGTCTGACACAACGTTGTCGATGTGTGGCAACATTTAGGTCATGTGTTTGTGTGTCTGTACACTCTGGCCAAACAGGGCCGTGCCTGTGTGTCATATTGTACATCACACATGACCTCATTAGTGCCGGCAGTTTATTTTTAGCTCCACCTCTATTCATCAGCCAACTGGCTGCAGGAAACCATCACTCTCACTGGTGTGTGCGTCTGTGTGTTTGTTTGCGTGGTGGGTTACATTACACTGAACCACTGAGGGGAGGGGGGAAGAAAAGGGGCTGAGGTGAGGGTTGAGGGGTCTTTCTAACTTGTTATCAGCAGTGATTGTACAAGTTGACGGGTTTATTAAAGTTTCAGTTTACATTTTGGTTCAGTTTTGTTCTCTCTCTGATCTCAGACGACTAACAGCGAGTTAGAGGACCTGCTGGAGGGCCTGCAGAGTGGAGGCCAGCAGCAGCAGCATCAGCAGCAGCTTTTAGGTGGCCAGCCATCATCCAGAGGACCATCTTCTTCCTCTTTGCTGCCTGGTTCCTCTGTGGACAAACAGACCATCATCAGTGATATTCTGCAGATGACCAACAGCAGCAGCCCCCCCAGCCAGCACAGATCCTTCCCTCCCATTGGCCCTGCAGGTTCGTCTGCAACAGGACAACGGAGTGAAAAATGCAGTGAATTGAACACACTGATGAGAATACATAGGAAAGAAAATTGGGAAGCTTCATCACAAATATATATATATATATGTACAATACTGTATATAATTATAAAGGAAACAAAATGTGTTTTCCTCCTTGCAGGCTTTCATGGTGCGAGGCCAGGCCAGCCGGCACGAGCTGCTCCTCCAGTCAGGAGCATGTCTCTGGACGGCAGTATGGGCCCCAACACCACCAGGCCTTTTCCTCCTCAGCACAGGAGTAACGGCCCCTACTCTTTACTGCAGCAGCAGCAGCAGCAACAGCAGCAGCAAGGCATGATGGGAAATCACAACCAAGCTGCAATGGCCAACACAGGTGAGGCAGGAAAAGAAGTTGCATTTGCCTTCAAATACACATACTCTCAAAAAAACGGCACTTTGAGCGATTTGTTTTATTTGAAATGTCTGAAATAACCTCGTTGAAGGTTTTTTTTCCCCTGTTTTGAGATAAGTCTGTGTTACTCCTCCAACAGACTCAGTCTTTTGTAGATTCTGTATTTCATAAATTCCTCATCTGATCTCAAATCAGACTAATTCCTCTCACCAATTCAGGCATGCTGTGTAATGGGACAATACGGGGCTCCATGCAGCAGAACTGGGGCCCTCAGGGGCCTGTTGGGGTTCCTGCTGGGCAGATGATGGGCCAGGGGATTGGGCATGGTTGTATGGTTCCCAACATGAATGCTGGACTATCCACAAGAGGCCCACCTCCATCCAGAGCTATGGTTAACATGCAGATGCTTGGCAACGGTGAGACAAAAAAGATGGAAAAACAGTGATGCACCAACTCTGAACCAACACCAGAACTGATTCTAACACTTGAGGGTTTTCCCTTTCCTTCAGAGATGGAGATGGCAAACACTTCCTACCCTCAGCATCAGGGCCCGCCCAATCAGACTGCTCCATGGCCAGACCGGATGATGATGGATCACTATGGCAACCAAAGCAGGTGTGCCCTTTGTTTCATCCCAATGTATAAAGGAAGAGTCAGTCAATGAAAACCAGACATGAGCAGCAGTGGACTTTGTCTTCACCTAACACCGAGGTATCTTTCAGGCCGCCATACGGCGTCCCTCAGGAGGACAGAATGGGATGTTGCAGCACGGTTCCCGAGGTCCAGACAGACGAAGGGGCCCTGCTGAGCCAGTTGTGCTCAGTGCTAAAGGACTACGAGGGTCTGGAGGAGATTGACAAGATGCTGGGAATCCCCACACTGGCAGGACAGGTGAGATCCTTCAGACTGACCTGAGAACAACCCACTAAAGCAAAATCTTGAATCTTCGATTCAATCTCCTTGAAGATAACTATGACCTGGATGAATGTGAATATTCACAGACTCACTAAAGCAAAACAACATCATTTAAAATAGTATTTGTGATCTTTGCATTGGTGTCTCTTGAATTAAGTAAATAAAAGTATTGACAGTAACATAATGATGATAAGAAAAAACAGGAGGAAACATGATGAACGTTCATGTGCAGTTTACAACTATAAACTAAATGTTTGTTTGGTCTCGTATGTTTTCCCCTCTGCAGGGTCCTCTGTCGGACCAGGACCAGTACATCAGCTCCTCAGACCCCACAGTCAGTATGAAGCCTCCCCAGTACAGCCAACACTACGGTGGCCAGCCAGGTTATGGAGGCGTTCCTCCTGATGGTGGGTTCCAGGGCCCCAATATGGGCGGCCACATAGGGCCGCAAAGGATGTCACTAGCTGGTTACCCTCCGATGATGAGAATGCCTGGGGGTGCAGGGCCCAGAGGAGCTGGTATGCGGCCAGGTGCCCCCAGTCCAGTGGTGCCACCTCAGCCCAACAACCTGAGACTCCAGCTGCAGCACAGACTCCAGGGCCAGCTGGTATGTTTACTGACCCCCACTCTGTGAAAGGCTACGTTAAACAGACCACCACGTCCATGAGTGACTCATGTCATGTGATTGCTGATAGTCTCTGTCAGTCAAAGGTCAACAGTTTCGAGTTACTTGGGCAGGTGGTCCATAGAGCAAATTCACCTGTTATTAAATACCAGAATGTTGGTGAAGCTTCACACAAACCACCACAAAGTCATTTCAGTTTTTAGTCTCGTGTTGAGTGGCAGCAGAACTTCTTCACCATCTTTAGTCTTCAAAGATGAAGATGTAAAGAATCCAAAAGTGAAACATTTCACCTTTGTTGTTCACAAAGTTGACTTGCTGTTCATGATTCTTGGTTCTTGATCATATGAATCTTTTCTTTGTTGCACCTGTTGCCATTCCCAGAGTTAAACTTGCAATGTGTCCCTGCTCCAAACCTTCAGGCTCAAGGCTATTTAATGTTGTAACTCGTCGGACAGCTTTGTGCTGTGCTAATATCCACAAAACTACGTATCATAAATACTTGTCTGCTGAACGAGCCTGTAACGTAGTGAGTGCCCACAGCCTATTTACTGTGGGCACTCACAGGTCTATTTGAAGAGCCCATTTCCTTCATGAAGTTCCTGTTGATGATTGTGTGCTCTGTACCTATATGTTCCATTACTGTTCATGTGTTGTTGTACACTTCATTTCTTTTACCTTTGCAGTTCATGTCTGCATGTTTGTGTCTTGAAACAACCCCATATACTAAATGTTTCTCATTTTGAAATATAGTAATGGTAAGTTTATTTCAAGCAGCCTATTTCTACATTATTTTTAAGTCTATTCCGCCACCTGGAGGACAGTTGAAGCAGTAGTGTGTGGTGTGAGCAGGACCTGATGGTCTCCTGTCATTTTTTTTTTACCATTGTAGAACCGTCAGCCAGTGGTGAACCAGATGAGTGGAGTGTCCAATGTGAATCTACCTCTAAGGTCTCATGTACCAAACCAGGTCAGTGTGTGTGTGTGTGTGTGTGTGTGTGTGTGTGTGTGTGTGTGTGTGTGTGTGTGTGTGTGTGTGTGTGTGTTAGAGAGAGACAGTGCTTATGTGTTATGTGTGTGTATGTGGTTTACTCCACTTCATTCATTCAGGCATTAAAAAGTAAAAAGTCCATATAAAACTAAATTACTTGCCTATTAAAGTAGTAATAATGGAAAAGAAACACATGATGCATTTATATGTTTATATCTTTCCATAGATTCCACAATGTTTCCACAGTGTGTCATGTCACATGTGTTTCACCTTTTTGTGTTTCCTTGTGCAGGGAACCCTCAACGCCCAGATGCTGGCACAGCGTCAGCGCGAGTACCTCAGCAACCACCTACGTCAACGCCAACAACAACAACAGCAGCAGCAGCAGCTCCTGCACCACCAGCGAGCCGTGATGATGCGCACTCAGGGCGTCAACATGCCTCCCAGTATGCCCAGCGGTGGCACAGCTCCCACGCCAATGCCCATTGGTGGGACCAACCCACGTCTCCCACAGGGCAACCCACAGCAGTTCCCCTACCCAGCCTCCAGCTATGGTACTGGCCTGTCCTCTCCACCTTCCCATCCTCACCCTCATCCCAGCTCCTCCAGCCCCTTCTCCTCCCCTCTCTCCCCCAGCCATCATCTGACTAGCCAGGGCATGGTGGGAAATGTAGGCGGGCAGTACAGCGGGGTAATGAGTCCCCCATCACAGCACAGTGCCTTCCAGTTCAGCAGTGCAGGTATATGACGAACACAGTGACTCCTTCTGTCTGTGTGTGATTCTTGGAAAAAAACGTTTTGTTTTTTTCTGTGGTGAGAATCATTGAAATCAGTTGATATTTTAGTTCACTGGGTGCAACACAAGTTTAGAGGCAAAGTAATTACATTTTTCCCAATTCCCATTGTTTAGAATCTGAAAGATTAGAACTCCATCCATCCCTGATGGTATAATTTACCGGCTACACTTAAAACTGGCTTCTTTTATCCAATTAAATGACCAGGAATGAGCCAACAGCAGCAACACCAGGATCCAGTGTCAGGCTTCCCATGTGGCACTGCAACACCTCAGAGTCCTCTGCTGTCGCCCAGGATGGGGCAGGGCCAGGGTCCAATGCTGCTGCAAAGTCAGGGCCAACCACAACGCCCATCCCAGGGCCCGAACCAGGGAGGACCCCCCAACTATCAGCCTAGCAGTGACCTGAATGGATGGCCTCAAGCTGCCAACATCTCCACCAGCAACAGGTAACGGATCAAAAACAGCAGGTTCTGACTCGATCTATGTCATAAAATGTCAGACCACGATTTTAATATCCTTGTTGCAATGATTAGACAAAGACGTCTTAGGAAACTTTTTTTTGGTATTTGAAATTTTAGAAGTTTTACACTCCCTACCATCGGCATCATTATTGGCCTTCAAAAATCCATTTTGGTTTCCACTTATTTGAATACAGCCGTCTAACTCTGCCTGCCTCCTTTCAGTGTGTATCCCCAACAGTCGCAGTCCCAGTATTCCACACAAACCAATGGAGGAATGTACAACACCAACAACATGCACCTGGGAGTCATGAACCAGATGTCAGGGCAGATGAGCTCCATGACCTCCATGACCTCCATGAATACAGAGCAGGTGGGTACAGAACAAATCATCTTTCTTCTCTTTGTTTATTTTTTGTTTTTTCCAAAAACATGGAAAACTTAAGTTCATGTCTGTTATTTTTCTGGCACAGGTTAGTGACAACAGCCTTATCTTGGAGCAGTTAGCGGGAATTGACATGCTAACACAAGATGATGACGTCAGTTCTGTAAGTAAACAATTGTTGTCATTGCTTAAGCGTTTAATGAGCTTGACATCACACAGTTAATGTGCATGGTAATTTACAGACATAAATATATGCTGTATATTGCAGTTGTAAGTTCTACAGCATCACTATGGAATGTTTATGATGATTGAAATGATTTAAAAAAACATGCTACAAACTATTGTAAAAATAAAAATAGACTATATACTTTATCTTTTTATGCTATATACTATATACAAATATATGTGTATATGTAAAAATAATGTCTGTAAATTCATATTTCATATTCATATTTAAAAAGGAATCCAGGCCATATCATCCGTACTGTTGTAATTAATATTCCTTAGCTTAATCTTGATCCCTGGTTTTATGTCTGTTGTAGAATTTTTGCTGACCCCAGCTGTGGTTAAAACACTGGAGCCCAATCAGAAACACGACACCTCCATCAGCTCAGCTCAGCTCAGCTCAGCTCAGCTCAGCTCAGCTCAGCTCAGCTCAGCTCAGCTCAGCTCAGCTCAGCTCAGCTCAGCTCAGCTCAGGAAGAAGAGGCGAGGACACGTGATACAAACACTGAAAACACCCATTTCACACCAGTCAGAGACATGACATGTCAAACCATCGCTTCACTTCAGTGTGGCTGCGTTCATGCTGATCTTAACATTCTTATGCAAAAAAGACGAGACATTAGAGAAACTGCCACCTGAGCCACCCCAACAGCAAATACACATAAAGAAGGTACAAGAAACACAGAAAGACATATTATGTCACAACTGGTTCAGGTTCTTAACTAAACGTTATATTTAGCTGTACATTCCCACATAAAATCTGCTTCTCAAATGATCAAGTGAACGAGACTTCAAAACATAATATCCAGTCACTTTACTTTAGCATGAGATCATGTAAAACCAGCCTTTTCCAGCACCTCCTGTAGGTGTTAATAAATAAAGAACCAACCCAACTGTTTTAAAGGATTTGATATGAAATAACAGGTGCAACAGCTGACAAATGTCACTATACAATATATAAAAAAACACCAACACTCACACACAAACATCAACACTATTAATGCCAGTTTAAATGTGTAGCTTTCTATCACACAACAAAAGATTCAACTGAAATCCACAGAATTAAGCTTAAAAATGAACCTTAAAAGTGAAGCTGTAGTTTTATGCACATATGTTCAAACCAACAAACAAACAAACAGACGCCTGTGTTGTTTTTGCTGTTGGCTGTGCTCTGTTCAGATGAATGTATCCGCCCCTTTGCTGCACTTCTCAAGTCTCTGAAGAGGTGCGTGTGCGTGTGCGTGTGTGTGTGTGTGTGTTAGTGTGTGTTGACACTGGAAACATACAGGGTTGACAAGCATTAAAACGTGGATTTGATCCTTTATGGCTCTGTGTTGGAGCCTGACTGATAGATGGGTTATGAAGAATATTTTACAGGTATTTATAGTTTATTCTAGAGATTATTTGTATTACATAAAAATCAGAGGAAATCTTTATTTTACAAAATATCTCAGAATGGTGCATTTTGAAAATTAATATATTTCAACTGCTGTAGTTACCAGGGAGCTGTCTCCCTGTTTAATGACTGTTTGAATGAAGGTTAATGTGAATAGTATTGTACAGATTTATAATAACCAGGATCAGCTTAGTTCTGATTGGAGTTTTAGTCCAACAAGTGTTTTTTTTTTGTTTTTTTTTCTGAGGTAGAAGCTGCTCCCTCTGTTCATATGAGCTTATAAGACTGACTGGACCTGCTCCACAAACACAAAGCACAAAGATGTTGCACAGCTTTTCTCTGCCAAACAAGACAAACGCAAAAATAAAAAAAACAAGTGAAAAACAAGACAATGAAAAGAATGAAAAATTTGCATTGATCCCATTTTCAAATCCTTTATATCTTTCATCTTTAAGTACAATAAATAATGCCCCATTGTACTGCATATTATTACCAACTGACCATTTCTTAATGTCAAAGTCTCTTAATCAGGTACAATAACTCCCATTTAAATGGAAGGCATCGCTTGATTTTGACTCATACTGTAGTCATACACACGCACACACACACATAAATAAAATACTGTGTATATTAATCTTGGAGATTCATAGATGGATATTTTATCAGTTGCAAAATCCTTTGATTCATGTATGTTCCTTCAAAGATCAAAGATGTAGCATTTTACTGTGGATGTGTGGTCCTCTGGTCTGGAACACCACCGCTGCTCCACTTCATACTGAAAGCGGAACAATTAGAAAAGCAGGATTTTTATATTTACCCTCAAGCAGTGAGACTATACAACCTTTGTTTTTACCTTTTGCTGAGCTGTTGCTGATGGCCCTGCAGTTTATCTCCAGCTGGTATTTGAACTGTAGCAGCCTGTAAGTGACAATAACATAGTCCAGATGTGAGTGAGTGAGGCTCTCAGCCTGATACAGGACTGTACTGCTGCTAAAAATAAGTTCCAGGTTCTGACATTCAATTCTCACAATGCTACATGTTGGACAAATTTAGAAACAAATAAAACCCTGTAATTCAAACTAAAACTATTGATAACCGTGTTGCAAGCGATGTTCATCCACATGAATTTTAGAGATTTTCATGAAACAAATGAAAACGACTGCATGAAAAATAATAACATACATTAATATAGAACATGTCAAATCCAGCATGACTTCTACATATGCAGTACCTCACCTGCACTGGATGTGGCATAAAACAACCAAGAAGATGTTGAATTTAAATCTTTAATTTTATTGTTGCAATAAAACAGCATCAGGGAGAGAATCATTAGATTCAAATCTAATGTTGATCAATTTAAACAACTGTAATATTTATGCTGACTACACCAATTTAAAACATTTAGTTTGATCAGATTTGAGTTTGAAACTGTTAAAAAATAACATTGATTTAAACCACTATTTTTCTTTTGACGTCTAATATTTTGTAAAATTGAGGTGTCACCCATTTTAGAATATTTTTCCAGACCAAACACACCAGGGAATGTTTTATAAGCTAGTTTGATCTTAGTGTTTCACTGGACAGTGGTATCTCAGAGCAGCAGGTCAAAGGTGAAGGAGTGTTGGTGTTTAATTTTTTTTTTCATAAATGTCCTCTCTGCTGTGACCACACGGTTCATTTTCTTCAGCGTGTGAGTGCTGTTATTATGCAATAGTCCAGACAGTCACACCACTTTATGCAAGCTGTACGCTCTAATGTTGCTTTTGCCAATGCTACTCGTTAATTTATGATTCATGCCACTGTAAATAAATTATTTTTACTGAGTAGAGACGCCTCTGTCATTTTATTCCATCACCTGGGACACGAGCGGCTTCTCGTCTCCAGTCTATATAGGTATAATAATACATGGATGAAATTACACAGCAGACAGTGATACTGACTCAATAATTTGTCAAGTTAATGAAGTGAGTACAGAACATTATCCACCTTTAATCTACATGATATATATATATTTTTTTACCTCTGACTCCTTAATAGTGACATTTCACCTGTGTGTAGTGCTGATATTTCAGCAGCAGGCGGCGACATTATCCAGAATTTTTAATTTAAATTTTTCTCCATGCGTCCGTCTAAATATGTACAATATATAATATATCTAATATTTATTTAAATACCATTTAAATACAGAAAAGTGTAACGTATAGGCTGCAGTATGTATTTTCACGTCTTTCAGTGTTGTGTGGACGTTGACAGTTCGTGATGCACTCAGATTATTCATGTGGCGTTACAGTAGTTCCTCGTTTGGACTCAGACGTAACAGTGGGAATGTCTTCCTTCAGTCATGAGGATTTCACAGTGTGGGCCTCAGACTCCTCTGTACCCAGCACTGAGAGAAAAAAAACCTGTCGCTGGTCCAGTGTCTGCTGTCCCCTCAGTGCCCCCTCAAATCTAATCACACTGCACTGCACCACTCGCTCTCAAACAAACCCATTCTGTGAACATGAATACGTTGTTATGAAATCTAACAACTGTGGTTTGTGCTTGATATAGTCACTGAGATAAAGCTCGCGGCCTGCAGACAATCGCTCAAGGTCATGATCTGTATGAAAGGTCGCGGATTCAGTCGAACCTGAATAACACTGAAGTAAATCATAGGATGTTTACATAAATATATAAGTATCATAGTAATATAGACAGACACGTGGAGGATGAATAGTAAGACAGGACCACAGAGATGATGTAAAGCCTGAACTGATGGATTACATAATAATCTGAAATATGTCAACGTTTAGATTTTGGTTCAGTTCATTGTTGCTGTTACATCATTTAATCTATGAATCTAATCAGCGTGTGTCGCAGGATATTAACTTTTCGTGCTCTTTAATGTTTGCATAGTAAAAAGGAGAAAACAGGTATTATTTCCTGACTGACATATCTTCGCTTGTGATTGGTTACATTGTATTTCTAGTACGTGATCTGGACGCCCATTGGTGGATCGTAGCTGCCGGTCGGGAAAAGCATACGTCATTGGCTGTCTGGCCTTTCTTTAGCTTTAAAGCCCGCCTTACGAGAGGTGTTGAAAAATAAAGATGTGTTACTCTGATATATTTTCAGATCACAACGATCAAAAAAAGTCCTGAAGTCACCGATATTTTCTACTCTTAACTTAAAACTAAAACCTAAACTTAACTTAAAACCTAAACTTACACTTAAACTGAACAGTCACAACAACTGATTTATTTATCTTATTTTTAACAAAGTTTATTTATTGTCGAGTAAAAAACAACTTCTCTGGTTATATATTATTTTAACGTTTCATACTTTAACATTTAAACATGTGCAGATGTAAAGTGAAGACGGAACATTTAAAACGACGTAAGGTTTTGAGAGAACAGTGGAATTGTTGGCACTCGCAGTTTATTTGAGGAGTGAGTCGTCTGTGTGTCCAGGGCGATCTTGGATTTAAAAAGTGGGCGCGGTTCTGGGGAAAGTGGGCGGTGACCTTGCGCTCCCTCTACATGTCGCGAGTCCGCAGCGCCTCATCAGGTCTCATCTGTGTCTTCACCTGCTTCACCTCGTCTCATCCGGGTTTCTCTTTTCCAGACGGACGCTCCATCACTCCCACACCAACATGGCGGTCGCGGCGGCACCTAAGCGGCAGGACACCCGGAAATTTTTCGAGAACCTGTCCGGAGCTGGGAAATGTATCGCGGTGCTGACCAGCGGAGGAGATGCCCAAGGTACGGAGGCGGTTCCATTATCGGACAGGATCCGGAGCTGTCAGTCACTGCGTGTCCTCACGTTCAGCACAGGGACAGACAAAAAAAAGTGCAACAAATTAACAAGCAAATTGACAAAGTCACTTGTGACGTCAGATGTTTTATTTGATAATAAATTGACAGCACACGACCAAATTCCAATTATGTGAAAATAGCAGAAATTACAGAGGACACGTCCGATAATGGACTCAATATGTTGCCGGTCACACTTCTTAAGAGCGCTATATATATATGTGTGTGTGTGTGTGTGTGGATGTGTGGATGGAGAGAGAGGGAGAGAGAGAGAGAGATGGTGTTGTCATGCTGCCAGTTGTTGGCCTTCGCTCTCATTATTTATAGTTATAGTATAATGAACAGCGGTTTGTTGGTTATGCAACAGCTGACGCCGACAGCTTCTGAATCAGATGCTTCATTAACGATCACCCTCACTGACTGATATTGATCATCTGATATTGATCATCTGATACTGATCATCTGATACTGATCAGTGATGCAGATTGATATTTGTCGATGACTCTGCAGTGGGATGATTCTTAAATCTGCACCAGTAGCAACAAGTGACGCCGCTGATTGGTTCATAAAACTAAAGGGGGCGGTGCCTCTATTCTTGTGGCGCATCTATACGTGCAGGTGGACGATGCTCCGCGCGTGTGTGCGTGTGCGCGCGCGCGCTGTGGCTCTGCCTCACCACAGTTTACATAGTTCCGATAGCAGATGAGTTATAATGTTCCTCGATGTATCATTGATGATGGTTGATGACGTCAGTTCTAGTCACTGTTGAGGATGTGGATGAGTCGTGAGGGGGATTTTTTTTCTTTATGTTAAGATACAAGTGATGAAACACGCCACTACCGATGCAGCCTTTCACAATAAAGGTCGCACAGAGATTCTGCTCTTGGTGCGCTCTTGTTTTGAAGGCAGGCGTTCTGGCTGCTTGTGTAGTTTGTGGACCGCTTCACGTTGGCTCGTGCGGGCTACGTGATGAGCAGCCAGTATGCAGTGATGGAGAAGTGATGGAATATTTACACAAAACACGTTTTACTTTGAAAGGGATTCGCGCTAATAATGATTTGGATTATATTTTGTTTATTTGTTGTTACACGACAGCGCCTGTGTGTGCTTGTTGTGTATGTGGTTATCAGACTGGCCATATCATACATTGTATTATGTGTTGTTACAACATCCATGTAGTTTTAATATCATAATTTTAAAGGGTGTAAAGAACGTGTCCTACATTGTGTTCAGGGGGTTATCACTGTTCTCCATCAGATGTACATATAGTACACACAGTACATATGGTACATATTGTACATATAGTACATATAGTAGTATAGTAGTACAGTGCTGATGTTGGATTACATAACAGCGTGCTCCTATAGGACAGTGACAGTTTATCTGCTGCAGCTCTCAGTGCTCCTGCCTCCATGCTGAGTGTTCCACCATGAGAAGGTCTCAGGTCAAACTGGAGACAGATCCTCAGACTCAGACATAATTTATTATGAAGCTCATGTCCATCCTGTGTGTGAAGATGAAAACATTCATTCATTTCTCTTTCTCCCGCTTATCCTCTGCAGCCAATCAGGCACTGTCCTGGTCTCTTAGCAACTAATTCCATCAGGAGTCATTAGTGTAACAGCCTTAATCCAAATTACAGCTGATGTCGATTCGAATCGATTATAAAAATATATATATATACAGTATATATTCGATCACAATTTTCCTGAATCGTTTCCTTTAATTTCGCTGCCGCTAAACATTGGTTCCGCAGTTTAGTTTCACACGGACGCTTATTGTGACGCACACGACGTCGGGATCGCAACAAACGATATGTAACGGAGCAAAAGGCAGACAACTGTTTAATGTGTCAAGTTTTGACACTTTAAAACGAGACAAACAAAATGACGCAGCGGAAACGTCCGGTCTCTGTTTCTCCTGAGAGCAGAGGCAACACAATGAACGAATGCTAAAGCTAATGCTAATGCTAATGGCAACACGTTAGTTAATACGTCAATGAACGTATGAGTATGCGCGTATTTAGCGGTAGCTAGTTAGGTCATTAACTTGAGTTCAAGGAAAAAATAAATGTTTGTCAATATCTATACATTTATATTTATTTTTATATAGTTTTTATACTGTTGTTGTTGTTGTTGTTTCTACACATGTATTTATTATATTATTTATACATCCTTTTACTGGAATAAAGGATAAGTTATTTGTCATTTTCAGACATGTCACATTTTTAGCTAGCGATTTCTCGCTGTATTTGCAGTAGAGTCACAGCTCTCAGTCGTTAGACAGCTTCAACCCGTGTGATGTGGACCTGCGTCTATAAATCTGTTCGATCAGTGTCTGGATCAATGACCTGATCTGTGATCTCCAGACGTTTTGGTCTCTGGTTCCACTGAGTGCTGCGAGTGCGACAGCGTCTTGTGTTTTGGCAGCGGATCCTCAGTCTGTGTCTCCTCTCTCTTTCTGCCACGCCCTGTTTCTGCTCTTAACACTTTAATACACTTAGTTTTTATTAAAGAGGTCATTTTAAGAAATGCTCTTATTGTTAAATGGTCGTATGTCTGAGTCAGAGAGGAAGCAGGAAGTTTGGCAGTTTGGTTACTTAATACTCGTATTAGGAAAGTGGTTTCCTAACAATCAGTGATTTGAGCTTGTGTCACTGCGAACAGTATCTGTTGACCTCCAGAAAGGTCAAACTGTTAGTTTCCCACTTGTTTGTGTCTTTTCACTGTGTGAATGTCGCAGATGGACTGATGACTGCTCTCTGTCCTCTTCCAGGCATGAACGCTGCTGTCAGGGCGGTCGTCCGAATGGGAATCTACGTCGGAGCGAAGGTCTACTTCATCCACGAGGTGAGACGTGTGCCATGACTCCAGACGTGGAACACAATAACAACAACAAACCCCTGTTACAGAGACGTGTCTTATGGGAGTGGATATGGGATGTATGAGAATGTATGTGCATGTGATTACACTGACGACAGCCATGAGGTTTAGAAAAACAATCTGGCCTCAGTGTCAGTGTAAGTGGATTATCAGGGTCAGGCTTCATCCTTCACCCTCATCACTCTCAAATAACCACCGGCTCCAAGTAGTCGCTGTCATGATGCTTTTATTTTGGCGGGTAGTTTTGCACAACACACACACTGTAAACGCAGCAGAGCCCGGTGGGATTTTATAGTAAGATCAAGTATAAGTTCTGATTCTGTTCAGATCGTATTTGTTGAGTAGAGTGTCTGTCTGCTGATCAGCTGATCAACAGGAAATGAAAGAATTGATTAGTCCAGTCCCAGCTTCCTCTCCAGTGTGAGGGTTTAATATTTTTTTGTCGTGTTGTCGGTGATGACATGACATCATGTGCGTTTGTTCTCCCAGGGGTACCAGGGGATGGTGGACGGTGGAAACAACATCGTAGAGGCGACGTGGGAAAGTGTCTCCAGCATGCTGCAAGTGGTGAGGACACCTTCTGCACACACACCACAGGATGCCGCCCCCTTCATGTCAGCATGGGGGGACATTTTCTCCTGCTGGAGAAAATAGCGCACATCCAGATAATGAGCTGCGTTGCGTCCTCAGGGTGGGACAGTCATCGGCAGCGCCCGCTGCAAAGAGTTTCGCACCCACGAGGGACGGCTGAAGGCGGCGCACAACCTCGTGAAGCGCAGCATCACCAACCTGTGTGTGATCGGTGGAGACGGCAGCTTGACCGGCGCCAACCTGTTCAGAGAGGAGTGGAGCAGCCTGCTGGACGAGCTCCTCCAGCAGGGTGATGGCTCACTGCAGGACTCCTCAGTTTGACCGTACCAACCATCAACGTTTCCAGTGATATGACTCATCTCTCTCCATCTCTCATCTCGCGTCTCCCAGGTCTGATCGACCAGGACGCGGTCCGCTGTCACTCCGTGCTCCACATTGTTGGCATGGTCGGCTCCATCGACAATGACTTCTGTGGCACTGACATGACCATTGGCACCGACTCGGCCCTGCATCGGATCATTGAGGTGGTGGACGCCATCATGACCACAGCTCAGAGGTAAAAATATCCCGAGGCAAAGGGACACAATAACACAACAAAGTCGCAGAGGAATAGTCGACTATTACAAAAAAACAAAATCACAAAAATCTTTTGTTTTCTAGCCACCAGCGCACATTTGTCCTGGAGGTTATGGGCAGACACTGCGGGTAGGCTTTACTTTACATCACACAAAAACACACACCACATACACATGAAATATATGAGTTACTTACATAATATGTGTGTGTGTGTGTGTGTGTGTGTGTGTGTGTGTGTGTGTGTGTGTGTGCAGATACCTGGCCATGGTTAGTGCGCTGGCATGTGGAGCAGATTGGGTTTTTTGCCCTGAAATGCCTCCAGAGGATGGTTGGGAAGACAACATGTGTCAGAAGCTGTCTGAGGTAACACACGCAGACACACACAGACACACAATAATAACAACAATTATTTAAAAAAATACTACCTTAGTTTAGTTTCTACTTATTTCCAACAGTTGTTTTATACTGTGTCTTTCCAACAAATAGCAGACACATCAGTGGGTTCATCCTCTGGGACCTGGATCCAGCTGGTGGAAATGCAGAAGGTTTTCTGTCATGTGTCATGTGTTTCTTTTATTCTCCCTCTAGAACCGCGCCGACAAGAAAAGGCTGAACATTATTATTGTAGCTGAAGGAGCCATAGATTGCCACAACAAGGCGATAACCCCGGATTATATCAAGGATGTGAGTACGGTGGTTTCCCCTTCCGTTGGTGTTTTCATGTAGTATTTCCTGTGTGTGTGTGTGTGTGTGTGTGTGTGTGATGATATTTTAATTTAATGGCAACTGTTTCTCTAGCCTGTCTTCTTTCTGCTTCTGCTTCACTTTGCATTTGAATTTGAATATAAGACACAATAAGAGTGAAGCAGAGCCTGTGTTCTCCTTCTGTACCCAGTTGGTGGTGAGCCGCCTGGGCTTTGACACCAGGGTCACCATCTTGGGTCATGTGCAGAGAGGTGGGACCCCGTCTGCCTTTGACAGGATCCTGGTGAGTGAAATCTTCTCTCATCTTCTCCATGTGCGAGATGATCAGTAAATATAACTTTAAAAAAAATTCTTCTTGTTTACCATTGAATATCCTCACCACACTGTTCCTCACCGACTCTGCTTCTCATTGCTTTATTCTTAACTGTTGTTGTGGTGACCTTTTCGGTTTGACCTCATATTGTCGTTGACCCCTGCAGGCCAGTCGTATGGGCGTGGAGGCAGTGCTGGCGTTGTTGGAGGCGTCTGCCAACACTCCGGCCTGCGTCGTGTCTCTTGTTGGCAACCAGGCGGTTCGACTGCCACTTATGGAGTGTGTTCAGATGGTGTGTGTGTGTGTGTGTGTGTCTGTCTATGTCTATGTCTAAGCACTCAGTCAACTAATTCCTGTGATGTGACTTTAAACCCGGAAATAAAACCCTGACCCTGATGAGTTGTAGTGTTCGAACAGACTTTAGCAAACAAAAACACACACCACATACACACTCAAACAGATCACAGACCACAACAGACAGATGATTGTAATGAAGGATGTTGTTTTCTGTCTCCTGTTGTCATCAGACCCAGGAAGTGCAAAAGGCCATGGATGAGAAAAAGTTTGAGGAGGCGGTCCGACTGCGTGGGAGGTCATTTTAATTTATTTCATTATGTTTCCCCATTGACTCTGAGCCAGTGGACTCTGGTTAACTGTGTGTGTGTGTGTGTGTGTGTGTGTGTGTGTGTGTGTGTGTGTGTGTGTGTGTTTGTGTGTGTGTGTGTGTCTGTAGGAGTTTTGAAAACAACCTGACCACCTACAGACTCCTCTGCTACAGGAAGGCAGACTCTGAGCTTCCCAGTGTGAGTGAAGTCCTCTTCGTTGTGTTGTGTCTTATTGTAAATGTATTTCTGAGTATATTGTGTGTGTGTGTGTGTGTGACCTCTGCCCTCCGTCACCCACAGAGCTCGTTTAACGTGGCGGTGTTGAACGTCGGCGCCCCGGCAGCAGGGATGAACGCCGCTGTACGTTCTGCCGTCAGAGTGGGGATCACTGAGGGCCACAAGATGTTTGCAGTCAGTGACGGCTTCGAGGGTTTTTCCAGAGGACAGGTGAGAGTAACACTGTGTGCAGGTGTGTATTATTATTTATGTATTCATGTATTTACATGAACATGTCCCACACACATCTGTTTTCACACAGTGAGTAGTGATGCAGTCACGCTGCCCTCTGATAACAGTGTGTGCAGATAAACAGTGGTGCTTAGTGTAAACCAATTACTCCACTCTCACAGCAGCTACACCACATAGACACATACACACACACACACACACACACACACACACACACACACACACACACACATCGTCTTTGTCCTGGCTGTTTTCTACAGATTGTACACATCCTCTTCACAAACACACACACGTTTCCTACCTTTGTTGTTGGTGACCTCCGACCTGTTGAAAGCGATGAAGCCCAGAGTGGCGTTGTCATGTCGACGGATTAGAGGTGATTGAAAGTGAAGCTGTGATCCCTGGATAAAACCCCTGATAACCAGGATGCTGATTATAAGGAAGAGCTGCTGCAGGTTGAAACAGCAGCTGGCCGATAAGAAAGAGCAGTGATAATATGACAGAGGACAGGGACGGAACCTGTACTGATATGTCACCACACAGGGAGTCAGGGCGACGTCATACTTCATGCTGGTGACTCAAGAAATCAAAGAAACTAAACTAAAAGTTTGTTTTTCCTTCATATTGGTCATTGTTTACATGATACTGAGTGTTATTTTTTGACTCGCAGTTCACTGTGTGGTGGAGGGCGATGATTTCATCTGTGTGTATTTTGATTTTACAGATCAGGGAGATTAAATGGGGAGATGTCGGTGGTTGGACTGGTCAGGGAGGATCCCTGCTCGGGACGAAAAGGTAAGACACTGCAGTCGCTTAACAGGGAGATGTGTCCAAATCATTTCCTATCACTATACTAGATGTAGTACTGCGTATACTTCTGGTTTTGTGTCAGGTGCAATTTATCTTCTTTTTCTTTTCTAATAAGAAAAAGGAGATAGATGAGTCATTCATATATTTAAAGCTGTATAAATAAATGTCTCTCCATAAGGGTGACTGGAAAATGTTCTTTCCTCAATCATTGAAATATTCTCAGTGTGAGTTTCACATCTTGTCAGATTGACAGCATTGTCAATATTAAACTGTTTGTGTGTTAGAACTCTTCCAGGAAAACATCTGGATAAAATCGCTGAGCAGATGAGGATCCATAACATCAACGCTCTGCTCGTCATCGGAGGATTCGAGGTACGTAACTTGATGCTACTTCACATACTGACATTGTTTCGTTACTGGCAAAAAAAAACTTATATTGTATTTTACTTTGATTTAGAATTTGTTCATTAACTTTGAATGATCTGAAATTGAGATAATGTCAATATTTTTCCATATTATACATTTAATGTTAATTCGTGTTCATGTGTGCTCCTTTATACAGTATATAGATAAAGTTATAGATATAGATACATTAGTTAATTAATCATGAAGACCATATTTAAAAATACAATTTGGCAACTTGGCGTAATATAAATCTTAAACCTTGTTCGTGGAGTCCACTTCCTGTTTGTGTCTCACTTTCCATTGGGATTGGCCTGGCTCTCTCCTTTTGGCTTCTCCCACTTATGAACTCCTCCCAGACTTTTGTTTTGTCACATTTCTTATTTATTTATTGTTTTTTTCAAGGTACTTTTTTTTTTTAATTCCCTACACTGACTTCAAGCCCCTCCCGTGACTAAACACCTCCCATCAGCAAACCCCTCCCACTTCAAGCCCCACCCACAGTCCAATGACTCCATCCTTGTTTCACATTTTCGTATACGATACAGAATAGTTCAAATGAGATTGAACATAAAACACGGTGACCCCCCCCCCCCACCAGCAGCAGCACTAGCCCACCATACAGAATAGTTCAAATGAGATTGAACATAAAACACGGTGACCCCCCCCCCCCACCAGCAGCAGCACTAGCCCCTCCCATCATCTCTCTCTATAATAAAACACTGGCTCTTACTGCTGCAGGCCTACGTGGGATTACTGGAACTTTCCTCTGCTCGGGACACATATCATGAATTCTGTGTTCCCATGGTTATGGTCCCCGCCACCGTCTCCAACAATATACCTGGTTCAGACCTCAGCATTGGCTCAGACACTGCTCTGAATGCCATTACTGATGTAAGTGTGGCTGGATTATTCTGTGCATGTGTGTGTGTGTGTGTGTGTAGACAGGACTTCACACACACGCACACCCACCAACCAGCTGGTTAGAATCTGGGGCTTCGCTGATCGACAGCTCGCGTCCACACATGAACTGTCAGAGAGTTATGATCGTCAGCTGATGACAACATGACGCTCCCAAAAATGTGTTTCTGAAATTTCTGACTGTTATAAATAAGACAGTCTCTCTCTCTCTATATATATACATATATATATACATATATATATATATATGTATATATATGTATATGTATGATGTCAGATATTTGTGAGGGTGCCTGGTTTAAAAAAGTTAATCAAGTAGATTCAGATTTAGGAATTAGTTATTATTATTGTTATTATTGTTATTAAGTTGAAAAATTTATTGTTGAATGCAGCAACTGTGTAGGAAAAAAAAACAGTTTACGGCCTAAAAGAAGTTTTAACTTCTACTTTTCTAACTGGACAGAAACCGATCATTCATTTTGAATAAAATCAGTTCAGGCCCTTAACTTTCCTTTCACTGCTTGTTTTCCGTGTAAACACAGAAAGCGTGACACTGAATGGAACCTGTGAGGGAGATGTTCAGTGACCTTAATGGAATGTACAGCTCTTCTGTTTTCACATAAACTAAACGGCGGTGTACTGGTACGTCAGTGACCGGTGTCCTCACACGGCGCGTCAGGACGTTCCACACAGTTAGTTGGTGGTTGTTGTTGGAGGCGAGCTGCTCAGCGCAGGTCCCAGGTCAGGCATGCAGTGATGTGTTGTGGCATGTTTGGCACGCCTCTGTGTGTTTGTGTGGCTGACAGCTGTGCAGTTAAGTTTGCATGCTGTTGCAGAGTCCACCATCGCTGAACGTTTCTGTCCACATGTCGTCTGTGACGCGTTAAACTGGGCAAGGTCGTCTCCCTGACCTCAGCTTGTCCTTATGCTCGACCGCACGTAAAGGGAAACGTCAGAGCCACTGGAGTCCAACCTCAGTTTTTATCTTGTCACGTCAACACTGTCACATGTCAGTCAGGGTGAGTGCCCCCCTCCCTCCCCCATCTCATCTCCTCCCAGTCAACAGGAAGCCAAAGCCCTCGTCATACCGGAGAGAGCCAGCGAGCGGCGCTCACACACCACACAGCAACTGTGCACAGTCCACGTTCTCTGTGGAGATGAGCTACTACATAGTCACTTTAGTAAAAAACAAACATGTAGTCTTCCCCCTGGTGGTCTAACTCAATATTACGGCCACCATCATCAGGCCTTTGAGTCCCTGCTGCAGCTGTATGAGGCCCGCGCCAACTACGAGGAGCTTTGCATCCCAGTGTGCATGTTACCGGCCACCATTAGTAACAATGTGCCCGGCACCGACCTCAGCATCGGCGCAGACACGTCCCTCAACGCCATCGTGGAGGTAAGATCCTGTACAGTGCGGTAAACCCCGGGCTCTCTCAGCTGAGTGAGCAACAGCCACACTCTGTGAGTATACTCCAACACTTATGATTCAAAAAGCCATGGCACATTTGCATGTCACTGATTGTTGTCACTGTTACGATGTTACTGTGTACGATGTTAGAACAGAGTCCCAGCATGCACAGCTCAGTTATCACGAACCATTTCCAAACACAAACTATTTAACAACATGTAATGTGAGATACATAAAGCAGATAACATCTGTTCATCTCCCTGTTTTGCTTAAGAAAACATGTTTGTATCTTAAAAAGGGAAACTTAACTGTTATACAAAAAATAGATGTAACATATTTAGTGTATAGATGAGGCTCTGACGTTATGTCAGTGTTATTCTAATCAGTGAGGGCTGAACCTGTGCATCACTGACACTCTGAATGTGTGTGTGCTCTCACTTTTCACTTATATCATTTCATAATTTGTAAAATTATAAAAATGTTTTCTGCTGACTGATCATTTTAGCTCTACTCTAATATCCTCCGTAGACTTCAGGCTTCCCTGTGGCGAACAAATCAGCTTTTCCTGTTTAATAACAGTTTGCTCTGTGTTGTGTGAATCAGACGTGTGATCGCATCAAGCAGTCGGCCAGTGGCACCAAGCGTCGGGTGTTCATCATCGAGACGATGGGGGGATACTGTGGCTACCTGGCCACCGTGGGCGGCCTGGCTGCAGGCGCCGACACGGTCTACATCTACGAGGAGCCGTTTGACATCCGAGACCTGCAGGTCAGAGAAAAACGTCTGTCCTCACGCTGTATTATTACTCCATTATTTCCAAGACAGAACAGGAAACACTTCTCCTGTGGCTCTAATGAGGCAGCACAGGTCAGAGAGGTCACATGAGTGCGACAGCCACTTCATCACGGCCTCGCCGCTGGATGTGTGCAGCTGACCCAGTTTACAGCAGCGTGCATTTATTAATAACCTCAGACAGACAGGTCCCATCAACACAGGCCAGGTGGAGGTGATTACAGACGTCAGCACTGTCACAGTGTTTATGTTGTTTACCAGTTACAGACGATAACTGGACCTTTATTTTGCTTTTTATGATACCAGCTGAATAGTAGTAATTGTTTGTGTGTGAGAGAAACACTGCTTTGGAAAAAAAAACAACTTATGATCAGTATATATGGAAAATCTTTTTAAATGACTGATTTTGTTATTTTTATTTTCTAACAAGTTTCTGAAAGTACATCTAAATATGAAGGGCCATAAAAAAGACAGGCAACTGTCAGGTGGATCTAAGGGCTGAAACAGCAGTGTTGGTGCCCCCTGGTGGTACAGATATCACCCTGCACCACACTCCGCTGTGGGGAGTCGCGAAAAGGAGCCGTGTGATTCGCTGGTGGAGCAGCTGCTCGTGAGGGTTGTGGGCCAGGTCTGCTCCTGTTTTCATGTGAAGCTTCGCTCTGTGTTTTCAGGCCAACGTGGAGCATCTGACGCAGAAGATGAAGACGAGCATCCAGAGAGGAATAGTGCTCAGGTGAGTCGCATCACTTTCTTCCTTTATCTGGTCTCTGTTCAAGCTGCTGCTGTTTCCTTGCTTTTACCTTGCTGTGTCTGTGTGTGTCTGTGTGTGTCTGTGTGTGCGAGTGTGTCTTGAGAGGTGGGGAAGTGAAAAGATGCATTTTTAAAATATAATAAATACTTTTGTTTTGTGTTGATTATTGTTGAACATTTTTAACTACATAACACTTCATTCCCCCTTTTTTTTCCTACAATGTGTGTGACGTCATCACAGTGACCTCACAGCTGCTATTTCATGTCATCCATCGTGGCTAATTTTAGTCCACTGCACCATCAGGGTGTGTAAACTGCTCCCAGCAGGACACAGGTCTGTGCAAAGAGGACAAACGTAATATTTTGGACAGTGTCTCCGTGACATTGTGTGTCTGCAGATGCTGCGGCTCAGGGACAGTGGACATAGCAGGATCTATGAATTTTTAAAAGGGTCAATTCACCAAGTTACAAAAAAAACAATCTCTTTTTGATTTCAGTGAAGTAACCCTTTAACTGACCTTCTGAAATGTCATATGTTGTTTTAGAAACGAGAACTGCAACGAGAACTTCACCACTGATTTCATCTACCAGCTGTACTCAGAGGAGGGTCGGGGGGTGTTCGACTGTAGGAAGAACATCCTCGGTCATATGCAGCAGGTCAGACGCTGACGCGCACACACACACACACGCACACGCACACGCACACGCACACGCACACGCACACGCACACACAATAAACCTGACGGAAGCTAAAGCCGCTTCACCTCTTCACCTGATGAAACTAAATAATCTGTTGTGAAAGGGCCGAAAAACTGTGACAAAAACAATCCACTTTTCATGGTCGCAGGAAGATAGTTCCCAGCAGGGAGCCTCATCTTACAAAGAAAACTATTCTCTATCCACAGGGAGGCGCTCCATCTCCGTTTGATAGAAACTTTGGCACCAAAATTGCTGCGAAGGCCATGCAGTGGATCACACGGACTCTTCAGGACTCGTACAAAGGAGGTAAATCATCGGCTGCATGTGATGAGGGGGTTTTTGTTTTTTTTGGTTCCGCCCCGGTGTGTGTCTGTGCCGTGTGTGTGTGTGTGCACGCGTGCAGAAACCCGACTGCTCTTTTTTTAAAGGCTAACACTGCAGTGTTCAATGCAGGGAGGGTGTTTGCTAACTCGGAGGAAACTGCCTGCCTGCTGGGGATGCGCCGCAGAGCTCTGGTCTTTCAGCCTGTGTCACAGCTCCGGGACGAGACCGACTTTGTGTAAGAATACAAACACTCATTTCAGTATCTGTTCACTAGTGGTGTGTGCAATATGGTGCTTTTAAAAATGTATAAATGTGAATTTAAAAAAAATAATATTTTTTACCTTTTCATACAATGATTGTGTTTTTTATAAACGTTTGTTATTCCTTAATATACCATGACTTTTTGACATTTCATATTTGGAACTAAACAAAGACATTTTTGGAGATTTTTCAGACCTGACTATGTGATGACATTGTTTTTCAATGTCCATACATTTTTATTTTTTTGACATTTTTATGCCTTGCTATATGATGATAATATATAATGTTTATTTAAATTTGTCATATTTCACTATTGTATTTTTTGACATCCTTTAGGCCTTACTACACAATGACACTTAATATGCTGTCATGGCATTTTTCATACCTTGCTCTAGAATAGTGTTTTTGTGAAAGCTCTGAACCCTGTATACGTTTCTGTACATAGAGACATTTCAGGAGATGTCTATAGGGCAGCACAGTGGTGCAGTGGTTTGCACACACACAGGGAGAACATCTATGAATGACTGACAGATATATGAAGATATTGTTCAACTTGTGTCATTTCTCCTTTCAGCCACAGGATCCCAAAGGAGCAGTGGTGGCTGAAGCTCCGTCCACTGATGAAAATCCTGGCCAAGTACAAGACGAGCTATGATGTGTCTGACTCTGGCCAGCTGGAACATGTAACCCGGGTCCGGCCCGAAGACAGCAACAACCTGTCAGCTCTCTGAGCCACAACACTGCCACAAGCAAAGAGCTGTACGCCAACATAAACATAGATTCACACAATACTGTCAGCTACTCCTGCGACGACAGACTGACAGCAGATAGAGTTTGTTAGATATTTAAAGATAGATGTAATATTAAAAGTATTATGCAATGTAAATCCCTGGCACAGAGGGGATCTTCTATATTTTAAGGGTAATTTGGAACAAAGTTCTTTTCACAGTTAGAACAACAAGAGAACAGAACTAACTTTGATCATAAGAGCTGGGAAATACAGTTCATAATATACCCAGATATATACACACACCCCATCATGTACTGTATTTTTATTGTAAAGTATTAGTCCAGGAAATGTAGCTCTATCTATCATGAAACAATAAATGGGAACATCTATGTTTCATAAAATCATAAAATCAGCCATGCAGGTGTAGGTGATGCAGTTCATACTTTGTTAGTTTTATTTTCTACAGCACTTTGAGTCCCATAATTAATGTTAATGTTATTAATGCTAAAGCTGCTTATATAAAAAGGGAGTTGTGCCAGGAGCTTAAAGGAACACAACACCATTTTATGATTTCTGCCCCTTTTCCAACTCCTCTGCAGGCAGGTGATTAAAATCAGCCCGGTGGCTCCATCAAACAGACAATAGAGGGAGAGAGAGAGACATACAGAGAGAGTGGGAGAAACTGAGAGGTGAAGCGAGGGATGAGTTAGGTAGAGTGAGAAAGTGTGAAAGGTAGAGCGACATAGACATTGTAATGGCGAGAGAGAAATGTTTTCTAAAATCCTTCTCTGTGGACGTTTCTCTCACCCCACTGACAGCTCGCTCACTATCTCTCTCTCTCTCTCTCTCTCTCTCTCCCTCCCCACCTCCACCTCAACTCATCGGGGTGACTCACCCTATAAGGTCAGAGTGTGGCGCTACAGATCTTGTGGCAGTCAGATAGCTCAGTGGTAAAGACACTGACTCTGGTGCAGGCGACCTGGGTTCGAGTCTGGGTAGGTGAAACAATGCCACGGCAGAGGAGGAGTAAGAGAGAGAGAGAGAGTGGGGGAGGATACATTTTTTAACATCATTTATTTCATAAATTCTCTTTGCAACACACGAAAGACACCTGAGCTAATTGCTCCTCAGCCATGGCTTTGTTTCACCTACCCAGACTCGAACCCAGGCTTCCTGCATCAGCGTCAGTGTCTTCACCACTGAGCTACCTGACACCCTCCGACCTCACAGGCTGAGTCACGCTGGTGTGTTGAGAGGGGGGGAGAGAGGTCAGTGGGGTGAGAGACGTCCACTGAGAAGGATTTCAGAAAACATTTCTCTCGCCAGTACACTGTCTATGTCACTCGACCTTTCACGCTTCCTCGCTCTACCTATTTCATCCCTCGCTTTACCTCTAAGTCTCTCCAGCTCTCTCTCTCCAGGCTGCTTTGGCCTTCACAATACTTTGATCATCACTGGTTTAAGTGCATCGTAAAGGCCTTAGAAGCTCAGTGCTTAATGAGAGTGACGCTGCTACAGGTGTGAAGAGGTGAAGAGAGAGAGAGAGAGAATGATAGTTGGGAAAGAGAGATGGCTACTGAGAAGGATTTCAAAAAAGATTTCTCTATCTGTGTCTGTCTCTCTAGCTATCTCCACCCCATCTCTCTACCTTTAGGAAGATGAACCATTTTGCTCCATCTCGATCTTATAGGCACAATCAAACAGTCGGACACAGCCAGACCCCTGTCCGCCGTTGACTGAGTATAAGATTGAGTTGCTGACACTGCTGCAAGAGACCAGGGTTTGTGTTCTGGTGGGTACAAGCAACGCTACAGCCTACAAGGAGTTGTAGACTGTGTGTTGCAAAGAGATTGTATTGAATATACAATGTGAAAATATATCAAATCAATCAATCGATCAAATTTTATTTGTATAGCCCATATTCACAAATTGCAATTTGCCTCATAGGGCTTTAACAAGGAGTACAGGGTATGACATCCTCTGACCTCTGACCTACACCCTCAACAAGGGCGAGGAAAAACTGCCAAAAAAAAAACCATTTTAACAGAGGAAAAAAAATCTCTCCCTGGCGCCTATTTGTACCTACATGGACTCGATCCCCTGTCTCCTGGTGCAGCGTCAGTGTCTTTACCACTGAGCTATCTGTCTGCCACAAAAACTGTGTTGCAACATCTCAATCTTATACACAATCAAACACACTCAGAAACCACCCCAGCTCACACGCAGATTTACATAATGGACAAAAATCATAAAATGGTAGTGTGTCTCTTTAAAGGTCTGTCCATGTCTTGAAAACTTTCTGTCACTTTGTCTACCTTTTGTTTTACTACCATGTGTACCATGTCCTTTGAAAGTAAAGCTGATAATTGTTAATTAACACATAAGCAACATTATTTTTTGGGCCAGCAATGTGATGTGAGTGTCCTGTCAGAGTAATAAATTAATAATGTGGAAAGCAAAGATTACCGTGTTGTTGTTGACAAAATTTTCAATTGTAACGGAAATGTCCAAAATGTGTCAAAAACGTCACCGTATAGAATGTGGTACACATTTTTGATGAAATTTCTAAAAAATGAAATTTTTAACAAAAACGTCAAAAAACATTTAAAACGTCGTGGTAGAGAATGTCGTCGCAAATAATTGCAAAATTTTCATTTTTCATGAGAATGTCAAAGATCATGAAAAAACATCATATAGTATAGTATGTATCGTATAGTATAGTAGTATCGTATAGTATGCTGTCATGAAATTTTGCAAACATTACATGTTTCACAAAAACATCTGAAATCATAAAAATACGTCATAGTAAAACATAAGGGGTTAGTATGTCGAAAATGTCCAAAAACGGCCAAAAATTCAAAGTGGAAAAAACGCGCTAGAATGGCAGGAAAAAGTGTGCAATCACCCCCCAGAATGATATTTCGTCAATTACACGCCAGAAAACCTCATTTTCTCATAGGTCAAAACTTTGAAAAAAAAAACGTAAGGGGTTAGTATGTCTAAAATGTCCAAAAACGGCCGAAAATTAAAAGTGGAAAAAACGCGCTAGAATGGCAGGAAATAGTGTGCAATCACCCCCCAGAATGATATTTCGTCAATTAGACGCCAGAAAACCTCATTTTCTCATAGGTCAAAACTTTGAAAAAAAACGTAAGGGGTTAGTATGTCGAAAATGTCCAAAAATGGCCAAAAATTAAAAGTGGGAAAAACGCGCTAGAATGGAAGGAAATACTGTGCAAGCACCCCCCAGAATGATATTTCGTCAATTAGACGCCAGAAAACCTCATTTTCTCATAGGTCAAATCTTTGAAAAAAAACGTAAGGGGTTAGTATGTCGAAAATGTCCAAAAACGGCTGAAAATTAAAAGTGGAAAAAACGCGCTACATTGGCAGGAAATAGTGTGCAATCACCCCCCAGAATGATATTTTGTTGATTAGACGCCAGGAAACCTCATTTTCTCATAGGTCAAAACTTTGAAAAAAAACGTAAGGGGTTAGTATGTCGAAAATGTCCAAAAACGGCCGAAAATTAAAAGAGGAAAAAACGCGCTAGAATGGCAGGAAATAGTGTGCAAGCACCCCCCAGAATGATATTTCGTCAATTAGACGCCAGAAAACCTCATTTTCTCATAGGTCAAAACTTTGAAAAAAAACTTAAGGGGTTAGTATGTCGAAAATGTCCAAAAACGGCCGAAAATTAAAAGTGGACAAAACGCGCTGGAATGTAAGGAAATACTGTGCAAGCACCCCCCAGAATGATATTTCGTTGATTAGAAGCCAGGAAACCTCATTTTTTCATAGGTCAAAACTTTGAAAAAAAACCATAAGGGGTTAGTATGTCGAAAATGTCCAAAAACGGCCAAAAATTAAAAGTGGAAAAAACGCGCTAGAATGGCAGGAAATAGTGTGCAATTATCCCCCAGAATGATTTTTTGTTGATTAGACGCCAGGAAACCTCATTTTCTCATAGGTCAAAACTTTGAAAAAAAACGTAAGGGGTTAGTATGTCGAAAATGTCCAAAAACGGCCAAAAATTAAAAGTGGAAAAAACGTGCTACAATGGCAGGAAATCGTCTGCAATCACTCCCCAGAACGATATTTTGTTGATTAGACGCCAGAAAATCTCATTTTCTCATAGCTTAAAAATCGAAAAAAACGTAAGGGGTTAGTATGTCGAAAATGTCCAAAAACGGCCGAAAATTAAAAGTGGAAAAAACGCGCTAGAATGGCAGGAAATAGTGTGCAATCAACCCCGAGAATAATATTTCGTTGATTAGACGCCAGGAAACCTAATTTTCTCATAGGTCAGAAATTTGAAAAAAAAGTAAGGGGTTAGTATGTTGAAAATGTCCAAAAACGGCCGAAAATTATAAGTGGAAAATACGCGCTAGAATGGCAGAAAATAGTATGCAATCACCCCCCAGAATGATATTTTGTTGATTAGACGCCAGAAAACCTCATTTTCTCATAGGTCCAAAATCAAAAACAAACGTAAGGGGTTAGTATGTCGAAAATGTCCAAAAACGGCCGAAAATTAAAAGTGGAAAAAACGTGCTAGAATGGCAGGAAATAGTGTGCAAGCACCCCCCAGAATGATATTTCGTCAATTAGATGCCAGAGAACCTAATTTTCTCATAGGTCAAAACTTTGAAAAAAAACATAAGGGGTTAGTATGT
>JAFBJQ010001860.1:560939-712026 GCA_016785345.1 Trinectes maculatus | reverse complement strand
AATGCGCTAGATTGGCAGAAGATAGCGTGCAATCATCCCCCAGGGTGATTTTTTCTCCATTATAGACGCCAGAAAACCTCATTTTGGCATGGGTCAAAAATCGGACCAAAACGTAAGGGGTTAGTATGTCGAAAATGGACATCGTTTAAAAGTGGAAAAAACGCGCTAAATTGGCAGAAGATAGCGTGCAATTATCCCCAAAGGGTGATATTTTCTCCATTAGACGCCAGAATACCTCATTTCGGCATGGGTCAAAAATCGGACCAAAACGTAAGGGGTTAGTATGTCGAAAATGGCCCAAAATGGACATCGTTTAAAAGTGGAAAAAACGCGCTAGATTGGCAGAAGATAGCGTGCAATCATCCCCCAGGGTGATATTTTCTCCATTAGACGCCAGAAAACCTCATTTCGGCATGGGTCAAAAATCGAACCAAAACGTAAGGGGTTAGTATGTCGAAAATGGCCCAAAATGGACATCGTTTCAAAGTGGAAAAAATGCGCTAGATTGGCAGAAGATAGCGTGCAATCATTCCCCAGGGTGATATTTTCTCCATTCGACACCAGAAAACCTCATTTTGGCATGGGTCAAAAATCGGGCCAAAACCTAAAGGGTTAGTATGTCGAAAACTCCCCAAAATGGACATAGTTTAAAAGTGGAAATAACGCGCCAGAATGGCAGGAAATAGCGCTAAATCACCCCCCAGAATGATATTTTGTTGATTAGTGGCCAGAAAACCTCGGTTTCTCATAGGTCGAAAATTTTAAAAAAAACGTAAGGGGTTAGTATTTCGAAAATGTCCAAAAATGGCGAAAAATGAAAAGTGGAAATAACGCGCCAGAATGACTGGAAATAGCGTGAAATCACCCCCCAGAATGATATTTTGTTGATTAGTGGCCAGAAAACCTCATTTTCTCATAGGTCGAAAATTGAAAAAAATGTAAGGGGTTAGTATGTCGAAAATACCCCAAAACGGCCTCAAACAAAAAGTGGAAATAACGCGCCAGAATGACAGGAAATAGCGTGAAATCACCCCCCAGAGTGATATTTTGTTGATTTGTGGCCAGAAAACCTTGTTTTCACATAGGTCGAAAATTAAAAAAAACGTAAGGGGTAAGTATGTCGAAAATGTCCAAAAACGGCCTCAAACAAAAAGTGGAAATAACGCGCCAGAATGACAGGAAATAGCATGAAATCACCCCCCAGAATGATATTTTGTTGATTAGTGGCCAGAAAACCTCATTTTCTCATAGGTCGAACATCGAAAAAAAACGTAAGGGGTTAGTATGTCGAAAATGTCCAAAAACGGCCAAAAATGAAAAGTGGAAATAACGCGCCAGAATGGCAGGAAATAGCGCTAAATCACCCCCCAGAATGATATTTTGTTGATTAGTGGCCAGAAAACCTCATTTTCTCATAGGTCGAAAATCGGAAAAAAATGTAAGGGGTTAGTATGTCGAAAATACCCCAAAACGGCCTCAAACAAAGTGGAAATAACGCGCCAGAATGACAGGAAATAGCGTGAAATCACCCCCCAGAGTGATATTTTGTTGATTTGTGGCCAGAAAACCTTGTTTTCACATAGGTCGAAAATTGAAAAAAACGTAAGGGGTAAGTATGTCGAAAATGTCCAAAAACGGCCAAAAATGAAAAGTGGAAATAACGCGCCAGAATGGTAGGAAATAGCGCTAAATCACCTCCAGAATGATATTTTGTTGATTAGTGGCCAGAAAACCTCATTTTTCATAGGTCGAAAATCCAAAAAAACGTAAGGGGTTAGTATGTCGAAAATCCCCCAAAACGGCCGAAAACGAAAAGTGGAAATAATGCGCCAGAATGGCAGGAAATAGCGTGAAATCACCCCCCAGAATGATATTTTGTTGATTAGTGGCCAGAAAACCTCGGTTTCTCATAGGTCGAAAATCGGAAAAAAATATAAGGGGTTAGTATGTCAAAAATGCCCCAAAACGGCCTCAAACAAAAAGTGGAAATAACGTGCCAGAATGACAGGAAATAGCGTGAAATCACCCCCCAGAATGATATTTTGTTTATTTGCGGCCAGAAAACCTCGGTTTCTCATAGGTTGAAAATTTTTAAAAACATAAGGGGTTAGTATGTCGAAAATGTCCAAAAATGGCCAAAAACGAAAAGTGGAAATAACGCACCAGAATGGCAGTAAATAGCGTGAAATCATCCCCCAGAATGATAGTTTGTAATTAGTGGCCAGAAAACCTCGTTTTCTCATAGGTCAAAAATTGAAAAAAAACGTAAGGGGTTAGTATGTCGGAAATGTCCAAAAATGGCCAAAAATGAAAAGTGGAAATAACGCGCCAGAATGGTAGGAAATAGCGTGAAATCACCCCTCAGAATGATAGTTTGTTGATTAGTGGCCAGAAAAACTTGTTTTCTCATAGGTCGAAAATTTAAAAAAACATAAGGGGTTAGTATGTCGAAAATGTCCAAAAATGGCGAAAAATGAAAAGTGGAAATAACGGGCCAGAATGGCAGGAA
This sequence comes from Trinectes maculatus, assembly GCA_016785345.1. Classification (NCBI taxonomy): domain Eukaryota; kingdom Metazoa; phylum Chordata; class Actinopteri; order Pleuronectiformes; family Achiridae; genus Trinectes; species Trinectes maculatus. The sequence goes on along the minus strand of JAFBJQ010001860.1, from coordinate 709,517 downwards.
ATAGCGTGAAATCACCCCCCAGAATGATATTTTGTTGATTAGACGCCAGAAAACCTAATTTTCTCATAGGTCAAAAATCGCACAAAAACGTAAGGGGTTAGTATGTCGAAAATGTCCGAAAGGGTACTTCAGTCGTCCTACTTCCCCACCACAAACCTTCCTCATCAAAGCTAAGCCAGCCAGCAAGCAAAACAGGAGAGAGGCTTTTCAACGGGTGTCCTCCGTCTCTAGCCAATACTTTACGCGTAACAGTAATATAGCCTATAGCCTAACATTTTTGTCAGAATTTAAAAAAATCATATTCATAAAATTTGATAAAAATGCATTCAAATTGCATAGTCACCATCATTTATGAAATTAGCAGGATTAAATGCCATAAAACATAATTTCTTGATAGGTCAAAAAACTGCAAGTAACGTAAGGTAATAGTAGTAACCATTGTTCTTACACTCATGATGTGAAGGCCGATCAGGTTGCGTCTTGGTCAATGGCCGCTGATGGTCTTTTGGATTTCGGCACCCTGCTACTGGAATTTTTAAAAACACATCAAAAATTGGTCTGAAACATCATAGTGCAGCATGTCGTCTTAAAATCTGGCCAAAAAATGACTTTTTGAAAAAAAAAAAGATCAAAATGTCATAGTGTAGTATGTTGTCAAAAAATTTCACAAAAACATAAGAATCATAAATCCTTGTAAAATAAAATGTTGTTGTTTTCAAAAACACCAAGAGATAGACACATCCTCAAAGTGAAGCATTCATTCGTAATGTAGTAGATACATTAACATACAGAAAATACTGAAGGTTTTTTGTTTGAGCAACAATTCAAAATCCGAGGAGATATCTATTTTAAAAAATATTTTTTGAAAACTGGGGGAAAAAACATTAAAAATACAAAATGTTGTACATTCACAAAGCTATTGGATATTAAAGAATAAAAAGGAGTAAACTATAATGAACAGTAAACAACTGAGCCAAAATAACTCGTAAACATGACTCTGAAACATCTCCAATGTTTACATTTTTTTAATTAAGTCCTCTACGGTATACAAATATTCACACTCCAAATGTTGTCAAAAAAGCCCATGATGTCTCAAACATTCAATTTCCTGTTATCACGCAGGTCAATTTTAATTTTCTTCACTGTGTGCTGCATTGTCCATGACCTTCCGAATATATATTTCCTCATTTATAACCAGAGACCACTGGACCCTTGCATCACTTCACCTGGTCTCCCAGATGCACCCCATACACAAAGCCCCCCCCCTCCCATCAACTTTTTCTCTGCTCACTCACCAGTCATGTTATCACATGACCAGTCATGTCCAGTACCAGCAGTGGCAGCCAGGTCAAGGATGAAGGTGAGTGGGCAGAAATCACAGTGTGAAGCTGGAGCTCTTGACATCAATGTGCTCGGTGCAGGCCCAGAGGTGAGAGGTTTTGTGGGTCAGCTTCGAGCTTAGTGCGTGATAGGGGGGCAAGTCTTGGTGTATCAATCAGATACAGATAGATTTTTTGAACAGATAATCATTACTGTCTCTAACATCTGGGGACATGGATGGTCGTGGCCACATTGTCATCAGGACAGTATCGATAGTGTAGTCTGCTGTTCAAGAATCTAATTTTTTTTAAAAAATGACATTGGCACTCTTGTGTCCTTAAATATGGGATGATTATGGCACGCGAACCACAAAGTTAATTGCAAACAATTTGACCAAAATCTGGTCGTGACACCAAATTCAGATAGCACAAGGGATTTAAGACAAAAAACTGGAAATCACCTGTTGTTTGGCTACAGAATGCAGTTCGTCAAGTAATAAGGAAGAGTTAGATTACAGGGAAAATGACTGGTGCGGGTTAAATCCGCATATTCAATCAACTTTCCTCAGTTAAGATGAGTTCATAGGGACCCCCACCAATCTAAATCTAGAACAATACGTAAAAACAAAGTATACATATGATATATTCTTTTATTTTTATATTTTGAGATGACCGTGAACAGCGACTTTGAAGATGCAGCATTTTGGCTCTTCCATTATTTGCTGCATGTTCACTGCTGCTGCTCACTAACTCCTCTCATCTATGTATATTGATTTAATATGTATTCAAGCAGTGTCTTTTCCTTAGTATCAGGAAAGCTGTAGTGCAACAAACTTTAGCAGATTTTTATATTTTAAGAAAATAGTCAAGCACATGAGTTTAGGGCTCATAATTCACCATTTGAACTGGGAGTAGTCGTTACTGACGTGTGCTGTTCCTATTAAAAGTGAACTGTGAATACTTTTAGTCGGAACAGCAAACATCATTCTGTACTGGATGTCAACAGTTAAACACTGCTTTGTGCACTTTGAAATTAGTTTACGTACGATACCTTCTGGCCTTTACAAATAGTGGCTTTTTAATTCAAATGCAGAGTAACAGAAAACAGTGACCGTGTTGTGTATGTTGACCATCTAAATGACAACTATTAAGCAGGGGTGTCTCGATACCGACAGCGGTATCAGTAGTGGGCCCAATACCAAGCTCAAGTACTTTGTACTCGCAAATATTCTCCGGTACTTTACAGCAAAGACTGTACTAGCGAGACAAAACGGCACCAGACAACCCACGGAAAGTAAAAATAGCCAGTACTTAAGTTTAAGTACTAACTGATACTGAGTACTGGCGAGTTCTCAAACTTAAGTCCTCTTACTCAACCTGGGAAAAAAAGGTATCGAGACACCCCTACTATTAACCCTTGATTGACTTTCAGTGACCTTTGCAGGTTTCCCCACAAGGATATAAGTGACCTCAATAAAAAGGCCATATTTTTCAATAAGGCCTTTCAGCCTGAGCTACATTCCATCTTAGATAACAAAATGACAACGATAAGAGAAAATGAAATGTTTCAGCTAACAGTGATGTCCATTTTTTACAGTATTAGGGCTAAAACAACTCTCACTCACCCACCGTGTCACTCTGTTAGTTCTATTTTTTCTTCTTAAATAGGCTTTTGATTTTAGAGGAGGAGCGCTTTTTCTCTCCATTGTCACTAGAGTCCTGGGAGGAGGTGCTCTGGAGCTTGTATTCCCTTCCCACGCTCCGCCCCTCCGAGTCCAAGGAGGTCAGAGATGGGTAGCGCCCCACGTTGGGCAGCATGCTCGCAGGCAGCTGACCGAAGCTGTAGGACTTCTCCAGGATGCCGTTGTACATTCCCTTTCCTGCTGGAGAAGTAGCACTTCCATGTGAGAAGGTTACACCTTGGGATTCCGGGATGATGCTGGTAATGTCAGGTGAGCCTCTGTGTGCAAACGGGTGGTGCTCCAATGCAGGGGACGGCGAGGTGGAGGGCGGGCCTGAGGGAGTGGAGGCTGGAGTGGGAGGGAGTGGAGGAGGCGTGGAGTCCCTCAGACTGCTGTTGCTGCTGCTGCTGCTACTGGTGGTTTGGGTGGAAGCAGGAAGCTCTTGGGTTTGGCTGAATAGCAGCAGCTCCTCGCGGGAGATCTTGCGGTAAGGGGTCTCCGAGCCCGGCGTGCAAGTGTTGTGCAGCTGCTTTCGGCTCGCTGACGAGTTGATGGAGTCTGTGTCAGAGTTGCCATCCTGAGTCGGTTCCCTGACAGACGACAATAAAAATGCATTAGCAAAAGTATAGAAACAAAAATGTAATGGTTTGGGTATGGGCCACATTCATCATGCATTACTACGCCCCCTTTTTATGTTTTCTTGGGGTTCAGTTGACCAAGTAGGCAAAAATCTACAGACGTTAAAGTTGCTGCTAATTATTTATATTAGGCCGTTTACCAATTATGGTGGATGAGTAGAGGTATTTCATGCATAACACCCAAAGAGAAATGTTACCATTTAACCCAGAGCTTAAAGCATTAGTGTTAATGTTTGGATAAAACACCTGTGAGTCCAAACTTTAAAACCATTCCGCGGCGTTCCGGCCACCACTACATACCCCCTCCTATCTGAGCTGAACATGATATGTTCGTCGTCTGCCTCGGGGTGATAGGAGAGGGACGAGCTGGCCATGGAGAGTAGGTCGGGGTCTGGAGACATCAGTGTGGACTGTGGGGAGCTCAGCAGGCTCCTGCGGGAACGACACAGGCTGCTGTTGCGTGTCAGCGAAGGCCGGATTAGAGGAGCGGCTGGTGGAAAGATAAAACAGTGAAGGATTAGACCATGTATTTTACCACTACAGAGAAAGAAATCCCTTCTCCTGTGTCTTACTTGTGAACTGTGGGATGATTGGAGGCGTGTCCTCGTCCAGGTCATCCACTCCTCCTGCGATGGGGTAGGGAGGCACTGAAACTCGGGGCATGACCACCCAGCTGTGGTCTGAGTAGAGGCTGGCCGTCAGGCTGGGCAGCCCAGAGTTACTGACAACAGGGAAGCCACAAAGCTTCTCAATCTGCTGCCAGCGGTGGAGCCGCTCCCTCAGGCACGCCGTGACCTCTGACAGGGCTTTTCTGAAAAACAGAGATTAGATATAATAGGGAGTCGTATGCAATTATTGTGATTGACAAACATTACAGTGGTTTCATTTTAGATAGCGACTGAGGCTTTTGGTTTGATCCATCAGGATTTGAACAAGTTTGATACAAGAGCTGGTGAAGTCACCAACAGCCTCAGTTACTCTTTAGCAGGTGCACTGTATGTATACTGTATGTGTGTGTGTGTGTGTGTGTGCGTGCGTGCGTGCGTGTATTTGTATTGAACCGGTATGGCGTCAAGGTTTCGATGCATGCATTTACACCACATAAATTACTGTTAGAAAATTATTGTGTTATCATTATTATTATAAAAATATTGTCAGAAACAACAGATGTCACTGACAGTTTTCACACACAACTTTTATATATCTTATACTTTGTATTCTGTGCACCGTACAGTGACGCCAGTACCTTGATGTTTCAATCCCATATACATGTACTATCAGCAAATTAATGTAATTCATCAGCTACAGCATGTGACTCGAGTGCAGCTAATTGCCCTGTATTATAATAATGTGTTGTTGCGCACACAGAGGCATGAGTCATTTATTGAAAATGTGCTTCAAGCTAACAGATTGTTCGCGTGTGTGTGCATATGTGTGTGTGTTCTTACTTAGCCTCGAGGATCTTGTGGTCCACCTCATCGAGCGATGAACTGTGGGCGACGTGAAGAGTTCCAAACACAGAACTCCTCTTCTTCTTGATTTTCTCCGCCTGAAACGGTTCACAATATAATTGTAATTTGTTGAAAAAGTTATTTTTAAATCTTTAGAATATGAATAATGGTATTTATTGATATTTTTGCTGTGTGCAGTTATTATTTTTTCTAATTGAATCCAGTGACTTTTATTTTGGATTCATGCCACTTCCTGCAATCATCTCTACAAATCTATTCACCAGCCAAAATATTACACTACTGTTGATGTGATGCTTTACTTCATCACGTGTAACGTATGTAGTACTTCATACTACATACCACGACTACAGATCTGCCAGACTGCAGCACACTGGTTTTGAATAATAACCAGACAAGAGTCGACAAGAGTCATATGGCAGTTAGGTAAAACCTGATCCTGACCTGAACCAATTTTTTAAAGCAATTTCAAAAGAAGACCGCATTTATCCTGTGATTAAACACAGGTGCGTCACAGTAAATTAGAACAACGTGGTAAAGTTCATTTATTTCAGTAATTCAGTTCAAAAAGTGAAACTCGTATATCATCGATTCATAAAACACATGGTGAAATATTTCAACATTTTATTTTTCTTAATTTTGACAATTATGGCCTACAGCTCCTGAAAACCCCAAATTCAGTTTCTCAAAGAATTTGAATATTGTAACAAAATTCAATATATAATAGACTCACAGTCAAGCTTAAAACATTTCACTTTGTGTGTACGGAAACTATGACATATGAGCATTTAACTTTTTGAATTGAATTACTGAAATGAATGAACCTGCACCGGTATGAGCCAGAGATATCTCAAATTCTATCAATTTATCAATGCTGAATACTTCAGTTTCCCAGCACCCTATGTGATGAGTAAAATATAATAGTAGCAAACAGCCTTTAAACACAGCAGGGCGGCTTGGCGCTGTGACCTGCTGCAATGCTACAGTGGAAACAAAAAAAAAAGAATGGCAGTTACCTCGTCTTTGGCGACGCTCAGCTGAAACTCCGCATTCTGTTTCTTGATGTTGTAGTATTGCACTTCCACCTCATGCGTGAGCTGGAGCCACTTCTGAAGAGCTTCAGGCACCGAGCGCTCCGACTGCATCTCCTTCTCTGCTCGCTTCAGAGCCTTTCGCACCTTCATGGAGACAAATGACACATCAGGATCTGGAAGCCGCTCTAGTTCACTGGCAAATGTTTGTTCATTGTCAGAAGTTTTTTTTTTTTTCTTCTGTGACACACTGATCAAACACATTAAGCAAGTGAATATTTACTCTACGTTCACTATTTAAATTCTGACCTTGCTGTGTGAAAATTATTCAAATCCTGACTCATCTGCGAGTACAGTGCTCATTACCATCTCATAAATCTTACATATACTGGGGCCTCTCTTTTTTTGGCAAGAATGCAGGGCTCTGGATCATTTGGGAATGAAACAAAAGAAAAACTGATATCTATCACTTCATTTGGAGATTGTTTAGAAGCATGGATGAATACAGTCACATACAGAAATGAGTCAAATGTTACGCTGTTAGAGTAGAATATGCACTGGACATTTAAATATAGTGACAAATAAATTCAGGTCTATTCCGGGGAGTCTGACCTGTACGAGCTCCTCCTCGGCGTACTTGAGCCGGCTCAGCTCACACTCAGCTCCCTCTCGCAGCTCTCGCAGTCTGTGAGCCTCTGTTTTGGCCCCAGTGATCTCATCCCTCATTTTCTGCTCCAGGTTCTGCTTTTCTACTGCCACTGTCCTGTTCTCCTCCTGAGCTTTTTCTAACCTGGGTGGGGGTGCGAAACACGTTGTTTCGTTCAATCGAGGAACGTTTACCCTCCATCACTATGTTCTGATGTACATTTAAATTGGTCTCACCGGCTCTGCAGATCTAAGAGGCTTTGTTCAGCATGCTGCAAGCTTTCCAGATCTTTCATCATCTGAGAGATGTGCACCTTGCTGGATTTGTTCTGTACATAAGCAAACCAGCAACCTCCAACGCCGATCACTATGGAAACCATCAGGACAAAGTCTTTCATCCAGTTATGTTGTGGACCTGCAAGGGGAAGACAGAGGACAGTTAATATTGTTCATTTCATGAAAATCTTCTGGCCATCAAAAGCATTTACAAACGTGGTCTCTTTGTGGTGATGGTGTTTGAATGATGTGCACACGTACGGAGAGGAGGCCCGAACAGCACAGCATCGAGTGCCTTCAGGTTCAGCTTCTGTTTGTGCCGCTGGTCTAATATTTTCAGCTGCATCGACATAAACGACGGTTCATTTGCTGCTATTCTGTAATATAAACAGACAAATCAGCTATTAATGATACTGAGAGCATTTAGTGACTATGCACAAATGTCTCAAATGTTTTGAGCATTTTGCATCCAAAATGTTACATGACTTCTTACATGACTTAAATATAAAGTGCTCAATTCATCACATCTGTAAAATCTACTGCTATACAGGACCTGCTGACAGGTTAAAGTTGTCTGAGCCCAACACATCAAGCTCTTTTCTGCTGGACATGGTTGTATAACGATCAGGGGGGGGGGAAAGAGTGAACTAATTCTGCAAGAGAAAACTGTTTGTGACATAACATACAATAAATAAGAAGCATTTTTTGACCAGTCTCCACTGGCCGGGACCTGGTGTGCTCCCTTAAAGACATTGGAAAAAAATATCTTAGCTGGAAATCAACAAAAGTGTCGCAGTAACAGGCTGCACAGTTGCAGGCACTAAATTTATAGTCTCTTGACTGGAACTAAACAGTGAACCATTTCTGTCTGCACGTCTACTTTCCAGCTTGAGCAAAACAACAATATATGTGACAGTTTTGCGATTCGAATCTTGACAATATTTTGTGTCCCGTGATGGTCTGAACGCTGCTCCAAAGGTGTCTTCACCATCGGAGATGTAATTCTGAGACAAACTGGACGACTGAATTCAAACGGCTTTGGCCTCACTGGACGTGTAGGTCATAAAAACCTCAAATCAGCTCCTACTAAGAACTACAGGTATGTTTAGGTGTGGGATGCACACACGTATAAACACACTGTTCTCCACATCTGCATACCACCACCATCTTGAACAGCGCAGACAACATGGCAGCCAGTACCCCTTCACTGTGACATCACTTCATGAGTCAGCGCCCGTCGGGCCTGAGGCAGAATATGAAACCCCTCGATAACCCCCTCTGCTCTACTCATGCCGTACATGCAGTTTGCAGGGTGTCACATTCCACAGGTGTCCAAGCAACCTTTGAGTTTCTTCTGTAATGTCGACTCTCAGATTACTTGGTCAACTATTAAATCTCTGTGGTGGTCAAAGGAATTTTGGGAATAATTTGGGCACTTTGAAAAGACTAAACTATCAAATGGTGACATTTTCCCCCACACAGCAGGTAAGATTCAGATACAAATTATGATGCTGGTTGCATTTTACCAAAACTAACTGGATGTGCACTGAGGTGTCATTTTCACCCCTTGCGTTGCCTCTGATAACCAGCAGTGGGCAGCATTTAACAGAGCAATGAAAACTATGGCTGCCGTTCGATACAGTAACACAAATCAGAATATTGTCCCTGATCATAATCACACTGTTCTGCTCTTCAACAAAGACACAACAAGAAATCTGCCACAATATTAAAGGTGCAGAACAATAGTAATTAATTTTACACTGATAGGAATGCAGTGCACCAGTTATGCGCAATGACAGCAATTTGGTGAGCTGTACATACCGAGGTAAGGTGTTCCCTGTGACGCGGAAGTCCCGGAAGTTATTCTCATACTGCGGCAGCTCCACGGACTCCTTCAGCCACCGCACCGTGTCCTCCATGGTCCAGTTGTGGACTAAGACATGGAGGGTGGACGGAGGAAGGAAGGAGACAGCGTTACTTTACGTTGACGCATCAAGCTGTTGCGTTTATCAAGAGTTCAAAGCGGTACCTTCAGAGGTCTTCCAGCCCTTCCACAGCTCCTCTACTGTGATGTGTTGGTCTTCACGGTGCAGGTTGCTGTGTTTGTTGGTTTGCTGCTGCTTCATGTCTTCTATAATAAACTACAAAAAAAAAAAGAAAGAGATTTTTTTTGTTTTTGTGTTGACAAATATCAACATACATGCGGTTTTGTTGACTTACAACATTTTAAAATTGTGCCAATACAGACTTTGTGCTTGTCTGCATAAGCCCATGTGTGGTTTTGACAGAGGGAGCAGGAGAAAGTTGGCTTTGCCTGAAAGTCTGGATTTGGATTTCACTCTGTCACTCTCTGTCTTTTCACTCTCTTTTCTTCCTTTTAGGGACATTAGAAGAAAGGCACCACTTCCACCTGTGTGTGTGTATGTATGTGTGGGTTTTCGGTTTCTGGCTCTCCTCCTCTGCTCGTTTTGGACTGAATGCCCCTGCAGAAAGAGGCATAGCAAACCAACCCACCAAAGAGCTGCCAGACCAACAAGAAGCATAGCTGGCTATGTCAAATTCCTCTCAGAGCCTTATGTTTACATTTGCATGATCTTTCATCAACTTTTGATGACTAATTAGCCATTCATGAGCCCTTTATAAGTACAAAACTAAATGTACGGGTTGTAAAAATTTGCACTAACATAGCATATTTGTGCAGAGCAAATTTCCCTTGGGAGTTTCCTTATACAGTCAAAATCATTTGAATTCTTACTCTTCAAGTCGCAGTTAAGTAAAGTTCCAACTTAAAGTATGGAGCTGGTGCCGGAAGCACCTTCGCCTAGCAACTCAAAACGTGGAAACAGCTGCACCTCCTGGTGAAAGCAGTTCTTATAAAATACAGATATTACAATTAATTGATTTACAAGACTTGATTTTTTTTTTATTTTGCAGTAAACTAGGTCTGAATTGACTGTGCTGTCTGTAGCAGCAAAGAAAAGGCCAAATAGGCTCCAGTTTGGAGAAAACTCATAATGATAATGACTATTCCTGAATTATGTAAAACTGATGGTTGAAGCTCCAGGGTGCGTTGACATGCAGCACTGCCATGAATCATAGCTACAGATTAATGAGATTCCCATTTGACTTTGAGAATAAAAGCCAGATTCAAACCCAGCGTTAAAGATATCCGTGCCTGCATGAAGCCGCGAGTTACCATCATCGCTCTTCTGCTGCACCAGATTTCTTTGAAAAAGTCCTGGAGGCCTGTAAAGAGACATCTGGAGAAGCCGCATTGACAGAATTGTCACGCTGACACACAGACGTGGCGTTCGTGTTTTCAAAAACCACCAGTACTTTCACACACGTCCACAGTGTGCACAGACTGAAGCAGAACTGTGAGTCTGACATTAAATACACAATGGCTGTCCAGGTTTTTTATCTGGTTGAACCTACATCTCCAATCTGTGCCAAACACTAGCAGGATGGAGGGTGCTGCCAAACGGTGATGCCAGTTCCTGTTATCAGCAATAATTTCCCACTTCACACATGAACCTGCTGTAGCACACATGCTTCTGAACAAACATTCAACATGCACGTTCCTACTAATAGCCAGTAATGAGCAAACATAGGAAAATATTGACTTTGTATCTTATATACATAGGATATATACAGTATATCATGAAAGGACAACATATTACAAAATTGACACATACAATTGTAAATAATAAAATAACTTCCTGTTACCAACAATGTGCATGTTTTTTTATGGTTCCCATTTGGAAGAAATGGAGAAATGATGGAGAAAAACATTCAAGAGTGGCCTAACACTTTGCATGGATTTCCCCCGACCTCCCCCACCCCCCATCTCCTCCTTTCACTATTCACATGCAAATAAGTTTTCTGGCTGACGTAAAGCCCGGCCTGTACTGAAGGAACCAGCTCTCTGCTGAGTCACTGAGGAGACCAACAGTGTGTGCAATACCAGTCCAAACAAATGCCCAACAAAGCCTTTCACTCACTGTTATATATGAGAGATGAAGTCCAACTTCCTACTGACACAGAAGCGAGGATATTTGCCAGAGTACAAAACGAGAATAGGGAAAAGGAAATCTGATGAGTGATTGGACGTGTATTTATTTTGATAACTTTCTTCATGGCCATAAAATAAAATTTAAAAAATGAAACCTCGACTTGTGGACAGCGTCTGCAGATTAAGATATTAACAAATCCACCCAAACACAATCTCACCAACTTCCCATTAAAGAGAATTTCCAGACACGTCATTCAAATATTCCTCCTTTCTACAGATTCAGCCGAGAGTGAAGCATCATAATGGTCAAAAACAGCTATGTGGTGCTTTATCGGCCACATCTAACATGCGGCAAGCTACAACGTTAAGGGTGATGAAACCTGAAACTAGGTGTTTAAATGTTATGCAACAGTAAACACTGAAAAGACGATGGGACAAAGTGTCTCAGCGCTGCCCAGGGAACCACCACGCAGTCCAGAGAAGACAACAATACATGCACACATCCTATAAATGCACACACACTGAGGTCTATCGCAGACGGGGTATGAGACACACACAGGCAAACAAAGACACATTTGTTCACATCAGATTCCAGATTGAGGAGTATTTGGCTGAGTCTGAGACATTTCCCATGAGCCTCTGCTCTCTCCAACAGTCGACCTCACATCTCCCCTGTCAGCCCTGTCTCTCCACATCTACTTGTCTGATGTTTCCCTCCAAACTTTCCCAAACCTCGACGTCTGTCAAACTGCACATTAAGATATTTAAAAATCCACCCAAACACCCCCCTCAAAAAACATTCCCTGACATGTCAATCAAAAATTCCTCCTTTCTGTAGGTTCAGCCGAGACAGTTGACCACATTAACCAAAACACTTGTCATTAAAACCAACATGCAGAACGGGCCTCATTTTTCCTCCATGCTGTTATGCACTGACAGTCAAGAGACACTAATGTACACACACGCAGCAGCACCATCACTCCCTGCTGCGACATGTGTTGGATTCTTGCAGTTTCAAAGTGATGTAACACAATCCGACCGAGTGTCTCCTTGACAGACGGGCAGCACGCAGTCCAGCACCTCCAGGAGAGGACATGCACCTGCTGTCCCCGCTGACTGTGCTCAGCAACGGATCCGAGTGTCATTCAAAACCCCTGACGACGCCCAGACGCACAGAGTAATCAGACAGGATTATGTCAAACAGGATTTGATTCCTAATAAAATTCTTCCACGATGCTCAAATTACACGTGTGTGTGGAAGACAGTAAAAAAAAGTGATTTCTTTTGCTTCTCGAACTATAAATACACATCAAGAGGTCCGCTCTTCCTGTTTGTGTTTATTTAAGCTGCTGAAGATGTAGAGAAAGGCACAAAGACGGTTTGATCTGAGACCGGCAAAATCTTTTCCGCAGCCGCAGCTATCCTATAATCATGACAGCATATGTGAAATGAAATTGTGCAACTCTCAAACTGTCAAATCTACCTTTTGCCCCCATCATGCCGATGGATTCTGACAAAGATCTATCAGCTTGCCTCCTCCCTTAAGGGCTGTTTGTGCTCTGCCTTGACTCTCAGCTCCGAATATCAACTTCAAAAGCAGCCAAAGCCTTTCTGGCTCATCACACTGAGTGAAAACTTTTACAACACTTTGGTGAATGTTGTCATTTTAAAAGGGAACTGAGCCACTTCCTTGTTTGCTCTCACTGTCTTACCACCCATAGTGAGCTTCAATGTGTCTAAGTACACATGCCAGAAAGGAACATTTTGTGTGTGTGTGTGTGTGCACCCCATTAGAGAAAATCGCAGGAAACAATCGCAAAGCAGTTGATAAAACCAGTTACTTGTTACATATAGCATCATTTAATTTCTAATATACATATGAAGACATGAGGCAGAGGCATTTTATAGCTCCAGATCATTACGCCGTGGTCGCTCACGTCCGCGACTCATCAACCTGTAAATCATGTGTGTCTGTGTGTGGCAACATGCTGATAGGTCGGTTAATTTCCCTGTAACATAGCAACGCTGATTGTTGTTAAGTAACGGAGAAATTTTAAGGGTTAAACAAATTTCGCGCCAGGTAACTCTCGAGAGACTGATAACAGCTTATTTCCCTCCAGGGACGACGCTGACTAAGATGGTTATGATGAAACAACATGCATTATGCGTCCAATTGCAGATAAAAACTTGTAGGTACGTTTAACAAGCCTTTGCAGCAATCTGGAGCAAAGCAGCGTGACTGCATGACTACATGACCCCCTGTCTGAACAAGGTCATCTGATGCATGTAAAACCATATTGACAACGCCACAAAGGTGCTCAAGAGTTCAGGCCCGTTAATACATGGACTGTTTAATGCTGCTTTGAATCAATCAATTTATTTATTTGTTATGTTTTATTCATAAATATGATCATAAGTATTTTTCTCAACGCTACATCAATCAAGCTAGTAAAGATTACCCATCGCCAGCATCACTGTCAACATATCTCTCTCTCAAATGCCTGTCAAGAAAAGACTGGATATCCATACCATAGCATTCCCATTGCACACATGACCGCCAACTCATCTTAGTCATCCTCCAGAGTTTTAGGTGGGGTGAGAAGAACTGGAGAAGGAAAAGCAGGAAGTGTCACAGGGATTTTTGTTAGACGGGTCTAAGGTTTCAGCCAAGTGGCTAAGGGGTGAGACGGTTAATGACGATGTTGCCCCCAAAGGCCGGATAAAGCCTGATGTATAACCCAACCCCTCAAGACACTCTACCCTCACCCATAACTGTGTCACTCCTTCTGACTCACCGCTGCCAAGACGCACTGTTTCTGGTCAAATCTGATTTGATGCAGATCTTTTCTTAAAAGCAATCTGCAGGAATGAATTGTCATCCAATTTTAAAATGGTTGCACTGGTTCTTTGTTTTTCTTCAAGCCACATACTAAACTCAAGTAAACTTAAATCTTAAAGAGTGACAGCAAAAGTCCATTTGTTTTGTTGTTCGACTCGCATGACAATATCTGTCTCTTAATAAAACGAAGTGATTAGCAGTGTCTAGTTTTTTGAGAGGAGTATCCATCATGTTATGAAACCCTGCCACCAGAACCCTGAGAAGACGCTTGGAAAACCTTGTTAATGAGCAACGGCCAAAAACAACTCGGCCCCTCTGCTGCATAGAAACACACAGGAATCATTTCCCTGATAAAGACACACCACCACAGTACATACAGGAATCAGAGACACATGCTCAGACGCACATCCCCTTCACATGGGCCCGAGGCCAGTTGTTACACCACAGCCCTTAGGGGTCTCTGGGTATAGGGGCCAGCTTTTTACCACAAGGCTGCAGGGTGTAACTGTTTCTCACACCAGCACAGTCAGTTAAAAATGACTCCTGCCAACACACACACACGCACACACACACACACACACACACACACACACAGAGAAAATGTGACCAGGGTCCCAAGTGGTTTCTTTTGGACGTAAGAGGTTGTTGATTACCCAGAGACGCACAGGGCAAGGCGGGTCAGAGAGCTCTCAGATGTCAACACTAGACCTCTAGTCACTTACAGAGACCTGTCCCCCTCTCTCACCACACATCCACACACAAGTCCATGTCTTGCGATATTCATGGGGACACTGACAGTAACACTGACCAGGGCCATGCAGAGACATTTGAAGGGGCAGATTTTTTTTTTCCTTATTTCAAGATAAATATTGACATCATAAATATTTTTTATTCGTGGATTATTTGTTCAAACATTTTTATTGAATGTTGATCTTTTTAATGGCCACTCAAAGGGCACTTTGGACTGAAAGGGGCAAAGGGGCAGAGGCTAAAGCCCCTCAAGCACCCCCACTGCACGTGCATGACACTGACCTTCCCAAGTTCCCTAACTTTAACCATGTCAAGTCCAACACTACACTAAATCTACTTCTGACACTAACTGCAATACCAAGTCTTACACCCCAACCAGACATTTTCAAACTGCATATTTTTGCAAATGCTTGTACAACATTGTTTGTGATGATGTGTCAGTATGGAGTATGACATATATTCGGTTGATGACTGTTAAATATTAAAAAAATAATTTATTTCTGTGACGGCTCCTTGTTGAGGCCTGCGGCTACAAACCCTGCTACAACCGTTAGTCACAGTTTGCACTTCAAATATTATGCTTGTATGAGACACTCCACATGCAAAAGGTAATAGTATAAATTAACACGTAATATTACAGTGGTCCACTATAGCAGTCAAACAGTCTGTATTAAAATTGCAGCTTGACACATTTTCAAACAGTCATGAAAGTTTTGGTTTTGTTTATCTTGGTGGTTTCCAGCCCTTTTTTCTTTTGACCCACATGAAATTAAGATT
The DNA here is from genome assembly GCA_016785345.1 of Trinectes maculatus. Classification (NCBI taxonomy): domain Eukaryota; kingdom Metazoa; phylum Chordata; class Actinopteri; order Pleuronectiformes; family Achiridae; genus Trinectes; species Trinectes maculatus. The sequence goes on along the minus strand of JAFBJQ010001860.1, from coordinate 694,079 downwards.
TTTTAATGACAACATGATAACATGATTCTTGTCCATTTACTATGGGAAGCCTTTCAAGATATTCTGACCTCAGACTGGAAACCACAACTGAAACCCTGAACATCACACACGTTGATTTAGAGTAGGTGTTGTTTAAGCGACTTGGTTCACGTCTTCTTTATTCAGGAAACTCACCTCCACACTCTCGTTGACCTCTATTCCTCCATCGTTGTCGTCATCCAGCTGTTTGTGGATGTGCCGTAGCGCCTCCAGACTGAAGCGGTCGGCCTCGCTCATGCATGGTGGCATCACTATATGACAGGGATCTGCAGGAAAAACACACAAAAAAAGAGTCAACCACTATTAAACAGAACAGCAACAGAACAGTAAACAATAAGACTGGGTTGAAGTCGAACCCGGCACCTGCTTGTCAAAGTGATATCAACCAATGCTGCTACAGTGAAACATTAAAGAAAACAAAATTATGATCATTTAAAAAACGGGGGGGGAATCTAAAGTGTGTAAAAAATGTGTACGTTTCATTTCAAGTTTATTAGGACTCAATTAGGACTTGAAATTCAAAGTGTCGGACCTGGGACTTGGCTTGGTCCAACCTCTGTTAGGGGAACAAACAGATTAGCAGTTTGCATGATTTTAGTTATTGCATTATACATGCAATATTTGTGCAAATTAGGTGGTGGCTAATATTTGTTCCCCCAGACGGATACTTAAACACCTCTTTCCTCCTACACGAAGCCCTTACAGGCACTGTGTGCTAATAGGGCTCCACCCATCCTCAGGGACCTTACCACACATGCCCTTCGAACATTTAATATCCTGCACTCCATACTACTGTTTGACTTGGAAGGAGGATAAGTATTCAAATTATACTGTCCTTCTGATGGTACATTTCTGAATTGAGTTACTCATTATGGGGTATTCCACAGTCTAATGTATTTCTCTGTAGGGTTTCGCTTGTAGTATGAAGAGCAAAAAAAAAAAAATCTTCGACATGGGCTTAAAGCCAAACCAGAACATTGTCATAGCCTAAAACGACAAAGCAGATGAGTTAACAAACGGCTCAATAGTAAACCCTGATATTTTCTCGTTCTGTGCATATTAAACAGCTCAGCCCCCTCTGAGCAGCCACTTGGTCATGAGCTCTGTCGTGTGCTGTTGTCATCCCAGCAGATTCCCAAAGCACCCCCCCCCCTTCTGTTTTTATTCAGTCCCCCTCCCGTCCCACCGGGGAAGAGAGCCCAGCTTTCCAAGCAATAGACAGTTTGAGATGGCCAGTTGCCACACTGTCTCAGTGGAGCCACGAAACACACACACATACACACACAGAGAGAGGGAAACAGTAACTCATAGACAAACACATACAAACAAAAAGCCACATTTTACTAAGTTTCATGAACTACACACACACACGCACACACAAGGACTTTCTAAAACTTACAGCCGGTTACGCAGTGACAGTCACATTAGAACACTCCCTGCTTAACAAGTTTCTCACAAAACACAAAGCCACAATGCATCCAATGTCGACAAAGCACCACCCACACAACACAACCACAACAAGAACCCAGACATGAATATTAGGCTGTTTGTGGCAAGTATCTTTCGATCAGAGAAGCTAATTTGATCACTGTCAGAGAGCTGTGAGTGAACTACATGCATCCACAGTAACACAGTCCACGAGTATGATAACTCATCACACTGTAACCTCCACATAACATGGTGTATGCACACACTAACACTTTGTCAACACTACTTTTAGCTTCACTGCAGTAAAATAAAGACACTGGATAGACATGTGTAAACTAAAGGACATAATATCAATATAATTAGTCTAATTTCAGCAGTGTCGGATGTCATTTGCTTGTCTCGCCACTTTACATAGCCTGCAGTTTGCATATCATACATATCTGGCTGCTTGATTATTTAAATGGGCAGAAAACTCAAACATTTTACTTGTGGTTTCAGTACACACACGAGTGGCTTCACTTCCTTTTGTGCGAGTGAGATTCACTTTCATTGTTTTACAGACTTAAGAAGTGACAACAGCAAACTTTCACATAACAGGTTTCAATGACGATGATTTTTTTTAAAGTGCTTTCTACGCTAGTGGCCTAATTCTGTTCTACATGAGAAGAACTCTTCGTGAACCGACTTCTTCTGAAGCCCTTAGGGGGAAAAGATAATTCAGAGATAAAAAGAGCAATGCTGTCAATCATTGAGTATTTGGGATGGCCCACCTGGTGCGCAATTCAAAAATATGACAGCAAAGGCCTTTCCTATCCAAGTCCTATTTTTAAGTGTGTCTAAGTATGTTAAGGGACAGTAGTGAGCGCCACAATGAAGAACCATGTGACAGGAAGTGGCTGTCCATGACCCACAGCATTCTGCTGGGACGCACACACAAAAAAATCCAAACAGACGGGAGAAGTGGTCCCAAAAGATGACAAAATTGGAAAGCACTGGGTTATTTATAGCCCATCAGGCTTCCAGCTGTCAGGATATAAAAGCTTGACAATGGCAGAGGTCTCCCTTGCTTAAACACACATGCAGATGTTAGGTACACACTCCCAGCAGGAAGACACAAGCAGGAAAAGCAGTCGGACGGTAAATTACTTTAACTCAGGAATGCATGAAAGCTGTCACGGAGTATGGCAGCTTCAGTACAAAAGAATCAGAAAACAAAAGCACGTCGCTGTCAGCTGCCTGCCTTAAAGTTAATTCCAGCGCTTCTAAATACGTTTTTTTGTCCATTACATGCATGTATTAAGCTGTAAGGCAGGTGACAGGAGACACAGAAAGAGACGTGTGCTGTGTCTGATGTGTTTACTGTGAATTTTTGGGGACTTCCTTGAACTAGGTCCCTCGTGACATGCCGAAATCATATCATATCCTGTCAAAATCTGAGTGCGGCTTTGTTTAAAAGGTATAAATTGACATCTTGGCAAAGTGGCCGATCCGTGGGACTGTCCGATTATCAGTGAGATTTGGGATATTTCAATTACTATACCAATTTGGTCTGGATATCAAACTGTAAATTCTACCACAAACTATTTACCATGATGCATTATGTAAACATCACCTCAGGACAACACACAGTTTAGCGAGATATAACTTTCATGCACTGTTTTACCTGGTGGACTGCTTACAAAACAGTTCGATATCATGGATATGATAAACAGATTTCACAAAAACTTTTCATTTTACACAATCAACATTGTAAGCTTTGGAAATTACAAAAATTCTTGATGACGCCCTGAAGATGAAGACAAAAAAGAGTAGGAAGACTTATGTCAGTGACTAGAAGAACATGTGTCATTAAGACATCTTGTCATTGGCTGGCAGCCCTGAGACGAGCTCCCCAGCTGGGAGGAGGAGGTTGAGCCTTGACCTCCCTCTGTCCATCTCACTTCAAGCCTCATCTTGGATGAGGAGCCACATTCAGTGTAAGAGTATCTCAGCGTTGGGAGGGCAGCGGGTGTGTATGAGCATAGCTCACGCGATATTAAGATGGCAGGATTTGATATGCAAGGAGACTACAGGGGGCGCCTCGCTTTACCTCGCAAACTGATCACGATTTCTCAGTTTCCACAGATATGTGGACAGATATGAGACATTGTCTCTGTCAGTCTCTCAGACACACTAATGTCAAACAGTATTCGTCTCAGTGGCGGAGACCCCAAAAATCGATTGCTAGGATGATTCGAGAAAGCATCACAACAGAATGTCAAGTACCTTCTTGTGCTCATGATGAATTGTTTTTAAACAATAATACATCCCATGCAAAAACAACTTTGGTGCTTCAACAAGCATGTATATATACAGTGTATGTGTGTGTGTGTGTGTGTGTGTGTGCGCGCGTGTGTGTGTGTGTGTGTGTGTGTGTGTGTGTGTGTGTGTGTGTGTGTGTGTGTGTGTGTGTATATAAGTATATGCATGCTTGTTGAGGCACTAAAGTCGTTTTTGTATGTATGTATGTATATATGTGTGTGTACATACATACATACATACATGTATGTATTATGTATGTTGGTATGTATGTATGTATGTATGTATGTATGTACAGACAGACAGACAGACAGACAGACAGACAGACAGACAGATAGATAGATAGATAGATAGATAGATAGATAGATAGATAGATAGATAGATAGATAGATAGATAGTAGAAGTATGAACAGAGTATTTGGATGGGAGGGCAGATGAATTGCCAAGTACATACTGAGTTGACCAGTACTTAAAAAAAGAGCAGAATAACTTGATTGACTGTTGCAGTCAGGACACAGGATAACGGTGGAAGGGGTAACAGTGACTATAAATAGTAGTGGTGATTAGAATATAAATAAGGTAATTTGCAATGACATACATGAGAAGACAAATGTAGTCTAAGTAATATTAGTCTCATGAAGAGACATTGTGCAGTGCAAAAGAAGCAGAGTCAGTTGCGGTAAATTCTAATGGCTGATGGCAGGAATGGCTTCCTGAAACTGTCCTTGTGGCAGCAGAGCTGTCTGAGTCTCTTCTGTATATACATGCAGCATTAGTGATCAATTAGACACCAACAGCAATTTATTTCTCTTTTCACTAAATGCTACAGTTACAAACAAGCTTTGTGGCACACAATGTGCATGTCATGGCAAAACAGATTGAACCTGTTTCACTACATCTAAGTCTAAGAAATGTATACACATAAAGTTCAAATGAAGGGGGGAAATGTATAAAACATGTCTCTAAAGTCAACAAACTATGCTAAATTACACCTCTCAATGTCCTGGGTAAACCTCTAATATTGGAGCAGACAAGTTGCCAGACTCAACATTAAATCCTGCTGCTGTGATGTAACGACGATCACAAAGAGGAGTTCAGGAGACTTCAATGTCACATCCCTCTCCAGCCATTCTGTACAGCACCAGATACACCTCTCTCCATACAGGATAACATGACCACTGGCACTATGCCAAAGCTTGATGATTATCTGTGTATTTACCACTATGACAAATGAGATGTTAAGTATATCCTGATAAAATGCATATCCTGATATGCATTTTACTGATGTTAGCCACTAGTCTGACATTTACAAGTTAAAAAAATCTTAATTTGCATTCAATGCATGGTAATTATTGCATAAGTGTGTGAAAAGGGGGAGGGCATGTCACATTAGAGTGCAACAGTGTGTCCCCTGTAACCACAGCCCATATGGTAGTGTCATAAGTCAAGCTGACGGGTCAGTATGAAAGGCGAGTAAATAAAGCTTCTCCAGAGTCTACCATTTCAGCTGATCAGCAGCCATTAATAAGACACAAATATCATTTGCCGCCGACAAATGCCGCCAGCTTGTGCAGAGAGGGACAGAGAGTTAGAGAGAGAGCGAGGGGGGGTTGTCGGTTGAAGAGGAAGAAACAAGATCCAAGATACAGAACGTGTTTGTACGTTACTCTGTTTGCACAAGCTGTTAAAATGGACACAGTCGCAAGTGTTAATTTAAAAACTGATCCCTACTCTCTCTCTCTCTCTCTCTCTCTCTCTCTCTCTCTCCCTCTCTGTCTCTCTCACACACACACACACAGACACACACACACACATGCGCGCTCACACACACACACACAATGATGTCTCACTTAAACCTGATCCAACCCTGAAGTGGATTACCTTTGTTGCAATACGTCAAATGTAATAAACCATGATAACAAAAGATTGTGCAAACAATATAGGTGGAGGTGGATCAGCTCAAGCTGTGTGCATGTGTGTGTGTATGTATATGTGTACACACACACACACACACACACACAGAGTGTCTGATTAAGCCACAGATTTTCTTTTAAAAGAAAAGGGAAAACTACGGGGGGGGGGGGCGGGGGCTAGTAGAGCAAAACGTGTGGAGGCCCACCTAGTCTGATCTAAAAACTTCCAGAAAAGGAGCTGCTCCTTGGACCCGGCGTCCTTGGAATGTTTCAATAACAGCCCCAAACACGCGATGAAGAGGATGAAGCACGAGAATAAGAAAAAAGCAGGAGGAGAGAGAATCAAGACACAAGAAAAGCTCCAGCTAATTAGCTGGTTTAACCTCGGACATGCTCTTCTGGATGCAAGGTTAATGGATATTATGTCTATGGACACAGAGACTAAGAGCAGAGGGCAGAACTGAGACAGAAATCACATGCCAGGCTTTAAAAGCCAGTGAATCGCATGATGAGAATTTAACATGTACTGGCCACGTGCCATAAGAAGAGTAACAAGACACACACACACACACAATGATGTCTCACTTAAACCTGATCCAACCCTGAAGTGGATTACCTTTGTTGCAATACGTCAAATGTAATAAACCATAATAACAATAGATTGTGCAAACAATATAGGTGGAGGTGGATCAGCTCAAGCTGTGTGCATGTGTGTGTGTATGTATATGTGTACACACACACACACACACACAGAGTGTCTGATTAAGCCACAGATTTTCTTTTAAAAGAAAAGGGAAAACTACGGGGGGGGGGGCGGGGGGCTAGTAGAGCAAAACGTGTGGAGGCCCACCTAGTCTGATCTAAAAACTTCCAGAAAAGGAGCTGCTCCTTGGACCCGGCGTCCTTGGAATGTTTCAATAACAGCCCCAAACACGCGATGAAGAGGATGAAGCACGAGAATAAGAAAAAAGCAGGAGGAGAGAGAATCAAGACACAAGAAAAGCTCCAGCTAATTAGCTGGTTTAACCTCGGACATGCTCTTCTGGATGCAAGGTTAATGGATATTATGTCTATGGACACAGAGACTAAGAGCAGAGGGCAGAACTGAGACAGAAATCACATGCCAGGCTTTAAAAGCCAGTGAATCGCATGATGAGAATTTAACATGTACTGGCCACGTGCCATAAGAAGAGTAACAAGACATAGAAACTAGATGTTCATAGAAGCAGATATTAATAATAGTAGCTTAACTCTTATAGGGAAACTGAACTCTTAACAGTCAGTCATGCAATAAATACTTAAAGTACACTATGTCATTTGCACTTGTCACAGTGAAATTTTCCAATAAGATATTTAATGTTCGAAAATAATAGTGCTGCAAATTCATTAAGAAAATACATTTCTTGAGTACTTAAAAGAAAAATTTAAAAATACAAAAAAAAATCCAGTTGGAATAAACAAGAATTTTGAACAAATTTCATGTTTTGATATTAAACAATTATGTTTAGCATTTGGTTGAGTGAGCTGTAAAAATCCAAACAAATCTTAGTCTTAGGGCTTAATATTTGCTTCATGTAGGTAGATTACCAATGGTAATCAGCAAAAACTTAAAATATCATATTACAGGTGCATTGTTGCAAAACAAGCCAAACAACCTCACAACAAGTAGCATAACAACCTTGAGAGGAAAATATTTGAGCCTTCTAAATTAGCAGGTGCAGAGCACTTTCAATCTGCTTTAGCTTTATTATTACTTATGTGTACGTTCCTCTTAGATATTATATTCCACTGAGTGTCTTTGGAAACATACTCAAACAAGCATTTTGGTAGAAAATTCTGCTCCCATTAAACCAACCGGGAACGCCCTAAACCAGCTGATGTTTGCTCACAAGGCAAAGATGTGTGGTTTTACTAATGAAAACCTGAGACAGAAAACTGTCTCAGGTTTGATGTTTTGCACTGACAGCAGACAGCGTGGTTAACTTCATGCCAACTTCCCTCTTCTCGCCTTCCTGCTTGACAGGATTCTAATGTTTATTCAAGGTATTGCTCGAGAACAGCTGAGTTTCCCCATGCGACAGAAAAAATACACTGCAGACAAACAAAGTGACACAGTGACAAAATGTCAACTGCTTCTTGCAACAAAATAAAGGCCACCATCTCAGACACACAACAGAGCAAAAGCAAACAAGGCCTAAAGCAGTGACACACATTTGACCCAGTTGCCTCTGGAGAATCGGCGGAATTGGAGGTGAAAGCCAAATTGGAACTTACAATGTCCAATAAAGACACCGGATTGTTATGATTATGATTAAGAATAATAATAATATTACTGTTGTAATATAATATAATATAATATAATATAATATAATATAATATAATATAATATACAGCCAGGTGGTGATTATTTGTAGGTTTGTCACTGTCAATGACCCCTTTCCAAAGCACATGGCTCAGTGTTCATACTAAAATGTCAGAAGCCATAAATCTGATCTCAGAAACATCAAAACTGTCAGAGACACAGATCCTGAGTCTCACCGTTATGTCTGGTATCTGCCTGAATTAGTTGTAAATTACCTTTAAATGAGTTTGTTATGAGTGCGGGTCTGAGCATGGACGGCGGTGGAGACAGACTTGAGAGGGGACAGCATACCAAAGAAATCCACACTGCTTCTTGCCCCTATTGCCCAGGCCACCACATCACGTGCCCCCATGCCAAGGGAAAGTCCCTGAAATTAGAGGGGCCCGTTTTTCACGTCCACTACCTAACTTTAAACCCCTCTCCAAAATATATTTTTAGATCCATTTGCCTACATTTCAGTAGAGAGCCGTCTGTAAACATGGCATCTTCCACAGAACACATACTCAAACATTACTGCAACAAAAAAACTGTATTTCAGGATTAAATAAAATGTATGATTTCACTTGCAGCGCTGAGATACGTAAGGCAAATACAGTACATGGGATTAGGCACAAAATGACAGGCGATGCCAGGAAGCCATGTTGACAACGTCAGGCGTCTCTGAAGGGCATGGCATTGGCTTCTTCCTGTGTTAAGGTGACAAGTATTAACGCAACGGGATCCAACCCTCATAAAAGGACTATGCAATAACAACCTTCAATTCTGAAAAGGTAGAGGATTTCTTTTTATGTTAGGGAATGAACAAACAGAAACTTTTGCAATTAATCAATTCATAACGTAGTTTATACAAAGTCAGAAAACAGTCAAACTGATCAACAATGTTCAAATTGTTAAAGTAACCAGCAAAAACAAAAAAATAAAACATATTTCAACTGAAGTAGAAGTAAACAAAGGCGACAAATTCTCATGTTAAAGTAGGTGAAAGCGGCAAATAATTAGCAGTTTCCCTTTAAAATCTGACTTTATGATTACCAACTGACAAACAGTTAACTAATTTCGCGTCGACTCAGAGAACAGCCACAGACAGAGAGGTCAGAGAAGAAAAAGGAACATAGATCAATATGCGTTTGCATTATTGTGTTTTTTTGCCTGCAGCTATTCAGTGCAGCTTATGTGTCACGAAGGGCTCACCGAGCCAACAGCCCACGCACTGCCAGCTGAGGGATCAACACCTTACCGTGTGGTGGAGCTGGACAACAATAGCCCCACCCCCCCAGGCTGGGTGACGGGAGGCACTGCTACTGTAGATGACTCACAGCAGGAAACACTACAGCTGACGACAGCGACCTACATCTCTTACTGCATGCGTGAATCAGCTTAATAGCTGACAGCATTGTCTGTTCACCATTAATGTGGGCGTTACTTAAGTAACAACTATTTTTCTCACCACTACGTTTCGCCATTTTAGTTTTTTTGGAAAGAGACAGAGAAGGACAGGAAACAAGAGTAGGGTGAATGACACACAGTGACTGGTCCAGCCACACAACCCCCTATCATATCATCCCCATGAATAAAACGCTGCCTATGTGGGGACCTAAACTTAAAGTTGTGCTTTAGACAAAGAGATGTTAGAAGAACTGATAAGTCAGGTGCTAATTCTCTATGGCTTCATTCAGAAATCTGGCTGATGAGAACCGTGAGAGTGAACCAATAAAAAAAAAACTGCTGCTATAGCAATGACTTGTTTTCATATTACTCACCACAAGCAGCCTGTTGAAACATAACAATTTGGTATTGTATTAATAATAAGTAATAAAATGACATACTGAAAAGGTCATTTTTGTTTAAATGTGTTTGGTTCACATCTCATTGCCTCCATGTCTGAAACACAACGTCCTGATTTTATTTAATTATTTTATGTGGCTCTTGAGGAACACTTCAGAGCAGCCTGTTCTCATCAGAGAAAGGAAATGGCTTTGCCTGCTGAGCCGTGTGCTACAGAACCAGGACACTGCGCAGAGTCCAGGCAACACAACATGCATTTCACCTCAGCAAGCGTTGGGTGAGGCAGGCAAATGTTACACCACCTTTCCAAACAAATCCCTTCATTAATTCAGTTGCTCTGCATAGACATTTTGAATATCACCTCTGAGCCAAACACAGCGAGCACCAGTAGACTGCCTGCAAGCAGGAGCAAGCTTTGAATCAAACTTGACAATCTGATCATACAGATGGAAATGACAGAATAGAAAAGGAGGGTGCAAGTAAGAACCACTAATGTTTTCTTTGCCACATCTCTGCATGAGTGAGTTGCATGATGTGCATGCTACACGCAGGCTCCATATCTGACACGACTATCACCAGGCTGAGAACTAGATGTTCCTTGCAGCAAGAGGAAAGGCTTTGTTTGTTGTAATGCCAAACGAGCTAAATACACAACACCATTAAAACAGGAGAAGACCACGTTCCCACTGCCACCCAGCCCTCAGCCTTTACAAACACCTCACTCTCGCTTCTGTTTATTTTCTCCAGGTTCTGCCGTTATTTCCGAAAAATGTATCGAGGTGATTCGTGTCTGCCAATAATTGGGCTCCTGTTTAACTTGACACATGTAACTACTAATGTTTTTCTTAATACAGGAAGTAAGTGCAGATGAAAAGGAACAAGTGATTGCTGGTGACAAAAACCAGAGTGACATTGTGCTATTTTAACTGAAAAATTAGATTAGCATGGCCACAAAATGGTATCTGACTTCAGTTATGATGCGATAATGTTTATGATCTAATCTATGATCTAACGTGATTACAGCTGCACCAACATGACTGAAGGCTATTAGTTATGGGATAACTATCAGAGCCACTGATGAGACATAATTAACTACATAAAGGTCTACATGACATGAAAACTTAACATTGGTGTTTAACATTATATATACAAACCTGGTAGGAATCTGACACAACTCATATAAGACAAATTGCTCACTTGCGTAAACATCCTTCGCCCTCATCATGTGCGTAAGTTCAGAAAATAAATTCCAGCTTCTCTTTAACTCTTACATTACTGGCCCACCTTATGTTAGACCTTACCCCCTTACTGCTCCCATTATGGTGGCATGGCCAAATCTTTGAACCCTCAACTGCTTCAGTGACACCACACTAACTCTGACCTAAATTGCTTTAGTGTGTTAAAACACACCAGCTGGCAAACCTATTCGCTCCCATTGACCAACGCGACTCCATAACCTAATTTCTGGATATGCAAACATCATATAGTTGTAGTCACAGGTTTGGCTGTAAGGACATAGCACCACAGCTAACACTTAAATGTGTGGAATGAAGGAAGTAACAGTAAAAGGAACAGTAATGGCATGTTGCTCACGATGACAAAAGGAGGATTATATGCTTTTTCCAACAGCCTCTGTTAACTGGGTCAACCTTTCTTCCCTCGCCACCTTGTTCCTGTTACAAGTATAACTGCAATAACTGCAACAGTTAAACAAGTATAAGACGAAAGCCACCAAGCATGCACACCTTCAAATGATCAATAAAGGAAACACAGGTTTTTACAGTAGCTGCTTGAGCACACAGCCTTGTGTTTTCCTTGCCTGATGCCATGCCTGTAAAAAGCCAGCTGACCTTTGCAGGGAGCTGGATGGGAAATAGGTAATGCTGCGCTCGGGTTTACTGACACTGTATTAAGTGACCACTATCGCTTTAGTCACTGCCTTTCATTGTTTGTGGATAGAGAGAGAGAGAGAGAGAGAAAGAGAGAGAGAACTGACGACGTCCCATGGCCTGTTTAATACTGTCATACTGTTGTTGTTGTGGAAAAGGGCAAGAATACTTAATTCATCAGGATTCTGTTTACTTTAAGGTGCTGCTCAACACGTGTTAGCAGACAGTGTGACTGCTTAACTGCTGCCCTGGAGGGGGTTTATTACTTTCTCCAGCAGCAGTGGGTGTGTTGGATGAACATGCATCATACATATACCTCTATTTGCAAGGATTTCCATGTTTCCTGAGCTACAGCACGCTGGGTGTCTGTCACTTATGGCAGCACAAAGCTGATATTTACATATTTACTACCTGTGTTAACATCCAAGTGCAGGAGTAAAATAATAATCACTTAACAATTGCATTTTTAACTCTCTAAATAGTACAGAAGATAAATATAAAAATAATATTCGCAGCAGTGACTGCTGTATGTAAAAGAAAAAGAAAATTTACTCTTGGATCTTGATATATTCCGGAGCTTTCAGTGGCATTTCATTGCCTTCATCAGTGGACAGTTTGCTGCACCAACTTGGAGTGATTACTTGCCGAAAACCAGAAAAGCTAAATTTGCCAAGACAAGTAAAAATTAATAACCTGCTGAAGGCCATGGTACAGCCGAAAGCTACAAAAGCTTAAGGCTTAGAATAAAGACTACAAATACAGAGGAACTGCCAACATGACTGCCAGATAAAATCCACCTTCCTGCACCCAGCAAGCTTAATAACAAAAAGAAAGAAATAAAAGAGAGAAACTTTATTTAGTCCACACAATGATAACGCATCTAGCTCTGCATTTTTACCCATTTACCCACATCTGAGTACTGAAGAAGAATAATTTATTAGTACACACAAGCAGAAATTACTTCTCTGCATTTTCAAGGTGCCCAGGGAGCGAATTTGGAGGGTTAAGGGCCTTGCTCAAGGGCCCAAAGTGGTGGACGGTAGCAGGCAGATGGTGGCGTTTCTCCCAGTGCTCGGCCAATCCGGGGTGTAAACCGGCAACCTTGCGTTCCCAAGCTCGATGGTGGCCCAGGTCTGGGATGGTGGCACTTCACCTAAATCTTCAGCCAATCTTGCGTTTATTTGACACATCATTCCTCAATGCAATCCACTAATACGAATGTTCAACTGCACAAAGTCTCGTGCATGAAGCTGGCAGATTGACTGATATTATTTTCTTCACAGAACAAAACTGACGTATTTGTACTGTCACATTTCATGTGACAGTACAAATATGTCATTGCACATGCAGCTGTCCTGGCCTGAAGAACCCTGTATGATACGGGCTTTAACCTTGAACATCCTAATATATTTTCCCAGCATGCACTGAGAAGTTGATACCAAGAAGTCTACTGTATGTAACTCCAACATCCTAATGCATTTTGAACAACTTCTTTCAGTGGTTGATATTACTATTAAGTCCTGCTTCTTATAAAAACCACTGCACATACATTAACTTTCAATGCACTACACTTGAAATGTATCTTCGTAATTTTGTTCATTTGTACGCAACTGTGTATAGCTGAGTGACAACTAAACTCTATTCTATTCTATTCATACCTAACATTTTTCTTATTTATATTGACTACTGAGTGTTTCTCCTTGTTGAAACATGTTGGGATGGTGGCGCTTTCACCCAAATCTTCGGTCGATTCGGGGTTTGAACCGGCAACTCCTCAGGCCCAAGCTTGCTTGTCTTCGCCACCACTCCACAACAAAAACATTACATTACACTATTCACATGTATGTCTGCCTATAAAACATTACATCCTCATATCATATCCAAGTCAATCTCAATGCACACAAAAAATAACTAGACCAGTGTTACAACACCAGTTCAAAAGTAAATATTGTGCTGTTTTGCTTAGATCCTACTTTGTGGTAGTAAACAGAATGTAACAGGTATAGTCTTACACAACACAAATACAAACAATGCATTGCAATACTGCGAAAATACTTCCGTTATAAACATGTGTACAAAGACCTTCTTATGTAAGCCTTTAGTATAGTGTGACTGTAGTACAGTATAGGGACTGATGTAGTCAATGAAATCAAGAGGGAAATTTAAGGAAGCCGCAGGAGAAGAGAAAATGAAAGTAGTCGTGACACTATCAGAAATACAAAGCTTTCAACACACAAAGTCAAACAATGGCTCCAACTATAACAAACAGGTCAACGCTAGAAAATATATCATACTGTAATATACTGTACACTGTTACTGCAGACACCTTAAAAAAACGTTTACGGTACACAAACTACCAAAGTCCAAAAAAAAAAACAGCTGCAAGTTGTCATGCGCCTCTACATGCAACAAGGTTTGCTTAGAAAAAACAACCCAACAAATAAAATACAGCTGTCTTTCCCCACAAATGGCCCCTCATCTAACTTCTTCAATTAAGGCACCTGTCATGTACAAAAGCCTGTTAAGGGATCAACAAATCAATACTGGCCTCTTCGAAACAGATCCAAAGAGATGGATATCCTCCTCTCATTAGGGTCTGTCAATAGTGTAATTTCAGGGGGGGGGGGGGGGGGGGGGGGGGGGGGGGGGGGGGGGGTTGACCTGTGGCCCTTTGACTGTGATCTGAATTAGTTAAAACACCACCTCAGTGCACCCAGAGGAATTTTATTCACAACAAAAGGCCTGTTGTTTTGGTGATGGTTCTTACTAATGGAGCATATGTGCACATCCTGTGTTTATCCTAAATAACTATATACTACGTATATGCTGCCAGCATCCAGGGTGACTCCATCACAGTGAAGGCGCGTGAGGATGCTCTCTGCATTCCTGTCATGTCACGCATTCCTCGTGAAAACACTGAGGGAGGCGGGGGGCTGGCGGCATTAAAATGCATCACTGTCTATTAAACCCCAGCACAGGGCTTTCCCAGAGAAACCCAATGGCTGGGAGGAAGGGGGGAGCATGTGCGTGGGGGGAGGGGGGGGGGATGCCTGCATAAATAAAGCGGATAACGCATGTGATGTGCACTGCGCTTACCTGTGATGGCTACAACCGCAGCATCAGGCGAGTGGTCGGGCTGGCTGCTGGTGTAAGAGCACCCCGAGCCCAGTACCGCATAGATGACGAGTCCACGTAGCAAGACATTCACCACCTCGTGGATGTAACTCATGGTGACAGTCTATCGATTCGTATCCGTGGGACCGGGAACGAGTCAGGGTGGAGGTTTAAAAATAAAATGGCAAAAAAACAAAAACAAAAAATGTCAGGTGAAGATTGTGGGGGGGAAATAGAAAAAATAACAAATAAATAAATAAATGCATACAAAACGACCAGTCTTTTTTTGAGAAATCGTGGTGTCGCGAGCCAACGGAGACGAGACACCTGGAAAAATGCACCTACTAAAATAATAATAATGAAGATTCCCGCAGTTTGCGAACGCACCGGTCTACAGGCTGAAACCCAGACAGCAGCCGCTGGCAGTAAACCTCACAGCAGCGTGGAAAACGCCGACTAAATAGTAGTTCATGGTGAGTCACGGAGGGAAGAAAAATATAAATAGTTTTCGAAGAACAGTCCTTTAGAGATGAAAACACAAACACAGACAGAAGCGTCTGTGTGGCGGATACCTGCAGTGTGTCAGGAGGAATCCCTCTCAGTCCAAAACAAAAACCGAGGCGGAAATAAATAAAAACAAATCGTTTAGCTGCTCCTCCACTGGTCTTAAATCCTTACGTGGGCCTGTGGGTCGCAGGCAAATAGTGTCTGTACTTCCACGTACAGTGTCCAAACACCGGGGACAGCTCCAGCATATTGAACTCGCAGTCTCTGGTGGGTCCGCCTCTTCGTACGAAACTAGCAAATCCCGTGGCATCAGCTAATACGTCCGGCTCCTCTCCCTCCGTGTGACCCGGTTCCACTGAAAACATTCACCCGCTCCGAGGACGAGAAACCCGGGTTACAGTGGGTTTGCCTCGGTTTGGCATGGCACTGCGCCCCGCAGTCTCAGCAGCTGCTCCGCCGGCGTATGCATCCCAGCCGGGGAAGGAAAGCCGGAAGTCAGGACGCGTTGACATCACTGGGGGGAGAGGGGAGACACTTTGATTAACGCCACCTGAGGTTGTTTGTTTTTGTTTTGACGATAATATAAACACGGGGACGTCGTCCCTCCATCTGCATGTTTCACACAGCTGCAGTGGGGCACATTAATTCAACAATGTTTTTGTTTGTCTTTAGCTAACGCTAAACAGTGAGTCAATGTTTGTTCTGCATCAGAGCGGAGGGATCCTCCACAGAAACTTCGCGAGCTGCTTCACTGTCTCTACTTCCGCTCTCCAGCACGTCGAAGTTTTCGCCACAGGTCCAGCTATCTCATTGGCTGGGCGTTCCCAACATGGCAGCGGCTGATTGGCTGGCTGGTCCAACGTCATTTTTAAAAACCATTTTTCGCGGGAAGTAAATGTTCCCCACGCTTGTGCCAAATGGAGAAACTCTAAGCCTTCCTTCCCCGGGTTCATTAATGAGTTTAAGCTATTTTTTTCAGCGCTGAAAAAGATAAAAAGTAAATATGCTGTGAAATTAAGCTTGGATTTTGCCCGTTGTCTACTCTTCTAAAGTATTACCAACTTATTTTATGTTAATATTTCGTTGCTCCTTTGATTTTTGTTACATCTAAATGCCTGAAAATGTATCCCCTTGGTTTGTTTTTTTTTTTATTCCTAGTTCTATTGTTCTATACCTTATTCTTCATTTGATTGCACTTTTGATATCCTCCTTGAGATGTTGTATTTACATGTGTTCAATAAAATAAAATAAAAAAAAAATGTTCCCCACGCGACTGTCATTATTATTATTATTATAATTATTATTATCATTCCTGTGCTGCCACTAATGACTATTTTCTCGATAAGTCGTCTAATCTAAACGACTAATTTATCCCCCAAAAATCAAATGATTGCTGTTTGACTTCACTTTATTTTGAAAGACCTAAAATGCAAACTTGCTACATCGCATAGCTTGCATTACATTGCAAAACATATGGACGAAAACCTAAAATGTCTGCTATATGACAAAGAGAAAGAAAATAAATAAATATAAACTATACTATAGTATTATATTTATATATAGAAATATATATATATAAATATTGATACTATAATACTATAGTATTATATTTATATACATATAAATATAATACTAAGGTATAGTAGAGTACAATTGTAATGTTGGAAAAATATTTTCCACATTCCAAAAAATATAAGTAAAGGTATACAATTTTCCAAAATATAAAGTATTCAATAGCAATACGATAGGCCGATGTCATCACTTCCATTAAAGTCCCAAAAATTATGCTGAGCCACTATAACACTACAACACGAAAATATGAACTGACTTTGTAAGCCTAAACGTTATTATCTATAAGGCCAACACAATGAATTGTTTGATACAGGCAGGAAGAAGCAAGCTAGCAGGATAGACTACAATGCTACACACGTACACAATGTTGATCAGCGTCGTGACTAAAACATGTCTTTGTTAATTCAAAGAATTCTAACCTGCTTAGAACCCAAAGACAGTCAGCATATTTCAAAAGTATTCCCATACTTTCGACGCGTTTGGTCTTCTAGAACTACAAGCTGGCTCATTCGGCCCCATACCAAACGCCGATTCGCCGCCATTTTCAAATCGGAACGGTGGCGACCCGGAAGACTCTTCACTCCACCTCCGGTACACAGCATTGACTAGTGTTTTGGAGGGGAACTGTTGGGCCTGTTGAAGCGCTTGTTGCATTGTTTTTCTGCAGTTCCAAATTAAATTGAGTAATTTCTCAGATTACAGTCTGACCAAGTAAATAAATGTATGTAATAAAATTAATGTAATAAGATTTTGCTTGCTTTTTTTGCATAGTATCATATGATTTCAAAATAAATAACCATTATTTTGGCAAAACAACCTGTTTTACTCACAAGAAATACAATTACATGATTTAAAAAAAACTGCATAAGATACTTTATGGGCCATGTGATCAGACAGACAACTGTTTCCAGAATCACAAAGAAAAATACTGTGCAGGTTTTCCTATAGCTAGCTCCTATAGCTAGTTTTCCTATGTATGTGTGGGGACCATCCCATGCAAACAGGGATCATTTGAATATTAGACTGTTTGCTTCCTTGTGTTTCCCTTAGCTTGTGTAAAGCACTTTGAATTGCTTTGCTGATTAAATGTGTTATACAAACTTCCCTTGTGATAAAACAACATCAGAGCGCTGTCATATGTAAACAAACGCAGAGGGCTGGTTAGATTTTTTTTAATTCCTGCTGGAAATGAAGAGATACAGATATTTTGAGGAAAATCTGAAATTTAATTGCAAATGTTAGGAAAACGTAGAGTTGCCGTCGCAGTGCAGGTTTGGCAGAGAGACTGAAGCATAACAACTGACAGTCTTACAATCCAAACCTCACCAAAAATTTTAGTTGAACAGCAGATGGACTGATTTTATTTTTCCTCACTGAGCCTGTATTAACCGGAAAATTGATGAAAAACAAATTTGGTTTTAAGACATGTGTTAGGGAAATTGCAGATATTCCTATTAAGTTTTGCTTCTGATAAAAAAAAAAATCAATGCACGTATATTAACTTTTAATGTACTACACTTGAACTTCATTCTTCATAGCTAACATTTTTCTGTTTTATATTGACTACTGAGTATTTTGTTGTTGAAACAAGTCATAGGCATATACGAATAACAAAAGAAAATCTTGAGTTGTATGTATTTGTAAACTTTACACTTGCTTTTACCTCCCTGGACTGGACTGGTTTGGAACGTCTATCCTCATAGATGTCGAATCATTTTATATCAGCAGTAACCAGAGCACATAAGCAAATACTTATCAAGCCCACTGTACATGATACGGCTTTCAAGGAGACATTTTATAGCGACGGCCAGATTGAGTGTTGATTGACAGGCGGCCAATCATCCTGCAATGCAGCACATCAGCCACCAGAAGGGTGGTGCACTGTGAGTGAAATATGCAGCAAGGTATTTGTTGTCTCTAGAGGAACAGACTTCTGGGGGCCAAAGGAGGTACATGACTGATAAGAGAGTCAGCCGTGGGAGTCCTAGTAAACAGGTGGCAGATGTAGCAGGAACCGAGAGACAGGGAGAGTCGAAAGAGAAGAACAGCATAATTCGATACGAGCCCTCAGAGGGGCCAGCAGGTAGGAAGGCAGCCAACAAACGTGGGAGGAATAGAGCAGATGCTACATGTAGGAGAAAGGCTGTGGGAAGGAGAAAACCAGTTCTCAAAATGCTGCTACCTGCCATTTAACAATTTTGCCTTAAACTAAAAATGCTTAAGGTGAACATGAGTACAGTATGCCCAGTCCAAATATTTACCCTGTCACACAAAGAGAGAAAAACCAAGCAGTGGGTCTGGTGACTCAATAATGACTTTGTCACACCTTTCAAGATCTAAACCACCTATTGTTTTGCAGAATAAAGTGGATGACATGATTCCACATTTTATTTTATGAAAGAAAAATGGGTTATTTCACACTGTGATAAGCATTAAAATGTGTTGGACTACAGACATTTGCATTGACTGGCATATTGTGAATAGATAAGAAAAAAAAATTACACGACTGCATTTAAACAAAAGATGACATAACACTGTCTTCAAAATAGGTCAATATATTCAGGCATGAAATTCATCGTTTAACCTTCACATTCACGTAAAATTTCCATAATAAAATAAATACTGGCACTGAAGGTGGCCTTTAAGAGATCAGTAATATTCAGTTGCTTCATAAATACAACAAGGAAAGTGCACATACAGCAGCCTCTAATAATTAGTGACGCAGGCTAATGCCTCTCATCCCCTCATTCATCTGTAACAGCATTATCTAATAGAGTTAAAACAATCAGGAGCAGAGTAAATTGCATGAGCTGATTAACGTGCCGATTAGCCAAGTTTGGAGGTGTTACTGTTGTTCTCTCACATGCGGCTTTTAAAATACAATTAATGCTTCACGCAACTCAACTCCTCATGAGCTCCTCAGCTAAGCCAAGCACTGCTGTGTGTATCAGCTTTCCTGCACAGCATATGGCTTATGGAGGTTAGCATAGTCCTAGCGGTCTGTAGGCTATACTTACATACTGTATAATAACTAATGACATGATCGATTTTTATGGCATATACATTCTAAAGGAGGGTTTGGCTTTTTGTTTGAGCCGCTGCAAGACAAAGATGTAAAATCACTGCATGTTTTGCTTAGCTCTTTCTTGATATCCCACCTTATAGTCTGCGTGGGTGTCGATAGATGTTTGCTCATAGTGGTGTGGTTGTGGTATAGCATACGTATGATGCTTCAAACTGTAGTCTCAGTGCTTCTCAGATGGGCGTGGCAAACAGGAAGATCTGAATGAGCGGCATGACCTTCAGAGTCGAAAGGTCAGCAAGGACAGCCTGCAGTGCGTAGGTCAAACAAAACACAAATGAGATTTTTCATTTTTAACGTCCTCCCCTCCTGACAGCAGCAGCAATTTCACCTTATCCCACCAGGCCCAGGAGCAGGGCTATAAAGAACACCCTCACCCTTTCCAAGAGACATATTTAAGGATTTAAAAAAAGAACCACACAGACTGACATCCGTAATGATGGTGCAGGATCCTTGGGAAGCGACAATCCCTGCTTTAAGGGTATATCGCTCAGCCACCCTGTCCTTTTCAGATCAGTGGGAGATTAAATTTAGGGACCCTATCGTGTTTAGAGAGGGGTTTAAAATTTCAACACTGGGCCTGAGGTTCTAAATATAAGATAAGGAGCAGTATGTTATGGTAGCTTCACTTTCCTAGGGCAGGTGGTAAATGAGCAAGCAAATAGTGCTGGCCAGCATCTTAGAGGGAGCAGATCGGCCTGACGTGCCATGCGTCACATTGTAGTTTAACCCCATCACCTTCGGGGGGAAGAGGAGTGAGTAGAGGGAAGCAAGCGGGGCAAGTCATCATATGGGTTACTCTTGAGTTCAGTCATATGATAGCAGGACCTCAGTATGGGAGCAGCTCTGGGATACAGTGCAGTGCACATGTGTTGCATGTGCAAAACATAACACAGGAGGTACTCTTCTTCCTTTCTGCTGCGTGTCGGAATTATTTTTAATTGAGATTCTGCAGAGAAAGATGGTTGCTGATCTTTATTAGTACTAATCAAAGAGTGAGCTGACTTGACAACGAGCCTGTTGGGCGCAGAGGACTTGTAGTGTTGGTGGGCTGGTACACCGGGTGGGGTAAGAGTGTGAGGAGTTCTTAACTGTCTAGTTTTTTCAGATGTGCATGCAGGAGACTGGGTTACTGGAACTGGCGGGTCATCAGTGGCTATTTACAGCCAGTCAGCGGTGTGTGGGGTACAGACAGAGAGCTGGAATCAGAGTTTTAAAAATACACAAACACTTAAGTCCAATGTGAAACGACCATACCTCAGCTGAGGCGAGCGACGTCACTTCCATCAGGTTCTCGGCGCGGAAGGCAAACACAGCAGCTGCTAGGACTGGAGGACGTTTGAGTTAAGAGGAGGGGGGAGTATTTGAAGAGCAAGGAAAGATCATGGAGGAGTTACATAAGTGAGGGGAGGAGGATGTCGAATAGGACAAAAAGGCAAACAGAGGGAGAAAGTTGAGATACAGCAGGACAGGAGAGGCAAGGCATGTAAAGAGAAGAAATTAATGAAGTAATAATTGTGAGGTATATTATAGTCCTATAATGACAAGTGCATGTGCAATATATGCCAACCTGCAACTATCTCCAGTGAGTCATATCCCAGTAATCGATCCCAGAGAAGCAGCAGCTGGTCAGTCGACAGATAACCAGAAAAGGCCCGCACCATCCACTTAAAGGCAATACGCAGCCTTAGGACAAAAACATCACGTCTTTTTAACTGGACATCTCATTGTCATTAAACATAACACACAGCATTATTTTTCTCAGACTCTTTTTTTTAAGATATAAATGACTTGGTACTTTGTAACTTTTGGACGACTAAGCAAAAGTGAGTTTTTCTAACAGTATTTCCCATAATACACCACATGGTGGCAGTAGATCATAATTACAAAATTGTAATAGCTCAGGAGTAAAATGTGCTTGTTTGCAAGGTGTATGACACTTATTTTACTGTTTAGAAATAAGAAAAACCCTGAGCAATTTTTCTGCACTTAATTTCATATGCCAATAAAAAAAATGTCCCCAAAGTTACAATGAAAGAAAATGTTTTGCTCTTTTGGTTATTTCACTTGTTGATAAGTATGAGTAGATAGAACATTTAAAATCATTTGAAGTGCTCATGCTACTCACGGCTGTGCACCAATCTGTCTGAGGTGGTAGAACAGCTGAGGCAGGTGGGTCTGGAGCAGCCGCTCAAACTGCAGGCACAAAGACACTATACCCTGCACGAGCACATGTGCAATCAACTTTAATCTAAGTAATTCAAACACAGGCAAATACTCTGAAACTCACATTTCAAAGCCACACACAAAAGTCAAGCAACTTACCGAGGGAGAGGAGGAGATGGAGTGTAGTCTGAAGAAGAAGCGGATGTACATTTCTCTGAATACACTGTACAGCTTGGATGGCTCGTTGTACAAGAAACACAAAGGGGCCACTGGGAGATAAGGTTGTACATTCACAATTTCAGATGCACACACATACATACACACATTTGCTGTTACATTGTGCTCATTCTGTAGACAAGTAGCATTAGCGCAGCACATTAATAGATTTAAATCATACTCACCATACATTGAAAACCCGTGGAAAGGGATTACACCTGGGTAAATGAGATTTTCAAGACAAGACACACATGTTAAAAACGGTAGTTTTAGATGCTGGCTTTCTTCAAATGAAAGCAATAAAAGCTGACACTGCACAGCAGAAACCGTAGCCTCTAACATTTAACTTCACTTTTCTGGGGAACTAAAATACAGATGGGAGTGCAGCACCCGGAATGATTACAGGGTGCACATATGAGTTTTAATAAAGGTGCAACCCAAGCATAACAGCATCTTCTATGCCAACATCCAGTAACTATCAGAGCTAAGACAATACATTTGCTCAGAAGTGCCAAGAGTTGTCTTTATGATGCTCTGAAGGAAGTTGCAAGCTGACGTCATCTCTGACGGTCTTTCAACGAGCACCTGCACTTGTTTAATTGAGTTAATTAAATTTTCCCTCAGCATAAGTGCATTAACATAATGTTAACGTCAAGATGCGGGCTCACCGTTGGGAGGATAAACAACAGCACACTCCTCTTCTACTTTCCCTGTTAAAAAAAAAAGACATGTGAGTGGTTCCTTCATCACGATATGATGCATGTGAATTTATGTGTCATTTGCTGGGCCTCATCATCTCACCCTGGGTGTGTGCCTTGGGAGGAGTGGCACTGTTGTATATGAAGTGCTCCAACACGGCAGTGTCCCGGGAGAAACACAGCAACACCTGGGAATACATAGGGATTAAACCTTCGTCTAATTTTTATGAAAAATTGTGAAATGGCATACTATTTTATTGACCTATTTTTCTAGCCATTGCATATAGATTACATGATCAGAAAATAACATTGTCATTGTCTATTGGTAGAGACAGCCGTGGTACTTAATAGACTTTATTGGCTGCAGGGATGGTGATGTGCCTTGAGGAGCCTTGGTCCCTCTTGGGTAAGAAATCCATTAAAAGAGCACACCTGGAGCTGGAATGTGACCGCAGCTCAAGTGGCAGCTAGTTTCAGAAAATGGCCCATATAAGTGGTTGCTCTTTCCATTACAGTCCAATTTCTGTGCCTCTATGGTAACAGATTTCATTTCCACTGACCACTTAAGATGAATTACCCTAGAAGGGGAAATCATCTGTCTGGTCAAAATGAGATGGGCATCAGATGAGGGTTATAGCATGTGTCTACGCTGGCTCCTGCTTGACCTTGGTGACGAAAACTGGGTGGTCTACTCTTTTACTTGAAGTGTTTTCTGTCTGTTTGGATACACTGTCTCGAGTGAGTTTCTTGGTCAGTATGGAGATACATAAATTCTGCTTGACACTGAATGTAGATCAGCTTCTTTCCTTGATGCTACAGCTCAGTATGTGTCTTTTCCAACTTAAAGCAATGTAATTTCCAGCCCTGAACGGTAGTTATTTTAATAAATAAGCGTGTGAATTGGCCACGATCTAGCATCTCTCTAAACATTTAGGGAACACCGCTCTTCTCAACTGCTTTTAAGAGTTTATTTTACTTTTCTTCTGGATCACATCTTAGGATCATAACAGCACCTGTGTGAATCCACGCTCTTCCCACATTAAATACATTCTTTCACTGCCTAGTGAGTTTACCATTGGTCAATATTGACTGCGATACTGGAGCTTTGTTCGTGCTACACCTGTGTACTCATTAGTTTGCCACCAAAAGAGCACGAGCTGCTGAAAGTTGCAGAATAAACCGGTTGCCAAAGTGTATATATGTATATATGTTTAGCAGCTGAGCACCAAATGCAAACAGCGCGGCTATGAACAGAGAAGCTAAAATTAACAAGTCATATCTTTGGCTGTAGCTGAATGTGAGCCAGACGATAAGGAGGAACGCTGTCTCACGTTAACTGTGCTTACACTGGACTGACACAAGTTGAAATAAATGTTCGGGTCAGTTAAAGAACAAAACAAAGAAAAATGTAATATGTAATGTAACAATGTAATATCAGAAACAGGGGCATCAAGCAAGAGACGTGCTACAGTGAGAACAGACAAAGAAAGACATCTCACCTGATAGAGGAAATCTTCAAACACAAAGTAGTAGTCGTCATTACTTGCAGTGAGCTTCACATCCTGGTGGACAGGATACTGGTAATTTTATTTTATAATTCAGGCGACAAGTACATTAATTTTGCAGCTCGTAGCCCAGGAAAGAAAAAAACGTAACGTAAATTTAATGTCAGAGTCAGAGATAATGCAAAAGTTCTTTGAAACTATTTCCAGGTATCTGCGGTATCAGTGTTTATTCACCTGCAATCAAAAGCTTTTTGTATCAGTGTAATCGGCCTGTGCAGTTAAACAAACATGAATGATACCTTATAGATAAGGTTGTCCACCAACAGGTCATGTTGTATGACTCCAGCCTTCAGCTGTTCATAACGCATCACGTCCTGCAAAGGAAAAGATCCGACATGATTTTCTTGATAAATACGCAAAGTTTTCCCTCATTTAATATTTCTAAAAAGTCAATCAGCTTTAAATCAACATTATGTACTGACAGTTACAAGAGCAGGATGAAATCCAGTTTAAAGGATAGGTATTATGTTTCCGACCACTTGGACCACTTAGATATATCTCCGGTTCGAGACAGGTTATCATAAATGAAGTAAAGAACAGGCCACACGGTGGACGCAGTAAAAAAAAAAAAGGCCAGTGCGGATGTGAGAACGGTAACAGAGATGGTCATTTTGACAGCTGAGACGGGACACTGGAATAACTGTGGTTATAGGAGGGGGAAAAAATCAGTGGAAGGAAGTTTAAATAACTCCTGATAAAACATATGAGGTTAATATATACTGTCGCTTGTTGCGACTGACTCAGCAGTTCACTTTAGACATATTTCTAGAGAATAATGTCACCATGGAATGAGGCAAAAAAAATCAATCAATATGATTAATTTAAAGGATGCAGACGAATGTGTTCATCTCAGAAAAGAGACCGTGTCTGATGTCACCAGCCAGCTCTGACTGTTTAATGCGTTTGCCCCTGTGCCATGCAGGGCTGCAGTGAAGCTCTCCAGACCTCACTCAGGTCCCTGCAACGCTTCCTCAGAAATCAATCGTTCTGTCGCAAGTATTGCTTTATTGACTTGGCCTCGACGGGACACTCTGGACTCCAGCATTTACGCAGCACCTCAGGCAGACAGTGGCTCTGTTTGAGCTAACTCTGCTAAATGGCCAGCATTTGATTATTTTAGCAATGGAAGCTGAAAACGTTGGCTTGGAGTAAATGTACACTTTGGGAATCAGTGCAGCTGTGTGTGTGCGACTGCTTCGTAACAAACACTGACAGCTGCCACCAGGATGAAACTCTGGTTTCAGCTGGGTGTTTGTGTGTCTGTGCAGGAGACTAAAGTACCGGTGGCTGGTTGGTGGCATTCAGGATGAGGGCCCACAGGTCTGCCCGGAGCCCGGTGGGGCATCCCTGCCTGCTGTACTGCTGCGCTGCTGCACTGTCCTGATCCACAACCACTGGACAGAACAAACAGTCAGACATAAGGAGATCATTTATTGCTAAATCATGTAAAGCACAGTAATATATATATTTTTTAAATCACTCTAAAAATATTAAAAGCATCATAACACATGTCATACATGCCCATAATGGCAATTATTAAATAAATGTTCCACAAAAACACTCAGACACAAGATGAAAACAATATCTCCAGCATCTCCATTACATTTACCATTACCTAAATCTCCGCTGTGACAGTAGCTGAAAACGTGCAGCCTTTGACTTAGCTGCCGGTCAGTCACAGCATAAACGAACACACTCCTCGCCTCTTAAAGATCCTGTTTGAGTGCACTTAACATTTGGCCTGGAACAAAGCTCAGCGTTTGGGAACCAACATGCACGTCTGATTGGTGTTTACAGTTGGGTTCATAGCAAAGCAATGACTAAGTCAAACAAATATATATTAAACATATGTTAAACGCAGGAAATATTGCTGATTGAATCAAGAATAATGATTAGTAATAATAAGGATAATGATCAAGTAACAGTTCTAGTAGTTTCTAGTTCTGAGATAAATGTATTCATATATCTAAATACCAAAATGAATCAATTAGAAAAACAGAAAACAACGATCATCAAGAAACGTATAACGTTAAAACCAAGAAGCACAAACTCACCTTTCTTCCCAATCTCAACATACTCGTTTTCAAATAAGTCTGCACAGGGTTAAAAACAGGAAAAATGAAAGTGACTCATCGGTACTGGTCTGGTCTGTTGTTCATCTCTTTGCTTTATAAACATAGACATTGATTATAAACATAGATACCTTTCTATTTAAACCCCAAATACCAGATTGTGACAATGTCAGTATCTGAGCTTAACAGAAACCAAGTAAGAAATCCTGAACAGCCACTGGAAGGTACAGGCTGATATGAAACCACTGTGGTTTATACACTTCGGTCATGTTTAGGTAGACAGAGTTATGGATTTGTAGAATACCTGGATGTATGTGAGCATGGTCATCGATCCCCAGCTGCCCCCTGGCCAGGTTCAGCTCTGAAAAGGCCTGTCTCTGAGTTTTAAAAAAAAACAAAGCACTTGTGCATTTCAGTTGATTAACGGGGTATACTGTTATACGCACTAAGCGCACACTGAGGTCACAGTAATGTCACTAATGGACAAAACACGCAGAGGTAAATAACACAATGAACATGCGATGAAAAGGAAGCAGACGTACCAACTGTGGGATGTCCCTGACACTGAGGGGAACCTGGACGAGGCCCCAGTGGCTCTTGGAGCTGACATCCTCGCTGCTGTCGTGGTTGGGGTTTCGCAGACTGATCAACACCTGTGTAGAAAGCATTATTAATGTAGTATTAATGGAGTTCATGTTCTAAAAAACTCAGCTACACAAAGTATTCGCTCACCTCCAGAAAGTCTTTGGGAGCATACACAGGCCTAAAGCGGCTTAAATCTGCAGAGACAAACAAACATTTTAATATGGTGGCTCAGAATGATAACGTCTGCTTATTTTACCTACATGAGTCAAATTAATTCAGCTTTTTTTGCTCCATATTTTTCCCATGGTCATCCACCCCCCCCTCCCCCAGTGTGGCGTGGTTTTCCCCAGTTACCCCGTCTACTAACACGTACAAAGGACAATGCTCCATTTACTACACAAACGTATCCAGCCATGAAGTTCATTTCACAAACCTAAACTTGGATTAATCTGTGACTGCATTTTACAGTTCATGTCATTTTTGGATGTCAAGAGTTGGCAGCTTGTACAAAAAAAATCAAAAGAACAGCTGAGGTACATTTACGCAGCTTTAAGTGGGACTTCCATCTGCGGTCTGCAAAGCACGGCAGTAAAATCAATTACCGTGTCATCCCTCAGAACCAGGGCACATTTGGACAGAAGGAGGAGTCCTGGAGTTATGGCAGCTCCGTCCAAGGAGTCTGGACAGCTTCTACATTCACAGTCCAAAGTGTTTATAGCCAGGGGAGAGCACACAGTCCTAAATGTTATTATACACTGCCATCCTGTGATAGCATTGCTTGGATTTAAGATAACTTTGTCCTTTGTACATGTGCTGGCTTAAAGAGCAAGAAATTAGCCCATTGAGAGCCAAATACGAGGAGAATAGGGTAATAGAATACTTCATAAACCTGTCTGCAACTTTTACAACACAATTGATAGCAAAATTGCAAACAATCAAATTTGCTAGTGCTAGTGCATTCAAGTACGGATGTGTTCTCATCCACAGGCCATGATTAGACACTTAATATGAGAAAGCAAACATGACTGAAGACAGAAAAAGTGAAAACAACATCTGGAAGCTTTTTTTTTTCTTTTAAGGAAACCCGTCCCTGGATAAATACAGGATACAGACACAAACATAAAGTGGCAGATCTTGTTCAGTGATGCGTGAAGCCAATGTTAAATATGCCGATGTCTGAGTGATGCAGCAGCTTACAGACACATCAACAGTAATCTTTCAGAAAAGGCAGACTGCTTAGAGCCAAAGGCCCTGGGTAACGTCTACAGACCTGGTTCATCTGTGCCCATCTCATTCCATTTGTTAGTGAGCTCCTTCTGCTCCACTGCAGGCCTCTGTGGAGTGGGCAGCAAGAGTGGATTTCAACAAACGAACACTTCACAGCCAAATCAGAACAAATATATATCATATATATAGATTATATTATATGTTATAAGAGACCATAAATTAAGAACTGGTGTAATTATACAACATCATTTTAGCTACCATGCGGGCCAGAGGCACCCCCAGCTCTGTGCTCATGCTGTTCAGGCTTTTGAGGACACGCTTCTCCCAGCTGGCCTGCATAAGATACCACACACATTTTGGTATCAGATACTGTATAACAAATGACTTACTGATTAAATAAAAAGTGAAATGCGGTACGCCTCAGAGATCAGCAGCCAAAAAAAGACACAAGACGGGAAGTGGAAGAGAAACAATTTGAGAAGTGACAGAGATATGAAGAGACAGACTGACTGACCTGTGCCTTGCGCATGTAGACCAGCGGCTCTTTGAGATGCTCTGGAGGAGCCGCTGGATGGCTTGGGGGCAGCTGGCTAGAATAAGCAAGCACAAGAGCAGGAGTAATGAGCGATACAGTGTAATAGAAGGGTGGAACAAGCAAAACACATAAAAATGCCACTGTGTTTTGACCAGAAGATTTGAGGGACGGAAGCCAACATGGACACAAACGAGTAATTGTTAAAACAGATAACTGCTCAAAAGAAGTACACCGACAAATTAAAAATAAAAATAAAATAAAGTTTCTTAAAAAAAATAGGCAGAACTCGTACGTCTCCAGATGTAGCAATCATCTCCTGTCTAGGTCCCATTAAGCAGTTCTCAGGACATATTGTATGACTCTAGGTCTTAGTGCGTTAAAACAACATTCAACCTACTCTAAACACCTGTAAGAGCACGTAGGGCTGACTAATGGCAAAGAAAGAGAGAGATATTAGTCAAGGTCATATGTCATCCTTAAAATGCAAATAGTTAAGAAACCCTTAGGAAAGTTGTTTATAAAATAGTTTCCCTGCTTAATTCTAATCTGATCTGTCTAATTCTAAAGCAGTTACAATCTAAAGGACACATGAATCTATATTATGGAGCAGCTGTCCATGTTTGAAGTGCACCACTACATGACAGTAACGTAAAATACCAGACATGAAGAACATCCTTGAAGATCCTTAAACAAATGAAACCAGCAACAGACTGACCATCCAACAAGTTGGACCTGTGCTGCAATTCCTCTGTTAAAAACACATGCTTTGCAAATTGTGTCTTTGTATCTAGAACAGTGTGACGCACAAATATTTTCTACAATTTATTTGTAACATCAAGCACTACACTTTAATCCCAAAATAAAAATATCTCAATAGCATAGTCAGGTTTTCCTTTACATCTAACAGCCTAATAAACCAAAGCAGTGTTTCCATAAAATGAATATACTATTGTCTCTTGAAATACAGATGATTCATGTGACTCCATATTGATGCAATATTTCCATAAGGAAGTGTAATGTTGGTATACAGTTGTGTGTCTGCTGCTGTATATCACTTACACATGCAGCTCTCTGTACACTGCATTCTGCAGCTTCCTCTCCCAGCCTGTGACACACAAACACGTCGTCACCACAAAAAAACACAATCATTAAAGTTAGCAGTGTTGTTGTGCGTTAAAGAAGCTAAAGATGTGACGTAAATAAGTGACGGACCTGAGGTTTTCAGAAAGCTGCGTACGTCCTCTTTGAGAGACTCCAGTTTTATCTCAGGCTGATGTAAACACTCCTAAACGACAAGACACAATCAAATAAAAAATTAAATTACAATTATATAAAATGAAATGCCAATTGCTGTGTGTTGTGTTTCACCAGAGCACAAATCCCAAATGCACAGCACAGGTTGACAGCAACCTGCTAGTTAGCTAACATGCTAACGGACTCACTTTAGCTTGCCTCTCTATCTGAGAGTGCAAATGGCTTCCTCTGAGCCGCTGCACGATGTGAGCGATGGTCGGTGATAAGTCGCCGCCCTCGTCCATCTTCCTCTGTCGCTTAGTTCAGCGTCTACAACAGCACGGTTCAGTTTACTGTTCACCACCAGCAGGTAAACAACGTCCTCCTCCACCACCGGCCCCTGTGGACGTTACTTAGCAACTGAGCGAAGTCTTTCAGCGCGCGGCGGAAACAGTGACCCCCCCAAACTATGGTTCCGGTGTAATGTGTTCCGAGATAAAATGTCAATGTTGAATCGAATTATTTGCACTACAAAAAAAATGTTGTTTACACGTTAATGAATGTGTATTGATAATCTACATAATAAAGCCAACAAATAACTTACCATGTATGCACAGTCAGCAGGCTGCCTGACTATACTTCTCCTGAGCAAACTCTACCGTAGTCATGTTGTGGTTGCAGGGTAATGTAATACAGTATTTATACTATCACACTTAGTTTAAAAACAGGTAAAAATGAAAATGATCTAAATTAGATCATGTAATGTAGTAGATCAAACTTACGGCCCGCGAACCGGAACCGGCCCGCCAGGGGTTCCAGTCCGGCCCCTGGGATAAAGCTGCAATATGAAAAAATACATACAAATCAAAAATCATGAACTACTTTTTTTTAAAATAAATATGCAGTTCCTATGTTGTCTGCTAGGGGCGCACTGTTTTAGTCAGGGCAGACAACATGACACAACACTGCCACTGAACAGCAGATGTCCTGACATAGACGATAAAATAAGTATCTTAGAAGATACAATAAGTCCAAGCGTAATTACATAGAATCTATGTAATGACACTATGAGTTTACTGGTCTGGCCCCCTTATGATCAGATTAGGCCGCATGCGTTTGACACCCCTGATCTAAATACTAACTTCAGGCATAAGGGAAACAGACCATCATCAACAATACATTCAACATGACAGAGTGAGTCAGATAGTGTGTTTCTGTTTTCAGGATTCTTTGGCAGTTTCTTCATGAATGGGATTATTTAGTAATGTATTCTGTTTTTGTTTTGTTTTTGTTTTTTGTCTAATTGCTGTCGTTAGAAATTATGTTTTTTTTTACCCATATGGTGTTAGTATGGATTTATTTTTAAATGAGGGATTAATAATCATAAATGGATAATCCAACAGACTTTCCCTTTAACGCAGTGCAGGCCTTTATACATTTGGGGAAAACAGAAGTGAGGTGTTGACTTGCACCGGCAGGGTGGGGGGAGGAGGGGCGGGGGGGCGCGCTCAAGAATGCGACCCGTCCACATGTTGCCAGTAGCTGGAGATGCTGAGCTGAACACTGGAGCGCAGCGCAGCACACCAAGAGCACACGGACACGTTACTGGAATAGACTCCTGTCATAATAATAATAATTATTATTATTATTATTATCATTATTATTATTATTATTTGCCAGTCATTCTCTCTATTTTATTGTTTTTTTTATTATTATTATTCTGTAAAAAAAAAAAAAAGCTGTTAGCAGTTCTGGCCATGTTTCTGGCACGCGCGTGAGGAATGCTGCGCCCCCCGTATGACTTGAGGCTGCAGGAGAGAAAACGACATGGAGACGTTCACCATACACGACGTGCTCATGAACGCGACGGACCTGAACGAGCTCCTGTGCAACTTCGGGATCAAGAACATCTCCGAGTGCGAGGACGAGTCCGATCCCTCACCCGAACCCCAAGGTTTGTTTGTCTGTCTGTTTGCCTAAAGCGCATTTGTGCCAAAAGAAAAGAGCGCCTTTCTCCTGACCGGCGCGCGCGCGTTACGCATAACACGCGCAATGCCACATTATTCTCCACGAGACCTCGTCCCATTCTGCTGCTGCCACCTTTAAGTAGCCGTGTCAATGTCAAGTCAACACAACTGTTCCCTTGACATACACACTAACAACACAACACAACACAACACAAGCTTTGCACAAACCCAAGAATACAACAGCACAAGAAGTTCAGCTCATACTTTTCACAGTGATACCACATCAGTATTCAAAAACAAAAACTACTACGTGTCAATTTATTATGAAGTCCACTTGAGTGTTTTTTTGTGCATAAGGAGTATGCAGTATACAGTACTACAAATAGTATTCAGGTCATGTTTTAAGAATGACCCCCTGCTCCTCTCAGATATCAACCAGACCGTGCGGATCATCCTCTACAGCATCATCTTCCTCCTCAGCGTCCTGGGCAACAGCCTCATCATCGTCGTCCTGGTGCGTAACCGGCGGATGAGGACGGTCACCAACCTCTTCCTGCTGTCTCTGTCCATCAGTGACCTGATGGTGGCCCTGGTCTGCATCCCCTTCACCCTCATCCCAAACCTCATGAGGGACTTCATCTTCGGCACCGGCATGTGCAAGCTGGTCATGTACTTCATGGGTGAGATGATTTATGATCTTACAGAAGTGACTACATAAGAAATTAGTGTTCAAAAAAAAAAGAAATTTCTATCATCTCTATCATGCAATAAAACCATTCTGGAATAGGTTCATATCCCTGGATGTTGACATTCTCCTCGTGCTTTAATGAACGCGAGCCAGAGAATGAGCGACAACAGGCCTGCTCATAAACATGTTATCAGAATGTGTTGAGGCCATATTTGCAGAACCGGTTCTGTTTTTCCTGCCGAGACATTTAGAGGATTGTTAATGTGCCATGTAGCCTCCTCCAGGTCAGAGTCCCATTAACAAGTAATTATCGCAGAGATGAGCGGAGTCTTATGATGATGCATCATCATATGAGGGGATCAAGCCACAACCAAATGTGTGAGGTAACAACAGGCGCACCAGAACCAACTGGATATTAGAAATATGATCTACAGAAACCAGGACTCAATAACCAGGGGAATATTTCAAACCTAAAAAATAAAAGCAAACAATTTGCTTCTGCTTCCACGAGGCCCGCAGGCTTATCAGTTGTGACAAAACAAACAAAATTCAATCGGACGGCCCCAAATCAAAACGCCTGCTTTTTGAGTTTAGTACATTTGGCTGCAGTGGCGTTGAGATACAAGTGGAGGGTAAAAAAACAAGTGAGTAGAAAACGGCACTAGATGGCTCAAATGATTTCTCCAGCGTCCAATATGAGGCACAGAGAATATGAATATGATTGAAAACGCCTTTATAAAAATAAATTTAAAAAAAAAAGATTTAATGTGGACATTCATGCCACAGTAAAAAAAAAAAAGTATAGTTTTCAGTTATCAAAGAGTAAATAATTATTCTTCCAACATGTGTTCTTGTGATTAAATGGAGTTGTTTTTGTTTTGGGTATTTTTAATCCTCCATCATGGTGGCTTGAGTGGAAAATATCAAGTCGGGTGAAGGATGTGCATCACCTCCTCTGGCTTTGTTTTCCTTGTGCTTTTGATACATTCCCCAGGTTCCTTCCTCTGGCCCTCAAACGTCCTCTGCTGTGGGCATCATAATAAAGTGGCATCATTACAAACAGCGCACCATAGCTAATATTTCATTTTCATTTAATTACAACTCCACTATGTAATATGATTTTCATCTTTCTTTCTTACATCCTGTGGCTCCATTTAGCCATTCAATGAGATCAGGGCGCTGCACTGCAGGATTATTACCTCGTTTGTGCGTGTGTCGATCTGTTTACGTGTCGCTGCTCTCGGGTTGTGCATGTGGGTGGGGCAGGACGCAATTTAACGTGGCAAAACATTGATGGGCCATGAGATCATAGGTATGACAGCAAACACCGGGCTCAGTTTTTTTTTAAAACATGCTGAGTATACTGGAGTGTTATGAGGTTATGGTACCTGATTAACATGATTTTTTTTTCCATTCAAATTAATTTTAAAAATCAATTAAAGTTCAATATTTATCCAAATGCATAGAAATAATGTGTCTTGCATCAATTAAAAAACAAATCCCAGCCACTCAGTGCTCTGCACTGGGACATTAAAGTGACAGGTGACTGTTTGTTGTTTGTCTGGGATGTGTTCAGGTGTCTCGGTAAGTGTTTCCACCTTCAACCTGGTGGCCATCTCCCTGGAGCGCTACAGCGCCATCTGCAACCCGCTGACCTCCAGAACCTGGCAGACCAAATCCCACGCCGTCAAGGTCATCACTGCCACCTGGGTGGCCTCCTTCATCCTGATGCTGCCGTACCCCATCTCCAGCACCCTCAAGCCTTTCACCCGCCTCAACAACAGCACGGGCCACATGTGCCGCCTGCTGTGGCCCAATGACACCATCCAGCAGTCGTGGTGAGCTGATAAGGAGTCTCATGCATTCACGATCCCACCATGCAGCAAAACACACCCATTGGTGATTTCGCACAGTCCAATGATTGATTTCCACCCTTCAAAATAAAAGCAGTTTATATGAATACACTCATCTGCTTTAAAATTCCTCACACGCTTCATCACACTCACCCAGATAAGTCACTTGCAGGTACGTGTCCCTGTTGCTGCTGCTCTTCCTCATCCCTGGGATTGTGATGATGACGGCTTACGGACTCATCTCCGCGGAGCTGTACAGGGGCATCAGGGCTGAGCTGTCCAACAGGAAATCCAACAGAGGTACGAACAACACTGGTGTGAGCAACACTGTGACTCAACGACGTGCTTTTAATACGGGATTTGGGCCACACAGACAACTCACCTCAGGTTGAGCCTGTTAATGGAATTCTTGGCAATAACAAAGATAAAATATCACGCATTTATCCTTTAAGTCTATCCTGACACATCATACGTTTTATCTTGAATAAAAACATTTAAAGTATCCCCAGCTTTTGGATGTCATCCATTAGCAGGTCTTGTGTGCGAAGATTAGACCTTTTAAAGTCAATGGTGCTTTGCGCCTGCTTTTTTTTTTTTTTTTTGGACATTGCTGACTCTTGAGCGCCATTTGTTTTCATTTCCTGACAGACAGACAATGCAGCACTGGAAGCATCAAGCCCGGTGACAACGATGGCTGCTACATGCAGTCTAAAAGGAAGAACATCACTGCGAGTACAAGCAACTGCAACAACAAGCCCATGGTGGTGGGACGGGTGTATGGCAGCAGCTCCACAGCCAACCTGATGGCCAAGAAGCGCGTGATCCGCATGCTCCTGGTCATCGTCTTCCTCTTCTTCCTGTGCTGGACGCCGGTGTTTGTGGTCAACGCGTGGCAGGCCTTCGACCGGCGCTCGGCCTACCGCCTGACCGGCGCGCCCATCTCCTTCATCCATCTGCTGTCCTACACCTCGGCCTGCGTCAACCCCATCATCTACTGCTTCATGAACAAGCGTTTCCGTCAGGGGATGCTGGCCACGTTCGGCTGCTGCAGCTGCATCAGGGGCGGCGGCTTAGTGAGGTCAGCTGGAAGCGCCACGGCTAAAGGGGACGCGGGCAGATCAAGAGCCGGGCCAAAGACCGCTGAGCAGAACGGTCATACCCCACCGAGCGCGGCCAACACACGCTACACTGGCATCCGTGCGTCGGCCTGGAGTGAGCTGACTTAAACGTAAACACTCTATAGAGAGTCTGTGGCTTGTTGCTGTTCTAAATCCTCCACCGTGCTTATAGGACCAGTTTTATGAGCAGCTATGTTGCTTTAGCTTGGAGACTGACATGACGTACGAGCTCAGCAGTTTACAACCGTGGAGCTGTGTACATCCAGTGCTCTCACTGCCAGATGTTTCCTTAAAGCCTGCCTGATCACAGAAGGCCCTGAGGGGCCACAAACCCGACACAGAGAGGGCCCTTTCATCTGGTATCTGGTAACAGGGTCTAAACCCCTCTCTCCGCTCTCCGCCAAAACGTTTCAACTCAAAGTCAGTAGGACCGACCCTTTAACGATTAGGATACACGTATATCCAGATGTACTTAACTCAATGGAAGCACTAAAAACACTACTAAACAACACACACACACAAAGACTTTTTGACCCAGGTGTCTTAAAGGGATGGAACCAGTTAATGAAACACCAAGGGTCATTTAAAATATGGTTTTTTTAGTTATATTCCCCACATCAGAGGCATCAAATGTATTGTGTGTTGAAAGTATACGGTATAAAACCAAATGAATGAGAATATTTCTTGTAAATAAAACCTGTTTGTGTTCAGAGTTACTCAAAACAGTTGAGGTGACAAACACATTTCTCACCTACAATAGGAGAGAAGATTATTTTGAAAGCTCCACTGTACAACATAATATAACTACAGGGCACTGCCATGACCCTTTGACTTCTCTTCGATCCTGATGGTGATTTAAATAGATGTTTTCGCGCTACAATCTAACTGCACTCAGAACAGTCCTCACACACACACACAAACCACTCTGTCACATCCTTGACCTGCTGTTTGTTTGTGTGCTGCGAGAACTGGAGGGGTCTTATCACTGTGTGGGACCGCCAACACCTGTACCTTCCTTTTCACAGACTGAACATCATGGCAACTGATTTCCACTCACTGCTAAATATAGCAGAGTTAAATGTAGCAACTCGTACCCTTTGTTCCTTTCTATCAGTGTGTTGCGATGTTTTTATGACTTGTGAAATTCCTTCCTTTTGGTTTGATGCTGGAATTTTAAGTCTTATGTTTTACTGCATTATAGGTATAAAAATGAATGGGAAAAAAAACATGATTTTACTGGTTGGTTATTTACGTCTGAAAGCTGTCGACACATCGATAAATTACCTGTGTGTCTGTCCATATAAAGATGTCGGATGTCCATTGTGCATCTGCGTCTGCAAAGACATGAAGCAGAGCAACTTGAAGCTTTTAACGGCATTAGTAACAGTGGAGATCAAGGACAGGGGCTGTGAGGGCCGCGACAAGTGGCTGAAAGAACTGAAGGAATCTGAATCCATCTGAACTTGGCAGATGCTCAAAGCCTCACCCACCTTCACGCTGCCGCCGCTGGCAAATGTTCACCTGTCACCAGGAGGGAGGACGGATGAAATCGGGTCAACGACGAAAAGTTTCTGCAACACAAGAAACACAAGCCTGCGTTATTCGTTTGTGCTTTTTCACCGTCAACCAAAACTTCAATTGTAAAAACCCACATGCTTTTGCTTCAGTTGATTAAAAACATACAAAGAGTCATTTTGTATCACTTTTTTTATTTCTCATTTTTATGCCAATATCGCAAGTTTTTTTTTCCACTTTTTTTCTTCTTTTAATGACATACAGATTTGAGCATGATCTGGAGCTGCAATATGTACAAAACCAAACTAACATATGTTATCAAAAAAAAAAACAACATCCCCCTGTTTTGAAGTTATTGCTAAATGTTACAAACGGCACAGGTTTCTACCATCAGCAACCCTTTGAGCACTGAGTATACTACCACAATGACACCTCTGCTTACCATTTACTAGAATAATACACAGATACAGTGAGAGTGTAAGATAGTGGAAGGACACGAAGAGGAGGGAGAGGAAGAGAGCAAGTGGAAATGACAACAACAAAAAAGGAGCAAAGCTAAGCATAACAGGCTGCATGATGAACCATAAAGGAGAGGAAGTTAGGGAACTCCAAATGTACATACAAAAACATGAGCGATAAAGAGTGAGGATGAAATGTGTGACAGGAAAAGAAAGGTTAGCGCTCTGTAGTGCAAACAGCCAAATAGTCTTAAGGAGAAGTAAGGCTGAGTGCGACAGAGAAGGGCTCCACACTCCTTTTTTTTTTTTATTTGTTTAAAGCTGCCTCTCACTCTGCCCTGTTTTGTTTAGCAGTGCATGAAAACTACATTATAAAAAGACATTTGGCATATTAGAGGATACATACATTGATCAGAGCTCATTATTAAAAAAAAAACCAAAAAAAAAAAGAACAGCTGCTTTTGGAAGAGTAAAACAATTATGACCAGACACACAAAGAGAAAGAAACGAGTCGAGATATCTGTTAAAAAAAAAAACACACAGCAAATGTTAATGAGATGGCATTTTTTTCCTCTCTCTGAAAGCTTTGTCGCCACGTTAATACCGCGTGCGTTTAAGAAGAAGGCATGTAACTTTTTTTGTTTGACCCCTTTTGACAGTTCATCCCCATCACGAGTGAGGGACAGTATCAAGTTATTCTGGATTCTCCCGATCACTTAAAACTCTAGGCAAAGAAAAAACTGTAAACCAGCTCGGATTGTCAAGGCGACACATTTTTTTTAAAAAAAAAAGCATGCATCACCCCCTTAATTTGAGTAAATGTGACAAAGCTGCTCTGTTCAGACTCGTGTGAGGAGCTGGGGGGGTGGGGAGGGGTGGGGGGGTTAGCCTGATGGAGGCAACTCAACATGTAAACAAAAACCCAAAAGGATCCAGGTTTGGGGGGCAGGTGGTGGCGGGGCGAGAGGTGTGATGCTAACGCAGAGGCTATGTTAAGAACTCTATTCATTTAGAGCTAGTAGACATAGAAAAAACACTCAAGATAAAAATCTACAGTTAAGATTCTGTGGCCTCCATCCTGCAGAATAAAGGGTTTCGGGTCGATCTGCAGCTCATCACAAGTCCAATGTGAAGAAAGCGCAAAATATTCATTTGGGACGCTACACGGCCGCTGCAGCACCAACTCCTCCGTCATTTCCTGGACGTACAGGAAGTGGCCTCTTTTCAAAACAAATACACTCCCAGGCCAACCTAGGCAGCAAGGGCAATAATGCACTTTTCTTTTTTTTTCGACATAAGACAAAGGGAGACTTTGTACCAATAATTTAAAAAATATCAATATTACAATATAAAATATTTAACATGAATGACAAACAGGTGGACAAGGGTGGTGAAACTGGGGCATAACTTAATTTTCTCTTCTTTTTTTTTACATCAAAGGGGTGCAAGAGAATCCTTTTTTGTTCCTATTTCAAGGTTTTTTTTTTCTTGTTTTGTGAAATACTTCATCAAGCAGACATTCAAGTTACAGTATCGTTTGTTCTATTTCCCGGAAGTGTATACAGTCGCACTGTAAGACTCAGATCACAAGTATTGCCTTTGAATGTTTGTCCACTATCACCAGACACTTGGATTCAGGTGGAAGACAGAAAATAAAACTCAAGTTTGCGTTTGTTTCTGGAGCAGTTTTGAAATGGAGCGAGTCTGACTCAATATTCCATTACAGCGACCACATATGACAATCACACACACACACACACACACACACACACACGCAGATATATAATTGCTGGCTGGTGAAGTAGTACTCAGGCGGACACAATTGATGAAATGACCTGTACAATATTGCTGTCATGTTTGGAAATGCACATCTTCAATAACACACACAATTAAAAGGCCTTTACGTGGTCGCCATGAACACAGATGAGTGCAACTACTTGGACAGTGAGTTTACAGCGTACGTGCGCTTGTTTCTGCGAATGAACCACAATAAAAAGGAAGGCTGGAAGGAGCTTACAGAGCTCGTGAAGTATTGTACCAAAAGTGAGAGAGGTGCTGTGCACCGCAGGAGAGTAGGAAACAGGCTTATGGTACTTGCACACTAAAAACAAAAAGTGAAGGCTGATTCTTCAGAAGGCGGCTTTGCTTTGCACGACAAGGTGGTTCTGGAGACGCAGCGATGAGCTCCGGTGATAAGAAGCCAGACATTAGCTTGATTTTGTGCCATGCACAGGTTCTTCCAAGGTGAGTAGACAGCAGATCACAAACAGGTGAAGTATTTTTTTTTTCTTCTTTCATTTTTGTAACTGAAGTTATCAGTAAGGCCACATCAAATTCAAAAAAGTGTCTTTTGAGGAAAATAAAAAATAAAAAAATGCCACCAGAACTACAGCACACACTGAAACACACCTCTCCAGCTGCAGGCTTCAGAGACGCGTTTCACTACTAGTCTGATACGTTACCAGTGAAGAACAGAGCAACAGGTACAGGATATTAGATATGTGACTGGTTTGACTGTGTACACAGTAACAATATACAGTACTAAGGCTATCCGTTAAAGTCAATGACTACGCTTATTACATTATTTCGTAAATGACAAACCGACTTGATTTCGTAACCATGGAAGTCTAGTTTTCTGATGTGTTCTGCAAACATTGCTATGGCTCAATGTGAGATGTACTGATGTGTATATTTTCCAAAGGAGACATAGCGCACATAGTGTATTGCAGGCAAGGCAGAGGCGTTGCTTAAAGCTTTTCTTTTTAAAGACTTCATTAAAAACCAATGATAAAAAATAGGCCCTCTGAGGTTATTCCCCAATTTAAAAAAACAAAAAAAACAAAACAACCTTCGCTTATGTAAATAAACAACCAAGACTTCAGATTTCTTTTTCCCAACAGAAGAAGTAAGAGTATCAAAATAAGAGTTCAATCCAAAGACTGAAAAAGCAGGAGTTTGTAGGAAGGTCGCAATAACATACAGGTTGGGATTTTGGACCTCAATGGGGGAAAACAAAGCCCAAGCTCAGAGGAAGAATAGAAACTATTTGGTAACAAAAGTGTACTATATGTTTAATACAAAAAAGGTATGGAGAAAAATGTACCTTTACTAAAGCTTATACAAGATCCTTGGTCCATAAAAACTATGTTATCGTCACAATTTCTGTGTCCCTCTGCATCCTTGCGCTCCCTCCAACAACAATACATCCAGCCCCCTTTAGGAAGCCACAGTTTAATGCAACAAAACACAAAAACAACAACAAAAAGGAATAATTATAAAACAAGAGGTGGGAAGAAATGAAGGGGTGGGAGCAAGGCAGCGCAAAAATATACTTTCCTTTCAAGACGATTTTTTTGTACACGGTGGATGTATTGTTGTTGTGGTTTCCATTCTCACAGCCGTAGAAAGGTGCTGGTGCTCTGAGCTTGCAAGAACTCCACTCATTCCAAACACCAGAACTGGATAGGCAGGTCCCTAAAGTAACCACAGGGGGACGCCGCATATCAGGGACTTTTGCGTATTCCCGGCCGACAGCGTCGTGATGTTACTCGCTCTTCCGATGTCCCCTGCGTTGGCTCCTTTGTCCTACCCACTTTTCCATTTCAGCTTCTTTGTATCCGAAAATTAATACACAGCACTTAAGAGTGAGTCAGTTTTTGTTTATTATTTCCCATAGTCTTTATATACCCTCAGGTATATTTGCTCTCAAGGCATATTGTATTCAGTGGGCCCCTGTGTGCGTTAGGAGACCACAGCTGCGGCGGTGGAGGATGAGGATGTGACTCCTGCGTTGGAGGTGCTGTTGGGGCCGTAGACGCTGGAGCCGGCCTCCTGGCTGCTGCTGCTTAGCAGGCTGGAGTTTCCGGCCCGCAGGATGGCACCGGCGGCGCTGCAGTGTGGCCGTGGCCC
Organism: Trinectes maculatus; assembly: GCA_016785345.1. Classification (NCBI taxonomy): domain Eukaryota; kingdom Metazoa; phylum Chordata; class Actinopteri; order Pleuronectiformes; family Achiridae; genus Trinectes; species Trinectes maculatus. The sequence goes on along the minus strand of JAFBJQ010001860.1, from coordinate 652,285 downwards.
AGGCTCTGGCGTGTAGGTGAAGGTCAGTGTGGTGGAGTAGATGATGCCGTCGTTCCTCACCAGCGTGACGGGCACCTGGACGGGCTGCCGCACCCAGCGCCAGCCCTCGCGGAAGGCGGAGATGTCGGGTACCACGCACAGCATGCTCTCCGCACACCTGTGGTGTTTGGTGAACAACCAAACAAGGATGTTAACTTTGTTGCTGTCTATGGAAATGACTCTTAAAAGAAAAGCTCAAAACACATAAAGCACTTCAGTGTAAATTTTATCCTTGATTTATCATATGGAAATTATGTAAAGGAGCCTGCTGCAAGTTATTCCAGGCAGGCAGGTTGAACTACCTGCTCAACCTGCTTACCCATGTTACTCCAGTAGGCTATGGTACAATATGTGCGTCATAGCTATGTTCAGTCATAGGATTTCGGCAGCTGTGCACAGGAGCAGGTCTCACTGTTTCCCTTAGAGCAGTCACAGCGGTGTTCCACGTCATCCCTCCAGGGCTCTGAGTTAATGTCTGGGAGGTGGTACAGCTACACACATAAAACCTGATCCGTCTATAAAACTCAACATTACAGAGGAACATTTTCCACGAGGGTAACCCTGAACTCTCTTGGCTCTTAAAAAGGTTTTTGGCCCACTCAAAAAGACAACATTGCATAGATTTTAAGAGGAGTGAGGATACTACAGTTTGACTTGTGTGATTAAGCAGCAGCTGCATCACTAAGGCTTAAAGGAGCTTTTACTGCTACAAGTATTAGGCAACTGTGCCATGAGGCATTTGCAGTGTTTGCAGCATTTTGAGCGCATTTATTAATTTGCATTTGAATACTAATCAGAAAGTTGGAAATTGAAACCAGAGTGAAGTCACACCTGTACATGGTCTCAGCCTCAACATCGCCAAACCAGACCCGCAGATTTGGAGTGAAGTTCTGACCTGTCAGCTCCAACATGGCGACATCCCCACCACCGTTTAGCTGCGGATAAAGATAACGTGGTAAACCCATCAATCTATTACACAATGAATAGACTATGAAGCTTTTCATTTTCGGCAGGGTTGTGTATCCAAAAATGTCTCTTCAGTGCACCTGTAAGCTCTCTACCACAGGCACGGGGGTGACAGGAGAGTGGACAGGACCCATGCCCTCGTAGAAAGTGTATTCGGCCTTGTCTGTGCTGATGATTGTCCAGGAGGCGCCATCGTTGATCATCTCCTTGTTTGGTTCCTTTGGGCATGGCGTGGCCTAGCAGAGGGGGTAAGACGGAGAGATATGACCAACAATTCACATGAGGGACGGAGATGACCTCCAACGATTACACCCAATCAGGACTACTCGCGTCAGAACTGCAACCGAATGTCACTCTGACTCCACAGTCATCTAAACCGGTAAAGAAGCTGGAGATAAGTGAAATGCACACTGTTCTTCAAAGGAAAAAGTTCACCTTGATCATAAATATAACTATCACAGTAAAATAAAGTCCAGGGATGTGTGAGGGATGGAGATCGCTTTCATTTCTTCCACTCAAAGAAATGAACCGTCTAGTCTAGCATTGTGAAGCAATTATCTTCAATCATGTGTGAGGAGTACGCGATTGACCAGAACAGAGGACAGTGAACTGAGTCATATGAGTTACGAGCTGGCAAATGTTGAGGATGAGACACTGACTTGAAACTGGATGATCCTTTCTTGGGAAAGGCACAGGTACATGCGCTCTGTGTCCTTCAGGTAGAAGGCACACTTGTGGAGCTGGGAAACAGGGTCATCTGCGTCCAGCAACGCCGTCTGCTTGTCAACCTTACGGATGATCTGTTAGGGAAAGCAGAGACAGATTACATCCCTGAAGGTGGATCAAGGATCAGAGAGCTACGATCTAAAAATGATGTTTTGTTTACCAGTCTGGGCAGGGCCATGCCTGTGACAGAGCAAACCAGCTTGACTGTCTGGCCGTAGTGGATGTAACCATCTCTCACAGTGAACTCTTCTCCTTCGGACTCCTCATCATCCACTGAAAATGAAGAAGAGGAGGCGTCATACTCAAACTCACATTAACATCACCATCACTGGCTTATTTAAACCTCTGTATGATTTCAAGTCGACCAGAAACGTAAACAGATGAAACGTACACAGGTGGATGTAGAAGGCGCCCCACTGCTGGGAGCTGGCATGAAAGTTGCCACCTTCCACGTGTAGATAGCGCGTGCTGACCGTTTGGGACCGCAGCCGGTTGAACAGTGCCACCTTGGTCCCTGACGCAATGCACACTGTGGACAAACATGAGCGAGAACATGTACAGGCTCAGGCAGGTTATATAATGACCCACACAGAACGCGCTGCTCTGGGGTCAGCTGTGTTCACACTGTGGTAAGAGGTGAGAAATAAGACACGTCTCTGCAGAGGAGGTGATGTGTACTGTACATGTGATTGTACATGTGAACTGGGCAACCAGACAAGTTCAAGTAAGGTTACGGTGCCCCCTTGTGGTTAGAAATGATACACGTCAATTAAGCAAAGTATAAGTACGACAAATTCAAGCGTATTTATTTTTGTGTATCAAAGTTGTGTTACCATTTTAGCAAGGAATTTCTCTAAAAAGAGATTCTAATCTCCAGAGGTCTGATACTGATAGAATAGAAGAAAGAAAGGAGAGTCCATGAAGGCCATGACAAGTTAAGCAGATGAAAAACGAGTGTGCGATACACTTACAGTCAGCGTTTTTGAGTGACTGCTTCTTTTTCGAGGGCTTGGAGATGACTTTGATCCTCTTGCTGAGGAAGACACCGATGTCGGCGCTGTTGCCGTAGAACATTTTGACAGACAACATGAAGTGCTTTCTCTTGTCGGAGTCGGATATGTACAAGGTTTTAGCTGTGCAATAATTCTGGGAGAAGAACGAAAGGAGGAAAGCAAACGGGTGAATCAGATGACAGAGTTTCGTCAATGCTTGGTTATATAAAGATGAGTGTTTTGTCTATATATGCGTGTGTGTTTGTGAAATATACTGCAGGCACATGAGAGACTTCCTGTACTATAAATATAAAATGCCTGGAAGCAAAGCGTGTGCCTTTTGTAGCTCTGAGTCAATGTGTGTAGGTAAATAAGAGAGTGACAGGATGTACAGAATGTGTGCAGATGTGGGGGTTGCACCTTTCCCTCTAAGTTGAGCTGTTGCATTTCTTGGTCGCTGTTGCCGATGCCGATGAAGGCGCACGGCTGCGACTCCTGCTCTGAGCAGCCGTCTCGCTCCATCTGCTCCTTCTTTTTCTTCCAGCCGCTGCCCATCAGGTACACGCAGGGGGGAGGGCAGAAGAACCTAGGTGCACAGAGGAAATATTCAGCACTCAAACACTCTTTAACTTCAATTTATTATTATTATTGTTGTTGTTGCTGTTATCATTACATCAGCAATTTTACATATTAGATCTATTCCTGAGCAGCAGCTGGGCCACATGTACAATAATAGGTATTATTGTGGTCTTATTTGCTTCTGTAAATAACATTTTAGCCATAACGTAAAACATTAAGTTTTCAATATACTTCCTTTGTTATACAGCAACATCTGCACAACACTGGAAAATGTGCATCTCATTATTTAAACCAGAAGAGGGCAGACCGCCACCAAGCTTCAACAAGACAGTGAAGTTTTCGCAACATACTGCTGTGTACAATTCAACCAAGCCTTCTTTTGTGAAGCTGTCAAACCTAATTTAACAGATGTTGCCGTAATAAGTCAGGCATGGAAATAATATGTTGAGAAATATAAACAAGCATTTCAAATGAAAATGTAACTTTTTAATTTAAGAATTAATCTCTTCTTCCTATGTACTTCTTTGTCTCTAATGTCCAATCTCTGAAGATCATGGAAAAAAAATGTCATGTTAAAAATGAAATCAACACATCAGTGAAACAGCAAACTTCAAATAAATTCATGTGCGTCAGTGTGGAACTGGAAAGCGACCTATTTCGCAACACCAGTGTCTGTCTCTGTGGGCGTTTGTCTGCTTTCACCTCCTATAAAAAGCACAGACAGAACAAGGCAGCGAGAAACAGGGAGATGGCACATTTGCATTCTCCATGCGCCCACTTTCTCGGGCTCCCATGTTACCGCGCAGGCAGAAGTAATCAGAGGTGTGAGACAGACACTACAGAAGTTCCCCAGCCAAAGAACGCTGAAACAGTAATATCTGTACAACAGTGGCACAAATCTCTCTCATTACAGATAAATTGGTTTTTAAATAAAAACTTAATTTGAAGCGTGCCGTTGAGCAACACCAATTCTTAGCAATTCATCTTAGTCCCGACATCTTTTTCTCCTGCACTGCTCCAGCTCTGAGGTGTCCGAGATTGTTTGCAGCAGGTTTACCAGAAGACAGACCTGATGAGATCGCAAGCAGTGCTGCAGCTGGGCCAAGACAGCAGGCAGAAGATGGAGAGCTACAGAGAGTTGCACAATGAGCCAGAGCTGGAGTGGAAGGAGGGGGTAGGGGATGGGGAGTGGGCGGGGGGCTATGAAAGGTTTGACGGTGAGAGGTGGAAAGGTGAGAGCAGAGTTACAGGAAGGGTTTGCGGAAGAAAAGACGAGTAACAGAGTTCAAGAGAGTGAGAGAGAGAGAGAGAAAAAGGAGAAGGGCTGCGACAGTCATCACCGTGTGCTCATCTCTGAACTGTAGGCTCATGGAAAGTAAAACAAAGCAAGAGAGAAATAAATGACGTTGCACTGTTAACTTCTCTGCGATTTCGACCTCAATGGAAAATACTCCCTGGTTTTGCCGGGACATTTCCCCTGGTGTCTTTTATCTCCCTTATTCTCATTGCCCCTATTCCTCTGTTCTTCCTTCTCCCTGTGACCTTCACCTGATGTGCTCTCATCGCTGCTCATTTCCTCCCGTGACCTTGTGATACTGGAGGTCACACGGGTCAAGATACACACATATGTTTTCTTTTTTTGCCTGATTCCCTCAGAATAACCTGGTCATAAGCCCATGCAGTGAAAGGCTCCACTCCACCAAACATGGGATTAAACAATATGTCAGCATCTATATCATCAACTGAAAAGTTATACAAAGTCAAATTTTTTTTTTAGCATAAAGAAGTATTTCAACATTTTGGAAGCCGGGTGGGATCATAAATACTAGCACAATCTAGTAGTCTAGTAAATATATTGCTATATTATATTTATAGTTTATTTCTATATATGCTTATAGCTAATTCTCGTTAGGACGTTACACGCAGTGACAGAACTCAGCTAAACAAACTAGACACATAAAACAAAGTTACACACAGTAGTTATACGACACACTCGCTAACGTAAATATAAGGCTACAGCTTGCATCTGCTTAGTTTGGCTTCACGTTATGACTGGAAACAGGTGGAAACCACTTGCCTGCTCCTGGCCAAGAAACAGTCAGACACATAACAACTCACAACAACTCGTAAAAACCACAACCTGTCGTTTTTATACTTTGTGAGAATTAAACAAATGAGATACAACGTGGTTGTCCAGAGATGGCTTGGTGGTTGATGAAGTCTTTTTTAAGGGCCATAAGAAATCAGACAGTGGTCCTAAGGGATCCCTTGATTAATGGACGAGACCAGTGACAAAGCTGTCTATATTGTTTATAACTCACCTTTTCTCATTGCCATATGATTTCTGTGCAACTTTTGCGTGCAGGATCATGACAGTTTGGTCACCTCGCTCCTTCAGGTAATTCCTCATTGCTTCTCTGCAGGATGGGAAAAAAGAAAAGGGGGGAGGGGGGGCTCATTAGCAGGTCATTTTATGATTTTATGAGATGAGGTGACAATAGGTTTGTAAAAGCTTCTGGCGTCAGTTCATCCAGCAGGTTATGAAAGTTGTGTATAAAAAAAGTGTGAAATTTGGAATGGGAACATTCAGAAACACACATGTACAAACAAAACACTTGCAATGACCTCTGCAGAGCCTCAGAGCAAAGCAAGGCCCGCTGGCCAAAAAGATATGTTCTCCTCCAGCTGGGTCCATTTGAGGTGGGGGTAGGTTGAACTGTTAATGACTGGCTCAGAGGGACAGTGGGGAGCAAGGGAGAGATCATGGAGGAGAAAGAGAGAGATGGAGAGAAAGGATGACAAAAAGGCAGAGAGAGAGAGATGGAAGTGGAGAAGGGAGGTGAAAAGAGAAAAGAAAAAAAAACACCAGAGCTGAAAAACAAAAACAGAGCTGAGCTCACCAGCAAAGATTCCTCATCTTGTGTCAAAATGTTGCAACGTCTGAGCTCCAGTTACTTCTGTCAACCCCGCCAAGCCCCCCCCTTCCCCTCCCCCCACCTTCTCCACGACTCCCCACCTCCTCCAAAAAGATATTTTAATATCTGATCGAACAGATTCGGCTTAGGCGCACAATTAAGACGCATCACACACAGACATGTCCACACTGTGGCATAGTCCACACACGCACACGCACACACACACGCATGTGCGCACAGATGTCAGTGACACCTGACACGCAAGGGTCCTCAGAGGGCTTTCCACTCAGACACACAGCTTTCCACTCTGCCACGCAATGCTGAGCCGCACGCTCAGTTTGGACAGGACCTTTTGTTATGAAAAGCAAGGGGCCCCTCACAGTGTGTGTGTGTGTGTGTGTGTGTGTGTGTAGGCTGAGAGGTACTGTGGATGAGACAATTATTTCCCTGAATATTCAATCTCGCAGCAACACCAAATTATGCCTGTGTTGTTCATTCACTATTTTCTGAATTGCTGATCACCAGCAGCTGCGAATGAACATGATGGAGGGACAATCCTAGAATTCCAACCATTTGAGGCCGTTTAACTGATCCCATGCAATCTGAAACCGTCTCACCAGCACATGGAGAAAATTACACCAATCCGGGAGAAAGGTGGACGTGACCTCAGCCAAACCCGTTCAAACGCAGCAGTTTGATTAAAACACTTTGTACGCACGGCATTTGCGTGGACGTGCTACTTTTTTCCCCTTTTGTTTACATTCAGTGACATAACCTTCCTCTGGGGTTTAAGTGAATGATACACTCATCAGTGTCATCCTTAAGTACACACAGACACACTAAGCCCAGGGAGACTTCCTGAGCTCATCCCTCTGATTAATTGTGTTGAGAACACCGAGTCCAAATCTGCTGACGTGGGGCCTGCAGGCCGAGTGTCACTGGTCGCCTCTGACGGTGACTGTGACCCGCTGGTCTCAGCAGGAAGGCTGACAACACAGCATAAAGCAGCAGACGCACCCAAGCTTTTCAAGTCATGATTCATCATCACTATCTGTTGCACAGGAATAATGAACTAAAACTAATCTGATTATATTTTATTTGTCTTATTAGATGATTAAAATATGCAGAGCAAACATTGAGACAGATGTCGGACCCCCAGCAACAATCAGATGGGGGCTACCGAGGCAGGACAATGTGCATATTAACCAATATGCCTCCTTGATCTTGGTATTTTTCCAAGAATATATGTTGCCAAGCTGCTGCTGATTCTTCATTATGGATATTTGACGGTTTACATGTGACAGGAATTTCCCCAAAAAGCTTAAAGCTGAATCAGCCTCACGCTTCTGGCTTTATGGTCGTTGTCGTTTTACATTCACGTCAACGCGGTGGGTAAATAGTCATACCACATACGTTGCCACATTCAATGGTTACTGTATGACACAAGAATAACACCAGTGTTTGGGGAGGTTTCGTGTGACAGCTCTTTGGCTTGTGGTTAACACAGTTTCAGGCCTCACAAAACCATTTCACTGAGGCCGAGTACGGAGAAAGACAGTTCCCGTCATGTTTCTGCATGAGATTAAGCTTTCATTCATGAAGTATTCATGTATTGTCACCTGCAATGTCCTCCTAGGGAGTGTCACTTTACTTCCCTCAAGTACCTCGTCAAGAAGTACCTCGCCAACATGTGCCAATAATCAAATCAAACATGTATGGCCTGTGATCAAATGTATGCACATAAACCCAGTGGTGGGTCTATCTCTGAAAAACCTTTGTTGTTCTGTTGTGTAGCCAAGCATTGTTCGAACACACAATAACAAATTCTTGTGTGCAACCCAATGCTTGCTTGGATATTAAAAGTGTCAGGCTGGATTTCGGGTATATGTGTGTAAAATGATGTTGAATACCTAAACTTTTTTAGAAAATGAATTTATATTCAAAAGAAAGAAAAGGAAATGAGACTTAATGGCTATGACACGTCCAACAACACCAAAACCTTGTGATAAAAGAAGCGATCAGTGAAACCAGAGGGTAAAACAGCGACGTCTGACTAATCACACATCTCCTACACACACAAACGTAGGCACATGCATACTCAGGCAAAGGTTATATCTCTTCCTGAAAACTGAAGACAGGAAGGAGAAGTGAGAGAGACAGTGACCAGTACACAACTTAACTTCTTGTGCACACAGTAGACACACAGGTGACATAGCTTCTCATGCATATGTGTATATGAATAGAACAACATGACTATGCATGCAACATAAAGAACACAATACATTAAAAAGGGTTACAATAGTTAAAAGGGCAATGGACAAAATATTACACGCTGGAAAATCAATCCATTTCATCTGATTTCATCAGAGGCAGGAAGTGAGAGTCGTAGCCATTTCAATCTTAACACACAAAGCCACATCCATGTGTAATATAAAAAGCTGCATTGCAGCAATGCATTGATGAAAACACAGCCACTGCAGTGACAGCAGAATTGTGATATAGACAGTGGCTGTTTACCTGCCTGTTAGAGTGAACCAACAAGACACATACATGTGTATTCAGGCCATATGTGCAACATGAGGGTAAATAAAAGAGAGAGCGGACCTGAATCAGCATAGAGCAGGAAACAACAACAACCACACAGAGCGAGACAAAAAAAAAACTCAGAAGAACTCCATCTAAGCTACAGGTTACGTTTTGATCGACAAAAAAAACTGCAACAAAAATGTGACAGAGATTTATGAAGAAAGACATATTCAACAGTAGGCAGCTATGGGGATTGGGTGACTGTGTGTATACGTGGGCGTGCATGTTCAATGGGGGGGTGGGGGGTGGGAGGCTTGGTTAAGCCAGGCTATGGATGCAGTGGGGCAGACAAGCATCTGTCTGGTACATCTGCCACTGCGTCTATAGCAGAGCGGGACAAGACCCCCCGTGAACATACACACACAAACACACACACATAAGTGGAGGGTGAAATAGCTCAATTAAGATGATCAGACTGCAATTAGTGTGCCTCTGTGCACATCACAAAAGGTAGATTACACACATTCGTCGTGTCAGACAATCAGCCTTCATCAAAATAAATGTATCCTTTATTAGCAAAGCGACCAACAAGCAAGTGTGTGTTTGATATCTGGTGTCTGACCTCCAGAAGTCCCCTGTGAGCCTTTTAAAATCCAGCTCAAAACCAGGATGTTACTGCGAAGTATAGTAGATCAGATATTTTAGCACAGAAACTGTATGAAAACAAAGGCCGGCGCATACTGTCACGGTGGCTACAGCGGTGAGTTGGTTTTATAGCCTCGAGCATCAACAGCCAATGAGTGGGAAAAAACCCCAGATGTTTTTAATAGTCAAAGCTGCATGGAGATTACGCTTATTTTTTTTTTTACATAATGTTCACATCTGACCCAACCACGCACTTCTTATCAATATGATCAGGAGAGAAAACACAAAACAAAATAATGCAATAACAAAAAAATATTTTAAAGCAACAATAGCCTGGGCCGAACTAATAGTCATTGGGGTTTATCTCCATCAGCATTTAATTTCTGACAAAGAAGCAGATAACTAAAAAAAATGGTTTCGATTGAGTGTCTCCATCTGAGGAGCTGGATTCTGCTTCTTATGCTGTTCGGGAGAATAAGCCCTTGAAGGGGTGGTTCCACTCACAGAGGAGGCAGCTTATCCAGACTGGGATTGTGCATGTGTATCTGTCTGAATTCAGAGATGTGTGTATGTCAGTGCACGTCTGCGTGCACTCATTTCCAGTCTATGTGTGTCGTGTATTGTATTTCCAGTCGAGTAGCCTTCCTGACAGGGCGGCCCTGCAGGACCCAGAGCTTTAGCTGCCCTAAAAAGCCCCTGCAGGACGGTGCACTGTCTTAGCTGTCTGTGTGGCTGGCTGACAGAAAACTATGGGGCTGCTGTTGCTGCAAAAGGGAGGAAAGGGGGCGTGAGTGTACATGAGGACACTGGCAGATGCATACAAAAACACAAAGAACAAACACCATGATACACATGGGTACAAAGAGACACACACTGAGAGAGCCATGCCTTTCGGCTCCTCGGTAATGAGTGTTTTGTGTCCATCATATTTCTGGTCATCCAAACCATCAGACAAGCGGAGGGGCCGGTGCAAGCCAGTGGACTGGCAGCACATGAATGAAGAGGGGGGACACATCAAAAGGTGCTGGGGCCCCTTTTTCCGAAACCGAGCACCGCTATTCCTGAAAATATGCAACCCCTCATTTTCCCCGCTGAGTGACACGTGCATAAGATGAGCATATGCACACTCAAACACACGCCTGCTCCCAGTCACAAACAGCAACAGGCAAACAAGTGCATATACATGCACCCATTTACCCCCACAACACACACACACTCAAAACCTCCAGAAGCAAGCCACAACATCCATCAACCGTCTCTGTTCGCCCAAATGTTGCTGCAAACGACTTGGAACAAACATAAGAGAAGCAGAATAATCAAAAACTTGCTAGCGCAAGCTGTGCGGAAAGCAGCACACAGCACAGTGCATCCAAAGTGCACAAGTTTAGACTGCAAGATCTCAGAAAGGGTGAATTATTGCCCCTCTGGCTTGTTTCTCCAAAAATAACTGCGAGTGGTTTATTTCAACATATTAAAGCACACCCCAGAGGAGTTTGGAGTGAAAAACTACAGTGATCTGATTAGTAAACAATTAACAGCACAACAAATATAATGTGACACAGCAGGGTTCGATGAAAAACAGCAGTCCAATGTTACACGATGAGCATTACACTCGATTATTACTTTGGTAATTCAACTTGGGTTTGTTGTTGCAACAAAACACAGTCAATCACTGAGAGCACCACGACTTAGCCAGAATAATATCCTTCGTTTTTACTCTTATCACACACAGTTCTGTGCTTATCTGATGAGCACATAAAAAAACAGGTAGAAAAACAATGCTGATATATAGGTGATCAGCAATTACAGGACTTTTGTCTCAATGTTCAATTAACACATTGGTGATATTAATATAAACTAAAGCATACAGGGGTTTATACTTTAAGTGGGCTCTTTCCTTCTCAAATTACTGTATTCACGACAATGTGTCTATATTACACACAGGTGGACATACAAATACAATAATCACAACAAACAAGGTCTCCAGGGAACATGGTGTTATGTGCGCATGTGCGTGCATACGCTTACCTTGTTAGGCGCTGTGGCTGAGGGCGCTCCCCAAACTTCCTGCAAATGCACAACATGAGAAAAAACATGAGTGGGCTGGTTATCAACCACAAACACACGCAGAGTAAACACTGCATGACACAATGGCACATACATCCAAATACACTCATACCCACACTGTGGCCTTGACAGCGTGTAACAGCACTGTGAACCAAAACAGGCAAGTGACAGGGTGTGCATTCTTGATTTCATGTCCGCAGGCAAGTTAAAGCAGGAGCACAAACACCAAACTTTATTCTAATTAATTCCTGTGAATGGCAAGTTAAAACAAGTGATGCACGATTAGTAGAAGCTCTTCTTGTTTCAAATTCTACCAAACGTAACAGCCACCATTAAATTCACGATTAAATTACAGGAACTCAGGTGCAACAGAAAAATATAAGGCGATGAGAAGCTGAGATTACAGTGACTTGCCAGATAGCCCTGAGGATAATAACACATACTTGTCTTATCTATGTTTTTACAACCGACAGCATTAAACATCTAATAACGTGTAGATATGGTGGGTCTTATAGCCTCATTGTTTGACTATAGAATAATAAATCCATTAAAGGTAGATTACAAGTATAAAAAGGGGTTCAGGTGTGCTGAGCTGAATTGTAAAAAGGGACCAAGTGTATCTGACTTCCTGATTTAGCTTCCAGTTCTATTGTGCATAACAGTGGAGGAAGAATTTCACTCTGTCTGAGGCAACATGCAGCATTTTGAAAATTACACCACGGGGATAAAACACAATCAGTGCTTCAGTATTCTCAGACATGAGCTGTGGGGCTGGTTTCATGACACTGCAACAATAAAACCAATTTATTCAAATGTACTTAGTCACAACAATGTGCCGCATAACAATGACACTGCAAGCTACTTACGTCTGATTTAATTGTCGTATGATGACCAAAAACATGCAGAATTACTTTCTTATAAAATGAAAACAGATAAAGAGGTGAGGTCATTTCCTCTTGCACAGAACAGAAACGTGACATTTTACAGAAAGTATTCTAAATAAGTCTGTAGCTTGTATATAGTGTTAACCTTGCCCAAACACAAGTTTTTACCCAATCTACTTTACAGTAAGTGTTTGCAATGCTGCAGGATGTATGGTTGTAAGGTCTGTGGCCTGATACGCAGATAAAACCAAGGGAGACTTTTTAAAATAAATCTTGTGTCATACATCCAAGTGATTCCTCTGCTATCTTTCATTTCCATCAAGTTTAATTTTGCATTCCAGTGGATTCAAATCAAAAGTGAATGGCTTGTCAAACATGTTTGGCATGTTCCACCGTGGAGCCAGAGCCAGAGGATTATGCCAATGTTTTTAATACTCTGAATAGAGGATCTATAATGACTCAAACTGAAATAAAATTAAAGGTGCAACTGAAAATTAATTTAAAAATCAATCTGCTAATTATATCACAATTTTATTTTCTCTAGTGAGTGCCAGGAAATTTAAACTTTATAATTTCTTCAAAGCGACACCCAAGTGCATCTTTGTTCTGTTCAACCATGGTCCCAAAATTCTATTTGGTGTATGTGGGTTTGTAATGAAGTTATTTGTATGGTATTTATACAGCATGTTACACACTGAAATATTAATCTGTGTACCGTATGTGCATCTCAGTGGCTATTAAACCGCTCAGCTTATGGTTGATATAATTAGACAACACATGTATGCAGGTGATTGTGTTGAGGTGGGTGTGTGTGTGTGTGTGTGCACGTGTGCGTGCGTGCGTGCGTGTGAGTGTGCGAACATGGATACAGTGTAAGCAAGTCACATTTTCTCCTTGTGTAGGATGTGGTAGCACTGCATGCTGCAAAGTATGCCAGTATATCAAGCATGCCATCAATAAACAAACAGTGAGTCACACGGATGGTTTGGGGTTTTGGCAGGCAGAGTGTGAAATTAAAAAAGCAGCACGCAAACAACAAAAACAGGGATGGAAATACCAGAGAAAGCAAGGGGGAAAAGGCAAAGGGGGAATACAGGGCAGGGAATAGCAGGAGAAACTGAAAACACGATTGGTGCAAGAGCCAGAAGGAGGGAGTGGAGGTGGAATAATTATAAAGGAGGGCAATCAATAAGGTTCCCACAGTGAAACACTGATGCCTCGACTGGCTAATGGATTCCAGACGTCTCTCTTCTTCCCCCCCTCCTTCCCCCTCTCAACTTCACCCCCCTCCACTGCAAACAGGGAGCTATGGAGGAAGGGATACTGCAGGGAAAGCGTATGGATGGGGTGTTGTGGGAAAAGGGAGTGTGGGATCTATGAAGTGCAATGATTTAGTGGTGGTTGTACAGAAAGAGAAGGCCGGTAAAACAGCACAAGGAGCCACGTCTCCAAACAAGAATCATGAATCACTCAAGGCAGCATATCCTAGCTATTTTTTGAACGTTCTGAGACATCCATCAAAAAAAAAAGAGATACGATGGTGTATGTTTTTCTGTAAGACCATGTGTTTGATGAGTGCATTTAGAGTGTGCAAACAATAAAACTCTTGCAAAGCGATGCAGTGTAGAGAGGGCAACGAAAGTGGTCAGAAGTGACTCAGAGGTGGCTTTGCAAGTTCTGTGAAAAACCGCTCTACACCTCCTGAAGCTGGAGACACAAACACCAACAAGAATAGAAGACCAAACACAGGAAACCACAAAAGGTAGATGCAGAGGCAAAAGAAAGACACGCTGACTGCTGCATGTGCAGTTTTTCAGGCAAGCTCTACTACAGTGATGTGCCACCATTAGCGACTGATGTCCATGACAGTTCAAGTTCAGAATTCAAGTTTGCTATTCGGGTTTTTTCAACTGTCCAAAGTTGTGTCAAGTATCAGAACTGGTCAATACCTAAAGGCTAACACAAAGCTAACCTGTGACCTATGACAGAAATACAGTCTACATAATCAATATCTATATTACTTTTGAACATTTAAAGTTCATAACATAAAAAGCTCTGCTAATTAAAGTTTTTTATGTATTTGCCTATTGTGTATTTATGTATTGCCAATTTATGATCTATCTATTTCTGATCTATCTGGCATAACATGTTTTATTATGCCCTATGGTGTGTCCTGCAGCAGCCAAACACAGACAACAGGATAATTAACTTAACTCAAGTTTGACCTTTGTTTGGCCTCAGATGCACATACAGACAGTCTCAGCGCAGGCCAGAGGGCAATGGAGGAAAAAGGAAGCACTGTGAGAAGAGGAGTTTTGTCTGATTCACTCTCCCTTCCCTCCTTCCTTCCTTCTCCTCCTCATCACCTCCTGCTTACTATCACTTATTCCACTCGACACAATGAGGGTGAGAGACACCACGGCCAAGTGGCGGTAAGAAAACAAACCAATCGGATTCACTATAAAAAGACAAATGGCGTGAGGGGTTAAAAGTGCGTTAACCTCACAACAGGTCTCCCTTATCAATTTTAATGACTCGAGTAACGCAGGCAGGTTGTCATCATAAAAATAAAAAATATTTTTTATCATTCTGAAAAACCAAACCTGTGGACTTAATATGTTCTTACAAAACATAAGTCAGTCAACACAAGTCATTATAATAATTGTTATTATTATTATTATCATTATTATCATTATTATTATTGTTGTTGTTATTTACAGAGTGTCAGCATATACAAAAAAACCCACACTTTGGATTGGCCATCACAATGTGTAAACTGTCTAAACTAATTACCAAGCCTTTCTCAATCCATTAAGGCCTCTTTATGAACACTGTAGTGGGGCTTTCTTACTTTGCCAATCTCCTAATACGAACCTGATAGGCCCATTAAACCGTTAAGCCTGCTCACTGTGTTAGCTTACCCTGGCAGTTGCTAATGGTGTGTAACCATTAAATGTGTGCCAAGGCCAGTGGACTGGTGTAGGATGGGACAAACAGTTGCTCCATGAGCAGTGGAAGAGGATGTCCTGACTGTGCTTTCACTGGGAAGTGATAGTGACGTCACTGTTGCCTTACAGAGCTGTGCTAATAGAGCCTTTGGTGCAGTGCCTCTGCCAGTCAGTCCAAAACACATTTCTATTGCCATCCAGCTGTTTATATACACTAAAAGAATACACTAAACGAATGCTACATATGGTAAAAATAAATGACATGACAGCCCAAGAAGCTGTCTTCCAACAGTTTTAAATCAAGCGGTCATGTCTTGTCAATTAACCATATAGTCAGACAACAAAACAATAATCTTTAAGCAATATTTCAAAGCAAAAATATCAAACTTTTTCTGGCTCCAGGATCTCAAGTGTGCTACAGCTGTTTCAGCGTGTGAACTGCGGGAAGTGTGCGGAGTTCCCCTCATATACATATGTGGCAAACAACAAGAGACGATCTGCGTCAGATGCATGCTGATCTATTAGAAACACTAATCGTTCAGTAATATTTTTGTTCAGGCCTAAGTCATCATCTCACCCATCTGATCGCTGTAAATTCCATATACAACAGTCGACTCTATTCACACATTACATGCATACCAGGGTGAAGACCTTAGGGTAATATCTTCATGGGTTCAAATTTAGATCAAGTATGTTTCTGTAGACTGTAGCCTTATATTTGTGTTCACGTTTGCAATCATCATGTCATGTTATTATAGGTAGGTCAACAGTAAATGTTATGACTGAAGTATGTAGATTATTATTAAAGCTGTACTTTATGAATAAACTGGCTGAAATGACTGTCAATTCCTAATTGTTTATGTTTATAATGTTAATTTTGCAGGCACACTTCCCACACATAGACACAAACATACAAATATGCAGAGACTGACATCATGCTGACACTTTAATTTCTCAGAGGCTGAACACAAGAGCAGCCAGAAGGTGACAGATATACCACATATTTTTGTGGTAGCTAATTAAAACCCAACACCTCTAACCAGCAGCAGATACATATTGAAGACAGAGTGAAACTCCACACCAAACCGCCCCTCAGGCCTGTTTTACAGAACACACACACACACACACACGCACGCGCACACACACACACACACACACAAGAAACCACAAACACTCGAGTCATAGTGAGCGTCTCTTGAAAAAAAAAAAGCTATTTGTCAAATCTTGGACAGAGCTGGCTGACATTAAGGCACCGATATCCAGTCATCCAGAAAGTGAACAGGAGGAAGATGCTTTTATTCATTTTACATTCAGTTCACCAGGATGATGCACATTGTACTTGTTTGCATCGTATTTGTATTAACATATATGTATTTACTTGATTTAAGGATTTCAGCTGCAGTTTCAAGTCATCATGTTTGGATTTCTGACCGTTGTCTGGATTAAAAAAGCAATTTACACATGTATTATTCGGTGTAAAGATAATTAATTAAACTATTTACTTTTACACAGTAGGAGCAATAAATGGATTTTTTGGATGTGAGACTGCAGCTTGTTTCCATCATTAAACACAGTCGTTAAATATCTAAAACTACCTGGTACAAAATTACTGAACCAAACCATTTCTCCTCATAACAGTGCCTCCAGTTTAATCTCATACACTGCTCTCTTCTTTGTGGCAGACGTCCGGATTTAATTCATTGATATGCTTCAGCCAAACCAGGCTCCGGGAATGACTATTAACGGAACATTAAATATGGCTCCACATTGCAGTTTCATTGATGAATCACTTCTCAGGCATCTGTTTATGCTAAACACTGCGCAAGTATGACTAAAATGCAATGATACGCAGGTGATTGAATAAATGTAGCCTCTGGATGGAGCGTGATAGGGAACTGTGTGGGTTCTCTCGTCGTTCTTTGACACCTCGTATGACAGATGACTGGTATTGGTGACAGAGGGGAGGGTGTCGGTTGCTATGAATAGAGCATCGACCACCCACCTCCACGTGCTAACGCGCAAACACATGTAAGGCACGTCAACATATGCAAACTTAACGTACACTGATTGAAGGATGGTGAATCCAGCCTGCCGTTACTACAGCGATGCGTCTGACAGCTGTGACAGACAGTCCAAACAGTGCTGAGGGAAAAACACGCATCAATGCCCCAAGACTCAGAAGACACCAAAACAGATACCCTGACATGTCCTCAGCATAGCCTGCCAAACAGATAAGACACGTTGTCCAAAGTGCACAAAAATACATTTGCTTTCTGCTCGGTTGCTCTGGCAAATGTCACATATATCTCTAATCCATCAAGTAGGCGCAAAGTTAAGTTTTCTGAAACTTTGACATACTGAGTTAATGCGTATAGTTGGGCCTAAGTCTATTTTTTATTGTTGTAATAAAGAACAAAAGTAAAAAGACAACTACATTTTTTTATTACTTTTTTTTTTTAAATGGCTACATGTGTGATAAATAATCAGCATTTTGTTTTGTTGAGCATCAGATAAAATGTCTCAAATTTTCTCAGCATAGCTAAAAGAGTGATCAATAAGCTTTTACACAAATCTGTTTGTGTTCACTACACCATTGGCAAACATAAACAGAAAAACAAAAAGCAACCAACTTTAGGTTTTTTAATTTAAAAAAGGGACAAATCATTTTAAAAAAAAGTCTGGTTTTTCTGTGCTACATTTGGGTTTTTGGAGTGCCTACCAACAACCAAACGCTGCTAAATGAAAATGATTTACATGTGCATTTAACTGAGCTTCTACCCCTTCTAACGAGGTTTCTAATGTCTGATGTTTATTTACAGCTTTATGGCTGGTTGGAGACTCACTGGATAATAGGAGGTAAATTGCTGAACTTTTTTGGGAGCCTCTCCTTGCTCAAGGTCTGACTAATACAGTTGCAGCATTGTGTTCTCTCTGGCAGAAAATTTTCTCCCAGGTTCACTGTCAACACTGTGGTGCACAACCCCTCAAAAGACAACCACCTCTTTTTGAGGGAACTGAGAAACACCATGCAGAAGATGATTTTTCCACTCACAGGAACAGAGACTGTGTAACATGTCACCCTGTGTAGTACCATGTCCAACAAAAACAAATAAGCAGCACAGGAGGATTGACCAGTCACTAATCCATGGAAGAGTCATGTGCACTTAGGAAAAGACGCTTGCTCTTCTTTAAAAACAAAGACATGAAATCATGATGCATCATATGTGGTATGTTGTTGGGCAACTTAATTTGCAACACAGCTAATTAACTGAAAACGTGACACACAGATAATGTGAAAGATGTTACGCTGTCATTAACAAACGAACAACTCTTGACATTTCACTTTCATGGTGGCCAAAATGACATCACTTACAAAAATATGATAATATGTGACATGTGGCTGACAACTTTCATGTTTTGTCTAGATTGCAGGTAGACAAACATACATGGTCACATACACGTCTATCTTTTGTAGAGCTAGTGATTCCCAGAGGACTGAAACACAACACACCGACGCCAGACGCCATCATTCATATGTTCAAGGTCAAGGGTTAAGGGGTGACCTCAGGGGTCAACTAGCAGGCAGTGTGTTAAGGCACAAATGTGGCTTGAAAAAGATTTGACTTCCCTACAAAGATGGGGTCTACATTTGTCCGCTTGTCCACATTTTCCTGTTTTTATAGAAAGTACAAACTGGCTGACAGTTAGGCTAAGTTGGCATCACAATAGTAATCATTCATTTTTCATGCACAAGGCTCCATCTGCCAACCTAATAAAACTCACAGCTGTTGATTCAGAAAACACGACCATCTGTAATTTTAAAAAATGTCATTGATCTGGTGTTAAAACAAATGTGGACATAAAACAGTACAGCACTTCATCTACAACATCTATTCATCACCATGCACAGCCGATTTTTCCTTTTTTACACAGCACTTTAGATAAACCTTAAATAACCTCAAGAATGCTGTAAACATACGCCTGCACCAAATTAACCTGTTTTTCACCCATCTGTCACCCAGGGTGGGTCATCTGCACCCTGACATGCTCTGTGTCAGTATGAAACCACAGAAATGAATGTGTGTGTGTGTGTGAGCGTGCATGTGCAATCACACACACTCACACACACACACACACACAGTGTGAGGAAAAGAGAAGGGATGTGAGGGATATAAAAAGGTGTCTGGTTTCCTGGCCTGAGGGCTGATAGCAGATATCATATATAACTCCTCGTAGTGGCTGTACGCCTTATTATCAACATCATGCTTCTTCACAGCTTCCACTGGGCTCCATAGCCATGGGCAACCTCAGTGACACCATATACACAAACCCTGCTATCACTATAGACAAATGTCATTTATTCAGTTCAACATCTGTTGAGCTAATTGTCTACAAATGTACCACCAGGCTAATGCTGCAGAACCACAGTTCCTTTTAAATAACTATAAATTAAACATAGTCTGCAAATCTAAAGAACAAAGACTTGGCTATGTGGAGGAGTTACATTTTTTTGTCCATTCATCACGTCCAAAAGTCTCTCGTTCTGATCATCCAGACTGAAACCCAACCTAGAGTTTTCAAAGCATTGTCCTATGTCCTAGCGTACTGTGATCAATATTGCAATTGTCGTTGGCTGCAGTGACAATTTTCATAAATAAAGACCTGAAGACATTCTGGCAAGTGTCACATTCAACCACTCATGTGCATGAGACGTTTGAAGCAAGTGAGCAGTGAGGAAAATGACAGGCATCTATTGTGTAGCTGTGTGCTGATATCTATCAACAAGCAAATTTATATATGCCATACACAATACGTATAATGAAATCATAGCCTGTTGTTGAGAAAGACGACTGAGGGGTACCAACAGGGCTGCGAATGTTACTCGCCAAAGCCATGCCAAAAACCAGCACAGTGTTAAAGACAAGAACGGACTGGGATTGAAACATTGGATCTGGATGACGTGTTTTCAAGACCAGACAGAGAAAAATGGGTGGAAATAACATGTCTCACCAAGCAAGTGAATGTGTTTGCGTGGAGGGGACTTTAGGCTAAGTAAGAGAAATTTGGAAATTCAAGCCTGCTGGCTATATTAGCCCTGGCAGCCAATTGAAAAATACCTGCATACTGATGTCACAGCCCCAGCACACTGTGTAATACAGTTATAACACACATCGAACACAGATATCAGCCTTTTGGTTGAATACATGCTCACTTCCCCAGCAGCGCTGTACCATACTGTGTGTCTGGCCTGCAGCGTGGGTGTTACGCACACATCTTTCACACATTGAGGAAAAAAAAAACAAAGCACTAAACTTGTATCCTGAGTCAACCCTGGACAAATGTTTCAAAGAGGAGGTGGTGGCAAGAAGGACAATAGGGAAGAGGAATCTCCTAGACAGCACTAATGATGGTTGCTCACTGCTCTTGGTACACCAACAATCACAGCAACCAATCACAGTCAATACACAGTCAATCCCCTGTTTTGAGTTTGCTATGGCAGGCAGAACAAGAAAAACGAGTTTACTACATTAGTGTATTAGAAAGGTTTCCAATAAATCTACTTTCATCCATCTCCCTCACATTAATCTACACTGGCTGTCAGCGTAGGAACTTGAATGAGAAAAGGGCTAGAAGAAGAAAAAATAATAATAAAACGACAATGTGATCAGTAACGCAAAAATACTCTTTCGTTAGGAATAAAAGTTTTGTGTTGCATGAGCAGATACAGGCAGGAAGAGAGTGAGTGCTGATGAACTGTCCGACCCTCAAGCCTGGCTGACTGCAGATGGCAGAGGTCTGGTAGCTGCCCTGAGACGCCCCGCTGGGGGCAGAATCAAGGGCAGGGCTCAATGCTCTGCAAGTGTGTGTGTGTGTGGACTTGGGTGGATCACATCAGTCTGCAGTTGCACGTGCCTGCATGCACATATACACACAGTCAAACGCACAAGGCACCAGCTCCATCTGTCTTTGACATGGGAGAGCTTAATGACAGAGGCAGAAAAGCCAAAGAAAGGGCCTCTTCGTTTCCCCTCTCTCCCTCCCTCTCTCTCTCTCCCTCTCTCGCTCTTATTTTCCTTCCTTCCATCTCTCTCCCTCTTGACCGCACGCCCCAACATCAATGCTCCATATGGAGCTCTCTGGACAGACTTTTTAAACCTCATCTTGGCTTGGCACACAATCAATAAGACATCTAGACATACACAGACTTGCACACCAACTGTACATATTAAGGGGAGTAATCTGGCGCAGGGGCTGGAACATACTGAGAAAGTAGATACTCCATTACTTGCGTGCATATAATGTGTCCTGAACGCAAGGTAATGAAATTTCCGATGTGTGCGGTGGATGTAACCTGTATACACACACGGACACACTGCCATGATGCTTGCTTTTAATCAAGTCTCCTTTGTGAATCCAGTAACTTCGACTGTTTTCTCTACACAGCCTGCCACCTGGCTCCATTCAGTACTCGGATAACATGGTGTCCTAAATTGAGATAGTCTGACACTTCGTGACCAGTCGCAATGGATCTGGGAAGAGGTTACACCTTCACGGAGGAGCCTCAGTTCATCAAAAAAAAAGTCAACAGAGAACATGGTTTTACTGAATGCAGGGTTAAATCCCGTCCTTCAGGTCTAACAGAGCTTGAACTCTGGTTTGTGGATTAAAAAAACAATACAGCTTAAAAAGGGTAAACAGGCTCGGCGAAGAAAATTCATGAGTGTGGGGGGTGCAGTTGTCTGCAGGGAGACAGTTGACAGAGGTCACACTCGAGAGCTGTGCCGATCACATTATCACACCTCAAGCAGGTTATAGAGTCAGACAGCAGAACATCCGCTTCTCTAAAAACCCTAACTGTGTAGTTCATGGGTGCATGATCTATTGAAATTAGCCTTTCCTCCATATAATCGGTTTAAAAACAGTATTTACAATGAGGACAAATACCTGGGGGAAATGTCAAAGCTCTTGAGTCAATAAGTCGTAAAGTAATTGCAGGTTTGCTCATTCACATTTTAATGTAACACTGTAAAAAGACTTAAGTACTGTACAAGATGGCTGTCTCAAGTTTCTGTCGCCACAGGAGACACAAAACAGAGGTTTTCAGTGCAAAGACGATGTGTTCTCAAAAAAATTAGACACTGAATTGACAAGTGTGACTGCAGCCAAAGATCCGCATCGAACGACTGGGGTTTAAAGTCGAGGCGGGTCATGTGCTCGGGGGAAACTGTCAGGGAAGAGATTGAGAGGGGATGAAGTGAGGAAGCCTTGAACCCTGAATGAACCACCCTTTCCCTCCCCTTCGCCTGCTTCTCACTCTCTGCTGAGCTGATGACTCGATGTTGGAACGAAAGGGAGACCACTAGGAAGGACTGTAACAAGTCCAGATTGACCACAGCAACAATGCAAAAGCTTGAGTTCAAGTGCAGAGGAGCCTACTGTGGGGGAACAGGTAGTGGTTAGTGAAGACATGTGCAGACACTGCTGCTAAAACACAACTCTGACCACAAGCCTAAGTGTCAACCGTTGTTGTCTTGAAATGTTTTAAAAAAAAGTTTTGCAAAGTTCAAGTTCATGCTGATGTTGTCAGCAAGGACAACATCAGATATTTTTTCATGTGGCTGCACAAACGAGAAAATAGAAGGTCTAGTGTGTGATAATTACTAGAAATTAGAAATCAAACAACTCAATTACTTGGCAACTACTTTAATGTGTGATTAATCACACAAAATTATGATAACGTAAAAAACAGCATTAGAATTTCTTGGCTGGGGGTTGATTTCCTGTAACTTCACATTAACAGCATTTTACTGTTTCACCAGTAGAAAGTTTTTAGCGTGAAGCAGCTACAGCATAAAATTGGTAGTGTGATGGTTTCTATCCAACGGCCAAGTCTTTTTTATAAGCTGGGACAGTCTAACGTTTGGTGCTGCCTCTCTGGACATCTGTCAGCTCGGCCAAACTAACTGGTGTCTTGCCCTGCCCTTGTCTCAAAACCGACTGCCCTGCATCGAGAGGAAAAAAGGGATTCCTGGCAGACGGCAAGAGAGAGAGAGAGGGAGGGAGAGAGACATGACCTTTAGCCCACATGCTGTGAGATGATCTTTAACAAACCAAATCAAAAGTAGACCGTAGCACGCTTGTGTGTCTATGTACAGTTTAGCAATGACTTTGGGGGATAACTTTCCTGCCACTCTTCCCTCTTCAAAACCCGCTCTCCTCCATAATAGTCTTCTCTGTCATTAAGGTGGCAAACAAGAGGTGATTCCTAAAACCTAACCACATCTACACTGGTTTGCACGGAAACATAAAGCAGATGAGCAAAGTAGCACTCTTTAATAGTAGTAGAATATGTCATGCGGCCCGGTGAATAATGAGCACTATCTGAATGCTGAAAAATTAAAGCAAAGCCAGGTTCATTTGTCTACCAGACACTTAGGCGAGTGGGGTTGAGGTTAAAATATTTGAGGTTCAATCCAGATAAATCCAGTGGGGTGATAAATGGAGAAACTTTGCGACTGACTTTTTAGGATAAACCAGTGGATATTATAAGGCACGTTAGTTTCCTTCCATGAGCTCATGTGAAACCTCATGGACATTCTTCAGCAGTGTGTCCAAAGTGATGGCAACGGTAGAGAACATCAAGCTGCAGCCACAAGTGGAAGACGATCAGCCGCAACATGAACAACCCTTTCTTCAAGCATGGGGGGGGAGCATTGTTTGCTCGACCACAATCAATAAACTGTTCCACATAATGACACACATGACTATTACTTCATTGTGATTTTAAGCTAGGGCCAAAACCTCCTGACGTCAACAGCCACAGGAATGCCACCAGGCAGATTCTTCAGCAAAACTCTCTGGCAGCTTAGTTAAACAAGCAGACAATGCAAAGAAATGCCTGGAGATAACAGTTTGCCTTTCCTGGAATCCCAACCTCAATTTATGTTCCTTTCCCTGAACATCCTCCTGACATTTGATAACTCCTTCTTGTGCCCTTCGTGTACTATCTCTCTCAGAGAGGGAGGGGGGGTGCAGGCTGCTTGTGTCACTAGGGGTGCGGACACGTGTCTGGGCAAACACCAGCCGTGGTGTCCCTGGAGGTGGGTTTCGCAGAACCGGTGAGCTGATATACAGCATTTGAGCTTTAAAATCATGAAAGTTGCATGGTGAATGTCATGCGCCGCAAGGGTCGGAGCATTATGACACAACAGTCGTCGCCCAAAATAAACCAAAAAGACAAATATATTACCTGATTATTCCTAAACCTCCAATGATATAGAGATATATCTGGCCAAATCAACAGGAGAGTGCTGTAAAAATGTCACTTCAAAGCCTCGCAAAGCTCAGTCAACAGCACAACGGCGTCATGAGCCATTTACCTTTAGAGGAAAGGAGTCATATACTGCTCTGTGGCTATGAGTAAACTCTACGTGACGGCCCTAACAGTCCCAAGGCTACAACAACATTTCTTTTAAGAACGGGTTACTACCTGCCACTCCCTGCTTATCTAATACAGTAATAGTGGCAGTTGCTTACAGCCATGGGAGGTGGTGTTGTTGGGGGCTTTCCCAACATGGGAGATCCTGTGTATATTTGTAATCTTCCTCTGAATGGATCAACCAGCCCAGTATGGTTGTTGGAGGACAGACAGAACTAGACACTTGAACAATGCTTCCGAGCCCTCGACACCACAGCTGGGAATAACAAAGGCAATTATCTGGGCCAATAGCATTTTAAAAAATAGTGCTTTTCTCCCTGGTGGATTCTCCTGAAAGCTCGAAGCACAGTTTTCTAGTGTTATACAGTGTATCAGAGGCCTGATGTGTATCTCCCTTCTCGTAATAGACAACTTCAAAATACAGATCCAGAGAAAAAAATTACCAATCATTTGACTGACAAAAAAAAAACAAAAAAGGGGAGCGGACAAAACAAATCAGTGGTCAACAGAGTTCTGTTCAAAATATTTTCCTCTTGATTTCAGCTGCTGCAACAGAGGAAGTAGGTGAGAGTTTGCTCAGTGAAGTTGAATGAAAGCAAACAGGAGTCAGGCAGGGGAATAAGCTTATGTTTTCTGAATGAGACATCCTGAATGTGGAGGGATGACGGGGGCGAAATCTGCTGACACCGTACAAACCACCATTCCCCTGGTGAAGCTGTAATCACTACAAAAAGTAAAGGAATGGGGGGCAGGGAAAAGGTGAACCCTGAGGCTGAGGAAATTCTCATGGAAGAGGAGAGGGACTGCGAGAAAGACAACAAGCCACTCCAAAACAAGAGTCAGCGGAGAGGTACGCACTTCCACCGCCTGTCTCGTTTGCCTCGTATTAACATCCAGTCTCCCCGGTCGGCTTGTCTGTCTTAGCTAAGCAGGGCAGTCAATGCCAACAACAACAGAAAGAACTTGGGCCCCTATCAAACATGACGCCAGGGCTGTTTTTAAAACCACACTGGCTTTCGATTTACATCAGAATATTCCGCCCATCCTTTCCTACACAAACAGCAGAGAATTTCTTTGGAATAGAGAGCTTTTTTTAAAAGTATTGTCTTAATGCACGTTGAGCTTCACAAAAGTAAATAAATGGCTCCTTGTCAAGGATGTTGTTTGAGACATCTGACCCCAGGCTCTGAGAAGGTAGGTAACAAACCCCCCTCTTCAAGCCCACATCTACATGAAAATGGTCACCCAAACGCAAACGATAACCCTTACTATGAGTGGGCAGAGGGGAGGTAAGGGCAAAGCGACATACAATGTTACGTGTATCTGTTTGTGCACACTCGAGCATGTGGCTGATGACCAAAAAATAAGGAGTGCCAAGCAGGCGCCGAGCCAAGCCAAATTACGCAAAAATGTGCATTTGTAACCCCCTGGGTGTCTCCTACGGTTGTTCCCTTGAGACAGACACAAAGAGGCTGAAAAGGGAAACAAGAGACCGAAGACACTGAGTCAACTAGGGCGTGTGTTGCTTTAAGAGGCCCATCATCGCTCGACCAAACAAGTCGAATCTGAACCCTGAATGAAACTAAAAGCTTCGGGGGATATTTCAATCATGTGAAGTAATGGGTATGCGTGAACTTCCAAAACAATAGGCTACTGTACGAATGAGAATAAATCCCCCTATAATGTCTGGCAGTGGAACATTCGCTGTGGTGCTTTGCCTGTGACTTCTGTACAGATCCCCCCTGGCTTGTAACCCCCCACATGCCACACACTTTGAAGATTTTCACAGCTCTGGGTGGATATAGGGCAGCTTTGGAGGCTGGAGGAACCCGGGGTGACACACAGATCAGGTAGCTTGTATCATCTCCATCGTTAACCTATCCATCAGTGCTGCAGCTAAGGTGGCAGACACAGAGTGTGTGTGGGTGGACATGGAGCGGCTGCTTTGAGGGTCGGGGGGGTGGGGCAACTCAGCATGTCTTTTAACTCTAGCCTAAGCTTTTGCCACCATAAAGGTCAGTGCTTCGACATCTGCTGCTCTCTCTGAACCTCTCATTTCATAAAGGGAAGCGGGGAAGAGGAGAGGACCCTAGGGAATGGATGCACGCGCGTACACATAAATAAAACCCGCTGATCAACTTTAACATCTATCTAGACTCGCTCTCCTCCTCAGACACACACACACATACACACACACACGCTTGCTTGCTTGTTCTGCAACAACACAGCCGCAGAGCACAAACCACACGCTCATGCTAACAAATAAAAGAACACATACGGTTTCTGTCTCAAAAGAAAGGCTCAGAAGTATCATTACACCAGCATAGAGACGCTTGGCTTTTGGTCTGAAAGAGTCCACCGTTCCATTTTTTTTTTCATTTTTGGCAGATGGATGCACAGGGTTGAGCTAAATGGAATCCTGCCCCTCAGGGGCACAGCAAAGGCAGAGCGGTGTTGAAATAAGTGATTCATGCTTTTATCATTTCAGGTGAATAGTGCTGCTCTTTGAGCCATTACAATCAGTTTCGCTGGCAGCGAGCAGGAGAAAATACAAAAAGCGACAGGGGAGGACTTTCCCCCACTTGCTTTCCTTTTTGCACCTCACCTACATAAAAGATAATAATCTGTATGTTTGTGCCAATTTTTGCTAACTCAGCAATCTGTTCTGTTCTCAGAGAGATTTGTAGACTAGACACTGCGTTCAAAAACACAGGTGTATAGCATCTAGATTGTGTCATCTAGTTCTAAAACATTTAGACAACAGACAGAAAATCAATTAGCAACCATTTTAGTAATGAATAATAATAATTCCTACAATGATACTTTTAAGCGTACGTGCTAAAACAATATCAACTTTTATCTTTTTAAAATAAATAAAATATGCTCTTCCCTATTTTACACTAAATATCTTTAGGTTTTGGAGCGTTGGATAAAACATGCCGTCTGAATGACACTGGGATTAGTAAATGAATTGAGACATTCATTATGAGATGATATTGATAATTATAATTTATGTAAGTAGCACTCCTAGTCCTATAATAATGTGGTTTGCTATCTAGTCAAGGTTTTTGTAATCCTGTAATGTGCATTTAGTCGAAGAGAACATTCCCTTATGTGACCTTACTTACTTGACATGTTGAAAGAATAACTTGAATTCGAGCTGACCACAGCTAATCTGATTCGTGAAGGAGCAATCTGCCAAGTCTTCCTTGCCATAATTCAAGTCTGCAGAGCGTGAGTCTTTGATACTTGAAATACACAGTGGTTTTTTTGGACTGTGCAAATATAGCTGCACAATGTGTATGTATAGCTGTTTGTTTCATAGTCCATGCTGAAAACGCGCTAACTCTCTGGCAAATATTGGGTCTCAAATTGAATAAAATGGTCTGTGCGCTCAAATACAATGCTCCATAAAAGCAACTCTGCACTTCCTACATCAAACCAATGCGAGGATAGCGTTCACTTGACAACCTGCTGGATTAATTGATAAAGCGCTACAACCACAACACAGACCAAAAATTTGGCTAAAAACAAAACCTGTCAAAAATCTGTTACGTGACACTTTCAAAACAAAGGCGCTATATACAACTACAGCCTTTCAGTTACACTGTTAGAAGAGAGTCATAGTGCCATTAACAAGCCTGCGGTTGTGGAGCCCCTCCCTGTGTAAAGCCAGAACCATTAAACAGAACATGGGGGCACGGGACTGTGGTCAGCTTGTGATGCCTCCAACCGTCATTCTGAACATGACCTGTCATCAGCTAAAAAAAAGACCCTTATGGTACTTTAATTTTCTGTTATACTTCTCTTGCCCAAGCACGCACCCACCCCCACTCTTCCCCACTTGCAAAACAAACACACACACACACACACACACACACACACAGAGGCAAACATGCATGAATCTAGAGATATCATCTGGACAGGTGGCCAGCCACCCAGACCTGACCCGCCTGCCCTCTCGCTCCCTACCACCCCCCCGCCCCCCGCGTCCTCCCCCTGTACACCCCCACACCAACTGAAATCAGTTCAGGTCTGCTGGAAAGCCCCAAATGAACATGCACAGTAACCCGCTACAAATCCACCTCCCCTTCTGCCAGCAACACACACACACAGCTCAAAAGTCTGACACCCAGTGAGCTGTCTGTGCGGATTATCACCCTGACAGAGCAAAGCAACAAGTCTGTTTTTAGCTAATGTTTGGAGAAATAGTTTTAATCAGAGTTGTACTCCACATACTCACTTGAACGCAACACTTGGTCCAGTGTATAGACGATTAATGTTTAATAACATGGACATATTTCTGTTGACTTTAATGGGAAAAAAGCAGCAGTGTTCAGCTTTAACAAGATTTTATCAGTGACATTCTCTAACTATTGATCCAATGTTAACAATCGCAATCTTTACCAATCAAATCCTTTGCCGACACGTTACAAATATATCATCTAGAGACAGATACTGGATATACACCAACCACAATGACCTCCTTATAATTAAAAGGTCATAAAACTTTTATTTTGACGGAGTATAAGACCCGGTTGTCTGATTTTTATAGGCCACCAGGGAAGATAATTCCCAACTCTTAATAGCTTCAAAAGTCATAATCATTAAGTGGAGACTGATAATGAGAAACTAAATCAATGGCTGATGCAAACTTAAAGACCTGAATCATGTTCAGTGATCATAGGGTAAAAAACACAGGGGCTGTTTTTATCGTGAATTCCGTCCTTGTGTGCACTATTCATCCCTGGATAGTCAGTGCTGGGATGAGCTTTTCATGACCCATCCGTCTACACACAGCCCAGAGTCACTTCACTGTTTGTGTAGTAAACACTGTTTCCAACACACTGCTCTAACGTTACTGGCGGAGCTGCTGTTACTTCAGTTACACGCTTCTCTCAGTGTGGTGACTGAGTATTTACAACCACCATGCTGCGTAAAGCGAAAACTGACTCACGGGGTCAACAATAGATGAACAACGGCTGAAATTAATTCTGCTTGTTTCCCCTCTAAAGCGTGTTTCAGTACTATATCAATAGCTGGCGCCTATTATCGGACAGCTAGCTGCGTTGAGGATCCAATTCATAAACGTGCTGGCCGGCTAACTGGTGAGCACGTTTCAAAAACAATCGCAGGACCCGTTGTTTATAGGAGTTTTTTTAATATGGAAAGCACATATGGGTGGGAAACAGATCACGTATCGGTATTAAAATGTCGAAAAACGCGGTTGTGTTTAGCTCTCTGGTTAGCCTGCTAGCTAACAGCTCGCCGTTGTCTGGGGGGCAAAAAAGACCACCGAGGGTGAAGTATCGCTAGCCGGGGCTAGCTCACAAAAACACTGCAGCAACAGTCAGCTCGGGCAAGTAACGTTCACCGGGCAGAGGAAAAAACACTCACACGCAAACACACCGAGACAAAGAAACGACTTTCAGCTGCTGTGATATTAGCCACAACCCGGCTGTGTGTCCAGGCTACAGCACAGTGGCTGAAATGAAGACATTTCATGGCAATAAGTTATAATCTCTACAACTCCGATCCCCACTGGCAACCCCGAATCCCAGACTCACCCTGTCACAACAGGCGCCATCTTCCACAAACTCTCACCAAAACTCCAATACTCGCGATATCCTCCTCTCCCACTGCCCAACAATCCGCCGAGACAACAGGAGCAGACTGGAGGTGTAGGGACGAGGGAGACGGAGAGAAAGGGGGAGGCAGCAACGGAGAGAGAGAGAGAGCGCGCGAGAGAGAGAGAGAGAGCGAAAAGGGCAGACGCCACAACAACAGGCGTGGGAAACTTCCAGGATCGCGCGAGACTTGGAAAACTCTCACAATAGGCGCGCGCTGAGGGAGCCTCCCCTATCGCGAGACTCGCGTCGAGCGGGGTGGTTGTTTATTCCCACGTGTTTACCAGGTAATAAATTACAGCTCCGATAGGTTTAAAGGGGGGAAACGCGAGTGGTGACGAAACCCTCGGGTTTCCCAGGCTCTCAATCACACATACGCTTCATAGTAGCACCCTGATTCTGTGTGTGTGTGTGCGTGCGTGCGTGTGTGTGTGTGTGGAGAGAGAGAGACTATTTTTCTTGCCCTCCATACACAGTTTATATTTCTACTCAAGTCTCTCATACCCATTTCAAATTGCACTTATTTTGTATTCTCGCATTTTATTTATATTTTATCTCCATTATCCTTATTCTTACTTTACCTTACTTTTTCTCTCTGGCATTTAATGTGGACAGCAAAAGAAAGAATTTCATTGTACGCGGGAAACATGGTTCCTCACTGCACATATGACAACAAAACACTGCTACAGCCAAAATCGATGTTTTTTTAAGAGTACTTTCCACTAGGACATAGATAACAGGCGTGAGAGGCAGAAAAGACATGTTGATTTCAAATTAAAAAAGGGTTCATGCACTCAAATTTTACTATTGCCCGAGGTAACACTGCAGTTCCTGTCGAGAATGTGGTAGACAATGGTGTGACCACATGTGAATGGGCCATACAGGGCAGATTAGTGCACTGCCATCCCATTGGGGAGTCCCATGACCTCCCTCCTCACAGTCCAAACCTCAGTCAAAGTACAAGGGAGCCTATTATTGAGAGTGATCAGGCTCGGAAATGTGGCACAGGCTTTATTAGCCTTTCTGTTTTGAGCGTGCCTCCAGCTCTCCCCCGGCCAGATAGCATCTCCAGGAGTTTGTCTTCCATCCCCACGACAAACAGGTCAGGTTGTTCTTGTTTATCTGGGAGGGGTCGCAGAGCCGTAAACCTTCATGTAGGTCTCAGTCCCCCTCGTGTGTTTTTGTCTTCTGCGGGCTTCATTTGAATCTGTTAGGGCATCTTTGTTCACCTTACAAGTGACTTCTAGTGGGAGTCATTCCAGCTTCAAAGGGTAAGTGAAGGCCTGTGAGACCACACTCATGGCAAGTCAGCGCTCTCATTACGACTGTGTGCGTGTGTGTGTGTGTGTGTGTGTGTGTGTGTGTGTGAAAGAGATCTGCCTGTGGCTGTTTTGTATGGACAAAATAATACAAAACAAATAGTTGGAAGTCTTGTCACATTGAAGTGTACCGGATATTTTAAACAGCAAGCCTTATTTTTTATAGCCTGTCTGTTTGTTTGTTTGGAAAATGGTAATTTTTGTATGGTTTTAAAAAAAAAAGCAGAAGACATTTTGCGGCAGGGCTGCACAATATAAATAATCATATATTTTGCTGCTTCTGACATGAGGGCATTTTTACACAGTTCTCATTTTCCATGACAAAGCCGCATGTAAAGTCACTCTGATATAACATAATCTACTGATTTGAGATTACTCAATACTCATGTCAAACACAAAAAATGCAGCCAAACTTATTTGTAATTTTGTTTTGTATCAACAAAACCATGCAAAAATGTGCATTTCCCACAGACACACACCAAAGTATTCTGTTTGCTTCTGTAAACACGAGTCAGGAACAAATTAAGATATTCAAAGGACAGAAACGTCATTTTTGATCCGAAGCAGATCACCTATCAGTGTCAGCGCACAACTACACCGAATGGTTCCTTTTGTAGAAAGTAGCAGATGCAGTCTCCCCCCAGTCTGCACTGTATAAATCAATGGATTTCATTTTCAGATGCATAATTCATGTTTATGGAGCTTCACGGTTCTGCCAGAAGAGACAGAGGAAGAAGTAACTGGGGGGTTCGGGGGTGGGGGGTGGGGGGGAGTTTGCATGAGAACTGGGGGGTTCGGGGGTGGGGGGGGGGGGGGAGTTTGCATGAGAGTGTGCCTGGCCCGCGGCCCACGCAATGAAGACACAGAGACGAGGACCTCATCCTGCCCTCGACCATTTTTCCTTTCCCTCTCTTTTTTATATTCACCGGAGAACCTCCAGTCGGAGAACCTCCAGTCGGAGAACCTCCAGTCGGATAACCTCCGGTCGGAGAACCTCCGGTCGGAGAACCTCCAGTCGGAGAACCTCCAGTCGGAGAACCTCAAGTCGGATAACCTCCGGTCGGAGAACCTCCAGTCGGAGAACCTCCAGTCGGAGAACGTCCGGTTACACTCAGGACTGAATGGGGAAGCGTAAAGTTTCTCAAATGTTTTACAGCTGAACAGAGTACCCCCCCCCCCAAAAAAAAAACTACACAAGTACCTTTCAAAGCTAATGAAAGTGAAATAACTTTTTTGTAGTTTTACTTATTTTTGGCTGTAATGCTATATAGCATCTTTGAAGGTAAATGATTTAAGGCTTCCTCAAGGCTCATCATCTTCATGTCTTCTCTAGGTCCTTGATTCTGATTCTCTTCTAAAAAAAAAAAAAAACTCAATCTCCCCCCACACTGTACTCTCTCGTGAGGAGTAAAAACCATTTATTTTAATACAGGCAGAGCCAATTCAAGCAATCACACTAAGCTCTAAGCCTCGGGTCTATAAATCCACTCACTTGACTGCTAAAGCTCCAGGCTCAGACCAAAAGAACGATTGCGATAGAAAGAAAGATCCTTGTCCCCATGTGGAAACGCCACTCACCACTCCATCGTCCCCTTGTTATGGCTATAGATTTGACCTACATACTGCTCACGTCATGCATGTCAGACGAATTTAATGTATTGTCTCTCACACAAACAGCGTCTGAGTCAAATCCAATTCTCGTAATCTTTTAAAGTTTCGTTCTTAGTCCGGGAAGTTTTTTTTTTTTTTTTTTCCTTTTTACATCCAGCTTATCCCACATAGCTAAAACCCCTACTAGCGCTCATTATATAAAAAATAATGAGGTAATTATTTTTATCTCCGGTTTTTAGGAGCAAAAAAATTATAACGAGGGAGAAAGTGCAGCCAATTAAGGAAGTGCGGTTCAAGTTTTCCGATGAGTAACTCTTTGACATATAGTCATCTGATACGACTGGAGCATAGTGAAACGTCTGGAAATGAGCAGATGGGCTGAATCACAGTCAGAGTGAGGACGGAGGAAAAGGGGAAGGGGATGGGGGAGGGGGGGTCAAGAGACACTGGGTAGAATGTGAGCAGATAGACAAACTGACAAAACTCAAACATTTACTTGAGTAAGAATAACTTAACTTAATCAACTTTAGAGCAGAGGGGAGAGCATCTCTGTCTGTCCATGTGTCCATTATGTCCATCTGTCTCACTCTCCTGCCAGGTGGTGGGGGGGGGGGGTCACACCTTTACTCCCCTCTCACCACCCACTTTCATCAGATGACTGTCATTACCATTAGCTTCAAAATACATCTAAAAACGAAAAAGAAAAAAAAAAAAAAGAAAAACAGGGTGATAGGTTTGCAGACTGCCGAGGGAACCAAAGCGTCTGTTTTCCAAGCCGGGTCTTTTGAAACCGAGGCGAGTCAGAGTCAGAGGCACGAGGAAAGAGACGTTTCCCCTTTCCTGGTCCTGCACAGTTCACGGCGAGTTCAAGCTGCCAGAACACATGTGGGGCGAGACGTGCACAGGCACGCTACTTGGCAGCTTTGACGCAGCCTGCGTATGACATTGGAAAATAAGCAATGCGATATGATTGACTTGACTGACCACAGCGGCTTTGTAGCATCTCCCCTTAGAAATAAACTCCATCAGTTTCATGATATGCTCTTTTTCTCTGATAACTGAAAACAACCCCCACTGTCTAATAAAGACCCACCAATCCCCCAATGTGTGTGTGTGTGTGTGTGTGTGTTTTTACAGTCTTTAATATTGTTGTAATGGAGCTAAATTATGGGCTTTTTTACATGCGTGAAACAATCATAGGGAACCAGCAAATCCATTACTGCGATTGTTATCTGCAGAAACAACAAGCGCAGATAGAAAAGAGAAAAGAAAAAAACAAAAAAATCAAAAACCAGCATGTTTCCTCGGTTACCCAAGCCGAGATCTCAGCCCATCCCGTTCTCCTATTCACCAGAGGGGAAGCCTTTTCATAAAAACTTATACAAGTCCCCATCTGGGCGGACTTGGCTCAGGTTCTCGTCGCCATCTTTTTTTAAAATCGCCGTTCGCCTCGGGGTATTTAACTTTGATTAAAAAAGCAGAGTTGATCATGAGCTCTGGAAATATGCTGAATTCATTATGTTATGAAAAGAGCGAAAAGGAGCCAAGCGGCCTGATGCCTGCATGAATGCCTGGAAACTGTCCCCTGAAAAGACACGTGACAACGTCCGAGGGGAATGTTCGGAACTGAAATATGTCGGTGGGCTTAAATAAAGTTCAATTCCACATTTCACAGCTACACACACACATTTATAAAGCCCAAAAAACAAAGTAAAAGTCAATAGTTGTTGAAACACACATAGACTCATCAAACTTTTCCTGGATGAATCAGCATTTAAGTAAAATATATGGAAAAGCTGAACTAATCCAAGGCAGTTGTTTGTTGTGTTCATTCTGGCCAGATGTAATAACAGAAGACAAGAAGGAGCGATATGAAAGAGGAGGGTTAATCATATAACAGACGAGGAGGAAATCGGATTTGATTCGTCGTCCTCTTCGCTCCATCCGCTGTCTCTCTGGCGACTCAGCTGCGATGCATGTGGTCACTTCCACTTCTGGATCGCTTCACTGGACTTGTTAACCGTGAGCGACATCTACGTTCCACCTCGGAAAATCTGACTCGATGCGTGCAGTCCCCAAACGGCGTCTCGACCCCGTTTGCAAGTGCACGTCCCCCGAAAAGTGATTTATCGAAGCTGCGCGTAGAGTACAGGCTGCAGGAATCCTCCTACTTCTACAAGTGATTCTGTTTGTTGCCAGGATGTGGTTGAAACATCATCTCCTCCCGCGATCTCATCTCGATCGCGGTCGGCCAGGCCGGGATTATTCCAGCGTGTTCCAGAGAAAAGGGAAGAACTCCAAACTTAAAAACCTTCAGAGACTAATCAGAAAAGAAAAAAACAACAACAATAGACCTTTCCAACAAAAGTGAAGCTCTGTACTTAGTGTAAACCCTCATGGGACATGAACAGCGAGTAAACTAAGAGCATAACTGGTTTAACTTGGCCTGTGGCCCTTATCAGCTCGACCCTCCGAAGCCAAAGCTTGGTGAGGGCTCATAGCAGAAGCAGCCCGAGAATGTCTCAGCAATGTTTTTTACCAGCAGCGAGTGACGGCCTGTGTTATAGCAGGACAAAAAGATTGATGGACAGTTATTAGTGGGTACAAAGCACTTTGGTCAGCTCGGTCCAAACCCAAAGAAACTGAATTCCTGCTTCCTGACGACATCTGCAACAAACTGTTTGGGGAAGGAAGGGGAAAAGTCGCTCCGGCGATGACTGAACTCATGTTCGTGTTAGTTTGCTCTCCTGCTCCTGCAACTCATCCTCCTGCGAACGAGGAAAACCTGATTTACTGTATATTTCAATTTTTATATTCTTGGCTGCTTTTGCAAAATGGTTTGGGAGATAGCGTTTAGATAGGCGGCTTCACTTTGTAAACCAAAGCACTTTGGGCTGGTGGGTTGGGGGGGGCGGGGGGGAACAGGTCTCAGCCAAGTGAACCTCTCAAACCTTGACCTTTGCCTCTTTAACGACCACTCTCTCTCTCTCTCTCTCACACACACACCCACACACTCGCACACGTTTATACACAGACACACACTGTGAAACATTTAGCAGACTGTGCCTCACACAGATGAAGGAGAAGAGGTGATACACAGCAACACACAAACACACCGCATACATTCTCTCTCTCTCTCTCTCTCTCTCTCTCTCTCTCTCTCTCTGGCCAAGTGACTGCACTGTGGAGGCCATGACCTTCTGCACCCCCACCCCCACCACGACTCCACCTCCACCATCTCCCAGGCAGTCTGTCTGGGGGCTGATAGAGGCGAGGGAGGTGAGGGTCAGTGAGAGGCGTAGCGGGGCAGGAAGACAACTGGTGATTAGGACAAGGGGGGCGAGGGGGGGGGTGAACATATCCCTGACCTTCTTTCCCATTCCTGGCAGGCACTCTGTCGCTCCGGGGGAGAAAGACAGAGAGAGGGAGGGCCTGCAAATATTTGTGATGGATCCACAGCCATAGACTCGATAGTGGGCATCCACACTCAGTGGATGCAGTGGAGCTCATCCCACTGAAATGATGATGTTTGCGATGAAGCGTGGCAATGATGTTAGCATGCTCCATTCTCATGGAAGCGCTGACGTTGTAGCATAGCATTGTGTTTGTATCATAACAGCATAGGATAAAAGAGATGCAGGCTATTACATGAAAAAAGGTCAATATTAGTGATTTGCAAAGTCTGTGATCAAATTGAAAATCCCATTTTTGGCCACTTGATCCTGCACCTGCACTTTCCCAATTGGCTTTCCATTGATTTTGAGGGAAACACACTTCCAGAACCCCCCCCCACACACACACACACACACACACACACAAAAAAAGCCCAATTTAGAAAAACTCCCCCAATGACGTCACCAGATTTTCAACATTCAGACGATTTTTAAAAAGCCCAGTTCTCAGAGGTTAAAGTATGAGCGAGCGATCGGTCTGAGCCAGAGCCGCTGTACATGAGGGAGTGAGCGAGGCCGGATACAGGAACAAGTGAACGGGTGAAGACTGGTGGTAGTGTGAACAGACGGGTAAGGAAACGGGGCGGCAGGCATTCAGCGGGGCGGCTTTGGAAACGCAGGTGCCTTAATTGTCCTGCGATAAAGCCTCGGCGAGTGGGCAAACCTGTGAATGAGTGTCTGTTCAAAAGAGAGATGAATGAGGCGCACGTGAATAAATGAAGGAGTGAATGAGGGAATGAATAAGCAAACGAGTGGCTGGAAGAGTTAGCACTCTGTGGGGAAGCGGGAGGAGATTGTGGATTTAGTGGGGGGCATTTGGGGGGGAGGGGGGGGGGTGGGATTGTAGGAAGAGACGAGTGATGTGATGTATGGGAGGTAAGGGCCCAGAGAGGGGGGGTAGGAAAAAAGGGAAGCACCAAAGTGATGGTGGAGAGGAGATGAAGGAAAGAGAGATAGGAAGGGGGGGGCAAAAATCAGCAGAGAAGAGGGGAGCGAGGTGGTGGTGGGGTGGTGGTAGGGTGGGGGGGGGGGATTGGGTGGAGGGTGGGGGGGGGTTTAGTCAGGCCTGTCTCAGACAATATGACATGGCACACGCTATTAATTCTGGCTCAGCGGAGAGACCCTGCCTCGCCATCTGCTCAGGGTCAGGGGCGTCCGCTGGGGTCGGCGTCACATCCACCCCTCCCGCACGCCATCCCACCCACTTATACACACACACACACATAATCATACGCACACATACACGGATACAGACCCCCCCATCCCCTCATCCCCTCTGTCCTCGCCTGGCAGACACCCGGTCAGGCCCGCGCACATTTCCATAAAACAATTGCAAGCCAACCTGCTCCCGTGTTGGGCGGGTGGGGTTAAGAGGGGAGTGGAACGCCGGCTTTAACAATGGCCTGTCAGATGAAAAGGCCCTGGGTGAACTTGATATACATTACAAAAGAGCCACACCACGGTAGGCCCAGAGCCCAGGGCCCAGCCGCACCGACCTGCGGTTGAATTTGAGCTTGGCGTTCGTTCGTTTGTTTGCAGTTTGCACCCCCCCCCCCCCCCCCCCCCCCCCCTACCCTCACCCCCCCCTCCCTCTTACCCCTCCCAAAACTGCACACACACACACACACACACACGTGCGCGTGGCAGGCTGGTGTTAGGTTGAGGTGGCGCTGGTGGCGGTGCATTTTGCATCCGTTTAGAAAAGAGGCAAAGAGGAATGATTTATTAAAGCTGAAACAGCTAGGCGATTCGTCGTCTGTAATAATATGCCTTTTTAGAATTTCAATAATTTAATAAATAATTATGAAAATAAAGTTAATGTATTGGGGTCTTTTTTTTTACTGATGCTGTAATGTGGAAGCATTTAATGTCAAAGAGGGAGATGATAATATTACTTCATCTTATTTTATCAAAAGTTTTGTATAAAAATGAAAAATATAAATATATAAGAAACAACCTTTACATTGGTATGTAAGAGGTAGTTGAGTTCAATTATCAATTTCCATTCTTGTATAAAAATATCTATATTTTTACCGGGATACAATGTTCAAGAAAACGGATCACAGTGTGATTTGCATATTGAAATAAATGCAGAATACTTTTTAATAATATAATATTTAACAGCGCAGTGCAGCGCGGTGATGAGAAAACGACCAACATCGCATGCGAGAGGTGGCAAAGCGACAAGATCCCGGGTCTGTAATTCTGCTGCTTAAGACCAGGATTAACACTAAAACAAGAGGAGATCAGACGGCTGGGAGAGGGGTCTCAGGACTTCCTGTCTGCCCCCCCCCCCAACACACACACACAAACATCTCATGTACCCCATCCATC
The DNA here is from genome assembly GCA_016785345.1 of Trinectes maculatus. Taxonomy (NCBI): domain Eukaryota; kingdom Metazoa; phylum Chordata; class Actinopteri; order Pleuronectiformes; family Achiridae; genus Trinectes; species Trinectes maculatus. The sequence goes on along the minus strand of JAFBJQ010001860.1, from coordinate 613,216 downwards.
CATCCATCCATCCATCCATCCATCCATCCATCCATCCATCCATCCATCCATCCATCCATCCATCCATCCATCCATCCATCCATCCATCCATCCATCCATCCATCCATCCATCCATCCATCCATCCATCCATCCATCCATCCATCCATCCATCCATCCATCCATCCATCCATCCATCCATCCATCCATCCATCCATCCATCCATCCATCCATCCATCCATCCATCCATCCATCCATCCATCCATCCATCCATCCATCCATCCATCCATCCATCCATCCATCCATCCATCCATCCATCCATCCATCCATCCATCCATCCATCCATCCATCCATCCATCCATCCATCCATCCATCCATCCATCCATCCATCCATCCATCCATCCATCCATCCATCCATCCATCCATCCATCCATCCATCCATCCATCCATCCATCCATCCATCCATCCATCCATCCATCCATCCATCCATCCATCCATCCATCCATCCATCCATCCATCCATCCATCCCCCCCCTCCCCAAGCTAAATCCCTTAATCTGCTCTCGGACACGTCTGGAGGGCAAAACAAACAAATAGGCCCCCCCCCCCCCCGCCCTTCATCCTTCTCTTCCTTTCTGCCACCAACTCCACATGCATACAGATCCCCCGAGGAACAACCCCCCACCCCCCCCAAAACATGACATCACTGAGCGGAGAGGGTGACATTCACCCTCTCAAGGTTAATGACGTGAGGTCATGATGATTCAAATCACGGCAGCGGGTGTCTGGAAAAATCCTCACCAGCCAGTCACCGAGAGCAAAATAAGCTCCGCCTTTTTCTTCCTCTCTGTCACATCTGCAACGCCATTAAATATTTCCATGGTGCTAATTTGATTTCTCCAGAAGCAGCTGTGATAAAGGTTAAAGGCACATCACTGTGTCTGCCTCCGCACATGTTTCAAAGAACAGACATTTCAGCACTCGGCGAATCGCACTCGTGGTCGATGACGGCCGTCGCCACATATTTGATGCTGTGGTTTTCCTGGTTTGGCGTCTGCCTCATTGACAGATCTCACCCTGTACGTGCTGATTTCTTTAGATGCATTGTGTAGCTTCTGCTGTTCTTTCCATATGTTAATATCATTTATACAGAAGACACAATATTGCATTGAGTGGCTTTTTACACTGATGAATTCATAATTAATGAAACGCAAGAGAAAAACAATCATCAGTCAACACGTTCGAGGCTCGTTAGGCATCTGCCCCTGTTTAATGTGCATTAGGTGGTCTAAATGAGGTTTACTGGCCATTAAATGGAAAGTCAGAGTGCGTGTGGGGAGGCGGGTGTTCTTGCAGAAGGTCAAAGGTGAAAGGTCGAGAGATGAATGCGCGGCAGTGTCTTTAACGGCAGCTGGTTCTTCAGCTGGTGACCTGTGGGGGGGGGAAGGGGAAGAGGGGGGAAGACGAAACGGATCTGATCTACAATTAAAACGACTCCAAAAGGGGAAAGTGGGCAGACGCTGACGGTGGCTGAGTCAAATCATCCGAGGTCGACAGAGAAACATATATCTATTTATACATTTGTCTGCACTCGGTCTGCAATCCCCCCCCCCCCCCCCCCCCCCCCCCCCCCCCAGTCCCACCCCCCCCCCCCCCCCTCATCTGCCTATAAACCGACATTATTACCTTGAAATAAAAACCCCTTTCCTGTCTCTCTCCCTTCAGCCCATTTTCTCTCTCCAGTTATTTTTGACTCTCTTCCTCCCTTCGCTGCGGGTTACCTCCGACTCCTGACTGGGCGGGAGCTGCGATGGGCCAAAACAATGATGTCACAGCTGTTATTTTCAAATGCGGTGAGCTCATTGGCTGCAACCACAGAGGAGCTGGCATCCAAGTGTCAGGGAACGAGTAGCCCGGGGTTGCTAGTGGCCTGGCAGTGGCTTTGGATTGGCTTCCATCTGGGGAAAGGATCCGTTAGCCTGCTATCTATGACTCGATGGCGTTATGAGTGAGTAGGGATTCATTAATGGAGAAAAAGAGTCATTATGAGATGGGGACACAAGGAAAACGGGAGGAGGCAACACCAAGACCGCACCAGACAGCGAGAATAAACAACACTGCTTTTCACATTTGGCTTGAAGGCCCCAGCGAGCAGATACGAGAGCGTGGGGGCCAGCAGCCACTCGCTAGTTGACCATGACATGGAAAGAGTGACACGACTGTGCAAGATGTTCCAGAGGACTGATAAAACACCAAGCTCCAGCTCTGATTCCACTTTCAGCTCATCGCTGCTACGGGTTCCCGTTGACACCAACCAAAGTCAATCTCGTGCACTTTAAAGTTGTCAGAACAGTTAAATGAATGGAAAATTTGCTGGTGGTAAATATTCGCCGTCGACAGATAACGCCATCGCACGAAACGTCACATCACGTTACAATATCGCTGCTAAAGTTAAAAATAAAAGTTGGATGAAAAATATGCGAAAGGGAAAAATCTTATACACATGCACATCTCCAGCATTAATCATATTTCACCGTGAGACACGTGGACAATAACAAATTCAAAATAAAGTTCATAGTTTTGGAGAGAGAAACATTTTTAGTCTGAACTCTTAAGATAAACATTGGAAAACTGGGTAAAAGAAATTCAATCAGGTTGGAAATAAACATCATTGTTGTCAAAAAAGCACCACCTGGAAACCGCTGAGCTTCCCAGATGGTTGTTATTTACTTTCAGGCTGGAACTTCCTTCATTGTAAAGGAGACCAGATTTGTGTATATACAATTTAATCTAAAGCAAACAACCCAAATTGAATAATATACACATCAATTTGTAGAATGGGAATTAGTGGAAGTCGGGGCCCATTGTGTTGGATATGCATGCACATGGTGGCTGCCAGGGAAACAGAAACACACACATGTGTGTGCGTGCGAGTGTGTGTGTGTGTGTGTACAGCACAGATCTGCATATAAACATGATACATGGAGGCCAACACACATCAGGATGAGGCGATTTTCTGCTTTTTGGCTTTTCAATAAACTTATCCGTGCTTCACATCAGTGTGCAAGTGTGTGTGTGTGTGTGTGTGTGTGTGTGTGAGTGTGTAAGGGTCAGTCTGGGCAGCGGTCCAGACTGCTAAATAGAAAAGGGGTGAGTTTCATCACAAGAGGTGGTTCTGGGCACTGCGCCAATCACCCTGGCACACACACACACACACACACACACACACACATGCACACGCACACACACACACACACACACACACACAGCCCGAGGCAGTGGCCCTGTGCTGTTGATGCCTGCAGGCAGGTCTGACCACTCGCTGCCCCCACAGACACAGAGAGAGGTGGAAATATGGGGGGAGATGAGAAGTGAGGGAAGAGCAGCGGGGGGAGAGGTGAGCAGAGAGAGGACAAGCTGATAAGGTGGAGACGGAGCGAGACAGGGAAGCAGAGGCTGATGATGATAGATGGAGAAAGACGGAGAGAAAGACGGAGAGAACGAGGTGTCGGGAGAGACGCAGCAATTTGGGAGAGGAGAGAAAGATGACTAAAACAAATGGGAAAACGGGAAAGGGAATGATTGGGGTGTGTTATGAATTGGTGTGTTTGTTGTGGGGGCTGGGGGTGGGGGTGCAGTGAGCGGTCCAGAAATGTGGAAAGAGGAGGGAGGGGAAGAGTAGAGAGAGAAAATGAATGGAAAAGCAATGGAAAGTGTTTTTGATAAAGGAACAGCGGGTGACACAGACGGACAAGGGCTTTAAGCAGAGTGGAAAAAGGATAAGATAAAGGAGCGCAGGCAGCAGAGCTGTGTGTGTGTGTGTGTGTGTGTGTGTGTGAGAGAGAGAGAGGCAGAAAGAGGAGAAAAGAGGGGGAGAAAGAGACTAATAGTGCAATGAATCCTGTTTTTAAATATTCCGAGTGGATGAAATAAGGATGTGTAATTCATCTCTTGGAAAACTTGGCAGTCGTCTGGATAACAATAATGGTGAATGACTTTCCTTCTATATCCTAGATTATATACTTACTAATACTGATTTCACTTTTTTTTTTTTAAAAAAAATGTCCTTAACAATTTTGTTTAAAGCAAAATTCTGAAAAGAATTCTATGCACACATATATACCACATATTTATGTATGCCCCCCTGTAACTGTTTGTGCCGGCCCTGAGTGAGACATACAGCAAGACAGGCGGGCTGTGAGACAGTGAGACAGAGAGAGAGAGAGAGAGAGAGAAAGAAAGAGCGGCTGTGTTATTGCCAGAGTGAGGTATAGGGTTTCCTGAGACTTGTTTTCCTGACTTAGCCGTTCTGTAAGCCCTCCATCTACTTCCCCTGAATATCCTCTGTTACACACACACACACACACACGCACACACACACACACACCTCCCTCTCCTCACTTCATAGCACGGCAGATAGAGGTTTTTCGGAAAACCGAGCCCAGTTCCCCTGGGCTAAACCCGTGCTCCGGTTACACCACCACGTTCCAGAGCACAATTCCTCAGTGCTGGGCCGAGTTTATTTAGGCAGATTCCTCTCTCTCTCCAACACGCTGTACAATCACCCCCCGAGCACTTAATCTCTGTTATTGGAACTCCGCTCCTATCAATCCCCTTCCATCTAAATATTATTGGAGGAAGAGATAATAAAAAGTTGCAATAAATATGTGAAATAACACTGGGAGCGCACAGCACGACCGCTTCCTCGGCAGTATACGTTTAAAACGACTGTGTTAATAATCGGTGAAGTGAACATTTATGTCAAACAATGGGTCAAAGTTATTTGTAAAAAGGAACTGCAAAAGCAACTTATAACAGCAGGAACCATAACTGTAAATACAACATGGAGTTTAAACCGCACAGTCAGCATATGTCTGTGTACACATACGATATGTGTTTTACTCCATCATACTCGAAAAGTCGTGGTTCCTAACTGTTTTTATGCTCGTGGCCACAAAAACAAAGCAACATATCGGCGCTTTTCCCACGGTGGATTCATTATAAACACTGTTTTGACAGCTAAAGACACAAAACACTGACATATTTTGCAAAAAGGCTGCACATATTTGAGAAAAGCCCCCCAAAATACGCAAAATGCATGCAGCAGATTGTACATATACACAATACTCGTGTCCATGTGATGTTGCACTGACACCTTGTACAGAAATAAGACGCAGCTGTGGTGTTTCGGGTTTAACAGCACTGCAGGAGTCAGCACAAAATTAGCACGGCTATATATCAGTGCTAATCGATGCTGAGGCCATTTAAAGCTTTCACAGGGACGGGCGAGCAAACGCTAACACAAACGTGCACCACATACCGACACAAAATGCAAAGATCACAACGCAAACACAACAAGGCGACTTAAATCCACTAGATCGTTCCATAATAATTTAAAAAAAACACATTTGTTGGCTCATATATTACCGTTTAAACACTTAAATCGAACGTGTAATTTCGAACCCACTTTTCATCCGAATGCTTAAATTTGTTTGAGGGCTGGATACGGAACATGACATTGTTTAAGCACTGAGCTACATGACTGGGCGCCAACACGCGCCGAATGCCAGGAAGTCAAGTCTTCAAACTCTGCGCCAATCATGTTGTAACTGCTCTGGGGAAAGTGTGTGTAGGACTGCACTTTGCGTATCTTCTATCTTTGGACTTTGGAAGGTGCTTCAGTCAAGACTTTCTCTGATCTAATCGGGTCTAAAGCCAAATTATGGTACGGTTTTAGTAATTGGACCGTGACGTCGCTGTATGGTACGTCACTGTGACATGATGTAATTATCCTTTAATAAATAGAGGATGAAGTGCATGGAGCTGGATCAGAGTCTATGATGTATGCGACATGTTCCGCACTCCATACTGGAGGTAGCAGGAGGAGGCCAGTCATCACAGTGCAGTAGTGTGCCTTCGGAATCCAGAAGCCACAAGTACAACTTGGTTTTCCTCCACTCTCCCCCCCCATCTCCCCCAACCTCCACCACCCCACCCCCACCCCACAGCCAAACCACTCTCTGTGATACCTCAGCCTCAGCCCAAATGATTCATTCAACCATCCGCCCACTAAAGAAACACTGAAACAAAGAGTGAACGCAACATAAAACAGCCTCTGCTTTTCCGACCACATGCCTTCGCACGCAGACGAGCGGGGAGCGACCCCCCCAACCAAGCGCACATGGTGTACGTTTCGCGCACGAGCCTTATAACCAAAAAAAAAAAAAAACACCAAATACACGAATCACACACAGCCGTGGCCGTGATATTCCACACCGTTCTTTATCTGCACCGGAGCCCAAAGGCAACACCGCACATCCAGGCCCACTTCCAGAGCCGACCTGAGATGACATCATCCCTCTATCCCTCTCTGCCACCCATCCTACTCCGACAAAGGGCTGAGTTCCAACACAAATCATCCAACCCTGTCCTTAATGACAGGGTAGAGCTAAGCGATGCCAGGGGGCAGGAGAGCTGGAGGTACGTTGGTCTGGGATGCGGACCATTCATTCATTCCTCCCTGAAACATGTGGTTTGTACTCCCTCTCCCTGAATGGTGCAGGAAAAGAGGGATGGATGGATGAGGGGAGCAGGGTGCGGGGAGAGGGGAGACCACAAAGTAAGCTCATTGCCCAGAGGGAGAGATCATTTGTAGCTCAGGTGGGATATGGTTCTGCTTTCATCTGGAGGTGGCTTTCTTCTGCGGATAAAAAGCACAACTGTACCCTTTGGACAGAATACGAGGATGAGGTTTTTGCATGCAATTCAATCGTTTTCGCAAATTTCCTACTGACATCAGTGCATATGGGTGCTATTTAATCCTGCGGTTGGGTTTCGGGTTATGCACATGACATGACCAAGGTTTATTTTTGACCCTCCATCGCAAATACAGCCATGGCAAACAAATGGAGGAAATAATGAAGTTCTCGAGCGGCCGTGGAAAGAAAATCCTTTCCAGGGCTGTAAAGCATCCGAAAGAGACACAATATTACCGTTTCCACAATCCAACGCTGCACTGGAGGCTTCTGATGACAAGTTGATATGAAGACTCGCGTCATTAAGAGCAGGTCACGAGTCACGTGACGGAAAACCTCAAGTCTCAAATCAAATCAAATGGGGAAAACGTGTCTGTAACCACAGTGCGAAATGTTAAGTAAGAGAAGGACATAAAAGTACGCGTGTTTTGTTTTTTTAGTCAAGACTTCAGGGAGTCGAGGAGTCGGGTCCAAGTGAAGTCCTCATTTTTATGACTTGAATATGTTTAAGTCTCCAACTCTGAAAGCAATAATTTGAAACACATCAGCAAGTTTTGTCGTGAGCTCTCCGAAGTAGCTATTGAAACAACTTTGCGTGTTACTCATCAGCGAAAAATCTCAAAAGGAAGTCGTTCCAAAAAACAAGGGGCTAAGTGATTCCTCATGGACTTTCATCCCGAGAGCCCGGAGTCTTCCAGTGACTACGTGAGGAAGGTAAATGCACCGAGCAGACGCCGGTCCATCACCAAAGCACAAATACAGATTAACGGCCGTGACTCGAGATCAGGACAATCGGGTTGTGTCAAATCTGCTCGAGCGCTCAGAGAGATCCCGGTCCCTGTTTGATATAAACCACACGCGAGCCCGGCTGCCTGGTGCTGTGCTGTAAACCTGTCATTGTTCGGGGTCAGTTCCCCAGCGCACAACACTGTGCACACAAACACGCAAGGACACAGACACGCACACGCTGCAACAGGATTTCTCCTCCTCCTCCTCCTCTTCAGTGGGGAACGGGCCAAAAGTGGACAGCCTGTGTTCCATCAAGGAGTCCAAAATTCCACGACTTTCCCAGAATTCCCATCTCAAGCCAAGTCATATATTTTGTTGTCATCCACATGGCCCTAATGAAAACCCACGAGGAACACAGAGGGAGAGTGTGTTAGCTTACCCACACGCCATTTACACCAGTATGAAAACACATCCTGAATGTGACTGATCACACACACACATGAGTGTGGACGCTAAATATCCATTTGAGCAATTCCACTCAATCCAGCTGCTGGTATTCCATACGATATACAGCACGTCTGCCTGGCTGAATTCATCTGCTGTGTGGAAACCACTAATAACAGGATACGGTTCATCTCGCAGCACTAAAATAGCAGGGTATTGTGAGTATTTTCAACACGGTGAATCACTCAGGGCCGCTCGCAGTCCAAATAAAACAAGACTCTCCGTGTGTCATATTAGATCATCACATCGCACATTTTTATCAGTCTTTATCGCATTACATGCCGTTAAGCAGCCCTGTGAAATCGCACACCCTCTGCATTGTTCACGAAAGTCAAATCTCTAAACGCCGCCTTGGGTTTAGACGGTTTATTTTGATAAAATCTCTCGGTTGGAGGGGGAATAAAGTGCCGCGCCGGGAAATATGAATGAAAACCGACCCACCACTGGGTATATTCAAAAAAAGGGGTGTTCTAAAAGAGCTTTCCATGGGTTTTTAATGTAAGCAGGGGCTTTGATAGGCCAAAGACTTATTTTCACCAATCAAAGTGTCAAGTATTAAGATGCCTTATAAATCACTCCGCCTGGCTCCCGCTTCCCGGCTCTTCGGAGGAGCGGCGTGATGGCCTGCAGCTCTGGCCCTCTCCGACAGTAGCCCTGCCTAAGTCAACAGTCCCCCTGCTGCTTTACTGCAGAAGACGTTTTTAAGATTATAATGGGAGCGTAAAAACGGAAACCTGCTATATAACATGACTGACGGCGCAGCCTCGCACAAGCACGAGCACAGACAGCGGTGCGGTAATGGTGTGTGTTTAGGATGGGTGACAATATCATTTCAGTCGGTGTGCGTGTACGCGCACGTGTGTGTGTGTGTGTGTGTTAATCAAACAGCTCTGAAGCTGAGAGTGGTTGTGGTTTTCAGTATTGTGGTGAAACTGTAGTGGTCTGCGCGATGAGGTCTGTCCATAACAAGGATTTTCCTCTCTGCTGAAAGAATGAAAAGAAAAAAAAAGAAGATGGAGGAAATAATAACTTTTTCCCCATCCTTAAAGTCCAACTAATTGCCCAACATTTCCTCTACAGATCCATATGTGGCCGCGAGCCAAGAGGCAGGCTTTTGGCACAGTGGAGAGTTTCCGACTCATCTCATCTCATTCAGAGGTGTTGTTCTGAATGAGATGAGAGTTGAAGAATCACATTCACCGTCTGCCTGAGGAGCCACGAAGGAAAAAAAACAAAGGCCCCATGGAGTTCATCCACAAACACAGAGAAGACATTAGTTCCTTTTCGTCTTTTAGCAACTCGTTGACTTTACATAGTTGTATATCTTTGCTTTGGTCTCAGTTTCTACATGAAATAAAAGTGAAGAAAAACTGAGAAATAATCACACTTTGCCCATCATCTGCTGAATGAAGCTCTCTGCAACAGTCTTCAACCTTTTAGGTCAAAAACACAAAACAAATCCTCACAGAGTAAAGACACTCGACTGTACTGCGATCAAGAGATGGTGAAGCCACCTCATCATCCATCTTCTATTTATCCTCTGATTCACTGTATAATTACCATGTGACCTCAGCAGAGGGCCAAAGCGTCTACAGCCACGCTAGCGGTTCAGCAGCACCTTGAGTCATATTCTGACCTGTTGATGTTCAGCAGGTGACCATTCGACATATGTCATTTAAATTTAAAAAAACAACAACAACAACAACAAGAATTTTGCTAATTACTACTCTTACTATTTTACGAACGTCAGCTCTTAATTACAAGATGAATGTTTATAATCGGTTCGGCTAAAAACAGAATTTCAGAGGCCCAAAAAAAAAAAACACACACACACATAACACCATTTCACAGCTTCTTTGGTGGGTGGCCAAATGACTACACACACTGTTTGTAACTGAAAGTTCCTGTAAGAGGCCCGGTGTCACGCAGGCAAATAGACCAACCCGCATTGCATCATGTGCCCCTCACCGCCGGATCCCGACGCACGCGGCGGCTCGCACTAAGAACCAACACACCACAGCAATGAGCTGCAATGCCTTCACGACTGGGCAGTGGAGATGCAACCTGAAACAGACTATAATCATCTATTTGTGGTCCCCGCTCGGGGCAAATACGAGCATGATGCAAAAGTAAACACACACACAATGCGTTAGGAGTTCCAGTAAGCTCCACAACCACAGTTTAGTCTCTAGGGGACACAGCGTTCCTCCTAACAGAACTCTTTCCCGAATGACACACACACACAAATGCACTTAGTGTAACACAAGCCCACTCCAGACCACACTGTCACTTGGATCAGCCTGCCTCGCCTGCCTGCTGTGAGCCGGGCCGCTGCCTTTTTCCTGCACACATTGCTTGAGACTTGTACTATCTGTTTCCACAGCCGCGCGCCTGCTGACCCAAGAATGTGGCCAGCACTCTGGTACATTGTTTTACAAGGCCAGACAGTGGATCTGAGACGCGAGATGCCGACTCTGGTGGGAGAGAACTGATCCGGTTTGAAGTGATAATCCGTGATGTCGACGATGGTGAGACGGTAATTGCGTCAGTGACCAGCGTGCAGAGTTCGTGTAAATTCCTTGCGTTAAATCAGACACAGAAAGCAGACTGTGATGTGTGATGTAACCTGAAACCCTGCATATTGTCCTCCAAACAAATTATGAAAAATAAGGGGCTGCTTCAGGTTAGGGAAAATCCGCCGGTTAGGGGAACTCCACCAATTTTACACATCACTGTTTATTGGCCTTGCCGTATTCTACTCTCAAACAAAAAACTGTATCAAGGCAGCGTAGATTTATTTCAGAAGCTTTTTCTTGCAGTTGTTGTCTACTGAAATCCCCTTACATCATAAACCCTCTGACTACAAATACATGCATCTGTGAAAAACCTTGTCCAGTCATTTTATACGCGACATAACCTATCTTAACCAGTGTCTATTGTTTACATACATGATGATGCCTGGTGCTTGCATACACAAACATGAGCCATTAGTAAAAATGCTCCTGTTCCCATCGTTGTTCCTGTTCCCAATATTCCTGCTGTGGTTGTTTATTTTAGGGATGAACAACTTGTACTTTATTTTGAAAAGCCCATTGCACCTTAATGAGGGACATCCTTTGTTTCTCTGATGAGGATCATGCAGCTTATAATTAATTGTATACTAAAAAAAATAAATAAACAACAACAAAAAGAAATCCCCCTCGCTGTAAATGAATACCAGTGCTCTGTTTCTAATTACCGAGTGTGTCGTCAAGAGGCCCCGAGGAGCTCTCCAAAGTTCTTGTTTTGGTTAACTTGTTATTTTCTGTTTCTACTTTCCACACTTGACACAACAAAAAGCATTTGCTCATATTTTCGACACCAGCCCGCCCCTTCCCAAAAGCCCGCCGCTGTTTCTCCAACCTTGTGGCCTGTCTGTCAACCCTGGTTCCCCTGGCAGTTGGTTTGAAACCTCGGCCAGTTATCTGCAGCTTTAGAACACATGCCTAACAACCAGCTCAGAGCGACGACGTGCCACCACTCTCCCAAAACCTCCTCAATAGCCAGAGAGAGATTTGTGTGATGGGTTAATAGTAGGACAGCTAAAGTGCTGCGGAGGCGACACTGCTGAGTTCATGTTGCTTCATAGTGTGCTGTGACCCTGCTGAATGTTTTATAGTGATGGGTGTCTGTCTATATATTCAGCTGAATGGGGCCAGGGCTGCATAAAGAGAAGTAGACAACACAGAGCCATAAAAGCCTGGTCCAGACTTGATGCCTGCTTCAGAATAGCCAGACACTGGGAGAAAGTGTGCGTCTGACATGGACTGTCACAGCGATTCAAGCACTGATTCACTGCAAGGCCAGAATTTAAAAAAAAACAAAAAAAAAACGCAGTCCTCGCCGCACAACCTGTTGCATACTTTGCCAGGCAAAGTAACAGAGATTGAGTGTCTTTCTATTCTGTGTGTAGGTGACGCGTCCCCTCAAGAATGTGGTTCTCTTCCTCTTGCCGGTCGCTCCAATTTCCCCTTCGGTTGCTTACTTCACTCGCACAGCCGAGGAGCTGTCGCTTGAGGAATCTGGAAAACACCAGCAGGGAATGAGAGGAATTTCTGCTTTTCGTTTTTTCTTAACCACCCCCTCACCCCTTGCTCTCTTTACTTTGGATGCCTCTGCGCAGCCGGGCTCTTGAGTTTTCTCTTGTTTCTGAATGCAGCCCAACAATAACAACCTCTCATAAACAATGGGGCTTGTTGATTGGGGGGTTGAGAGGGAGAGTGGCCGTTGCTGGCCCATGCAGTCGCGTTTGCTGGCAGTGGGCCTCACGAACGGTCCTTAAAGTCCGAAAGTACAGGCTACATCGAGGACTGTGAAAGATTTAAGGGCAACTTTAAAAATGCACCATCTCCAAAGGGCCATAAACACATGCTTTAGCTCTTTCTTAGTCTATCTTTCCTCTAGAAAGGACTTTGATGGACCAAAGTCTGAAAGGGGATGCTGGTCAGTGTCAGGAAACCACAAAAGTACAGGGAAAAAAATGGTAGTTTTGGAATTCTCGACTTTACAGCACCCGTGGACTCATAAAGGGAGTCTGGATCACATTGAGTAGGAGTTTGAACAAGACGACCACGGAGCTCTGCTCCATCCTTTAAGCCTATGGGCAAAACACAGCCAGAGTCACATGCCATTCAAAAAGTCGAATTAAACCCGGTGCCTGTGATGGACAAATGATAATTCAGAGTGATGTGTCCTGGAAAGACTCTGTCTCTACCATTTCCATTTCAGAAGCTGATCCCGCACATTGCTGGACAATGTCCCTCATCTGCTGAACCGCTTTTATTACTCTTGCATCAACTAAATCAAAATAAAATGTCAGAAGAGATTCTTATGAATGGGGTGGGTGAACTAACCACTGTGTTTTATTATAATTTCCTACAGGCTGCATACCACAGCAAGGCTTTTGGAAATACAAGAGTTTTTCCAAAATACCTAAAATGCACAAACAATACACTTTTCAATACACTTTCTCTATTAACTGGCAGGCGTGGGGTGCCCCCTTGTGGACATATTCAATGTTACAATTTACCACTTCATAATCGTCACTTTTTAAAATCTATATTTAAAGTTATTTATATGATAAGGAATCTAAACTAAACACATTTTGAAAATCACTCATTCACTCACGCTCACACCATGCACTCATCAAGATAGGCATTCTTCATCATCGACGTCAACGCCTGGAATTGGCAGCGATCGACTGTCACTGCTCATCATTTGTCGGTAGGTTTGAATGGATCGGACCACATCTTCACACCTGTGGGGAGAAAGTAAATAAACAGCACAAATAAAAAATGGGATAAAAAATAATCAGGAAGCAGAACTTTATAGAGCCAGTTCACAAGCGTATAACGGACAGATGCACGAGGCTTTCTGTAAACTGTAAATTTTGTAAATTTACATCCATCAGCCTGTGGGTCAGTAAAACTAATACACACTGTCCATATCCAACTTTGTAGTAATTATGGAAAAATGTACTTTAAACACTATCAAACATTATGATTAAATATAGAATATGATGGTGTATATTTCAAATCATCTGTGTGCTCTTACCCACAGGTTGAACATCTGCCTGGTTGATTCCTGCCCGGTTTACCTTCTGGACTTCTCCTAAAAAAAGATTACATTTGATTATAACATGACATTATAAAACACCACATTAAGGACCATTTGTCAACTTTCATGATCAGGAAGTGGGTGCTAGGAACCTTTTTAACCTTGTGTGTTTTCCAGGCATCATTCCGTCTTTGTGTCAGGTGGTTTAAAAATAGCTTTGTGGTTTTGGTAAAGTGTTTGGAAAGTTAAACACACACGTTTTGATGCAAAAAGACCCAAAATGTGCCTGAAAACTGGGGCTAGCTACCTATCGTCGCATTCTTCCCCTAGCTAAAACTGCTAGCCTTGTTTCTGACTTACTAAACTTTTACTAAAATAATCAGCACATGCTAATTAGTATGAACACATTCAATGACATCGGGCTGGAGAATGTAAACAAGAGGAAAGCTGTAAGTTACTTACTGTACTCTTCTTTATGCGTTAGCGGGTAGACGAATATGGGGTAAAGGGCAGCGGCAACAGCCGTCACAAACCCCCCGAACACAAGCGTTCCCTTTAGATTTTTTACCATGTTGCTGTTACATGCGTGAAAACACTAACCTCCAAACCACACGGTGTTTACAGTAACTGCTTCCGGTGCAAAGGTGAACCAGCGCTTTTAAAGTTGTTTGGCTCGGCCGGGCTTCCGTATCGAGTCGTCGCATCACGTGCCACAGCACAACAATAACAAGGAAGAAGAAATTTTAAAAACTTCCTTTGCCTCCACGGGCTAAAAACATGAGATGTTTAGCCTTTATTGTGTTTGTTTTCGAATGCTGCTCTTTAAATGGCGCATTAGGTGAAAATAAACCCATTCAGACCTTTGTAATTCCTCACAGTCACATGGATGTTGGCTGGGTGTACACTATTCAGGTTGGTTTCTATCCATAGCTCGCTGATATGGTATTGAACTGCTCAAACATGTATTGCCAGCCTAAATTTTGACCATTTCTTCTTACTTAACTATTGTGACTAATATACAATATAATAATAAATTCGAGTATGTACTTTCCACAGGAGAGTATGCATGCCTATGCAGCCAATGTGTACAGCAGTGTGACCGAGGAGCTGTCAAAGGCAAAGGAGCGCAGGTTCATCGCTGTGGAGCAGGAGTTCTTTCGACTGTGGTGGGACACTGTGGCCACAAAGTCCCATAAGACACAAGTAAGGACGCGTGAGGAGTCACTGCTCAGCATGGACATAAAATAATACAGAATTGTTGTCACCTCTGTGCTGTGGCAAAAACCGTGTTTATCACTGTCATGTTGCGGTTGGTTTTCTAGGTGCGACAGCTTGTAAAGGAAGGTAGACTTGAGTTCATCATCGGGGGCCAGGTGATGCATGACGAGGCTGTAACTGACCTAGAGGATGAGATATTGCAAATGACAGGTAATATAACACTTTACTTTCCACTGTAACCTGTAGGTCCAGTGACGACTGACTGCAAGTATTAACCCAGAACCTTCCTGCTGTTTCAGAGGGACACGGTTTCCTCTACGAGACGTTCGGGGTACGTCCTCAGTTTTCCTGGCACGTGGATCCATTTGGAGCCTCTTCCACCACGCCGATCCTGTTTGCCCTTGCAGGTTTCAATGCCCACCTCATCTCTCGCATTGACTACGACGTCAAAACCACCATGCAGAAGAAGAAGGTATTGTTAGGCATGTTTTACACAGACTTTTACTCGGTAGTAAAGAGTCACTGACTGTTGTTTTGGGGTTTTTTGTATTTTTTTGTTTGCAGGACCTACAGTTTGTATGGAGAGCTTCCCCCACTCTAAAAGAGAAGCAGGAAATCTTCACCCACACTATGGACCAGTTTAGTTATTGCACTCCATCTCACCTGCCTTTCTCAAACAGGTAGATCGTGTTTGGAATCATCAGTGACTCTTAACAATGTTCCCTTTTTCTGAAACAGATTTCACTTCACCAAAGCCTAAAGACCGTAGCCTGAGTTAAGCATTAAATACAGTGTATTAAGATAACTTTATTGTATTGGATACCATAAGACTGCATTACACTAGTTACTGAAATATATGACCACCTTTTTTCTGCAGCTCTGGTTTCTATTGGAACGGAGTTGCCATGTTCCCAGACCCACCTAAAGATGGAGTTTACCCCAACATGAGTTTGCCCGTCACTAAGGAGACAGTACATGCCTATGCCCAGACGATGGTGGAGAACATTAAGCAGAGGGCAGCTTGGTTTAGGACTGACCATGTTCTCTGGCCATGGGTGAGTAAACAGAAATGTTGGATCATTTAATGATCTTTACGGATTGTTCACAATGTCCTATTTTTTACACAGGTAAGTTTAATTTTTCTTTGCCCCTGGTTTTTCAGGGCTGTGACAAACAGTTCTACAACTCATCTGTACAGTTCAACAACATGGATCCTTTAATGAAGTACATCAACCAGAACAGTAAAGAGTTCGGAGTAACAGTCCAGTATGCCAGCCTCAGTGAATACTTTGAAGCTATCTACCAATCAGATCTTGTGTGGGAGTTAAGAGGAAGTGAAGATTTTCTGCCATATTCCACTGGTGAGAATACAAAACATCACCAGCAGAACTTTCTTCTCTAGAATCCACTGTGCCTTACATGTTTTCTCTTTCAGAACCATACCAGGCATGGACTGGATTTTATGCTTCGAGAAATGTTTTGAAAGGAGTGGCACGGCAGGCTAGTTCCCAGCTGCACGCAGCCGAGACTCTTTTCACTTGCTACCGAATCAGCTTCCCAGACGGACCTGTAGCTAAAGCCTGGGCCCTGGACAAGCTGAGAGCACTTCGCTGGGCTGTCTCTGAGGTAAACTGCATTGTCCTGGTCAAATTAAAGTAAAAAATAAAACTTAACAACGCAACAAAGTGTAATGTGGTGTGTTTTTTCAGGTGCAGCACCATGATGGTATCACTGGCACCGAGTCCCCTAAGGTGGCAGACATGTACCTCCAACATCTCGTGCAGGCCATGATGGGGGTCGAGGAGCTTCTCGCTGCGCTCTTTCTGCTCCCTCACAAACTGGACAACCCCAGTATCTTCGGCAGCCGTTACCACAGAAAAGGTGGACTGCAGTTTACTTTAGCGGACATAATCAACACAACGCACACTTAAAGATTGTTACTTTTACATGTTTGTTTGTGTATGTCTTAAAATAACAAAGTACAACATGTGGATTCGTCTCAAACATTAATCTCTTAATGGCAGGTGTTCACCAGACTCTGGAGCAACATGTCATCATTTACAATCCTTTAGCGTGGAACATCACCACCATCATCAACGTCACAGTGACACATCCGAATGCAGCCGTCTTTGATGATGATGGACAGCCTGTGCCTGCACAGGTTTTATAGTTTATTTTTTTCTAAAAGCTGATTAGCACTTAATTCTCTTTGGACTTCAGAAACTGAAAAGCTACGTAACACATACAGTACATAACTTCCTCTGTTACAGATCCAGAAATCAGCACAGTCCAACCTGACCTATGATCTGTTCATGGTGGTGAACCTCGGAGGCCTTCAGCATCATAAGTACCTGATCAAGTTTTCTGACAAGCTGTGTCCGGGGAGGCACAAGTGTGGCCGGACTTACAAAGCTAAAGGTGTTTTGTTTGAAAGACGCCGCGTCCAGGACTGGATAAAAACAGGCCGGAGGCTTCTGCCAGTTCTGAATGATTGTTACAAACTCATGTTCGACCAGGATACAAATCTACTGCACAGCATCACTTATCTGTAAGATTATACATGATCTGTAAAATGCTACACCTCAGGCTTTCTCTTCTGCAATTACTGCTCTGACCTTTGACCTCTCTGTCATCCTTATTAGTAAGGAGAAAAGGCAAGTAAGGGTGACTCAGGATTTCTGGGAGTATCACTCAAATGGAGAAATAAGAGAAGGGCCCATTTCTGATAACTACATCTTCAGCACCAGTGGATCAGCTGTGCGGGCCTACCAGGCTGTGGACATGGAGATCATCCCTGGAAAGATTGTGTCTGAGATCAGGCAGTACTTCTACAGGTGGAAATGTTTGCTGTGCTTTCTGTGTTTAGGACTATACGTTCTCATTTTTCATCTTTCTGCTCATCTCCTCACATCCCTAATTGTGACCATCACTCTTCAAATTCACGTAGAGAGGAAAACGATACAGACTACGCTTACTCAATCACCACCCGTGTCCCAGAATGTGTCGGGACCAGACTGCCGTGTCATAGGCTGGAGCAGACCTATTCACTCGGCCCCCTCCGTCTAAACACTCAGGTCGTCCTCAGCACCAGCACTGCCCTGAACAACAACAGGACCCTGTACACAGATGACAATGGCTACCAGATGATGAAGAGGCCTTACAGGAAGTTCACCAATAACACTTTAGCAAGAGTAAGTCATTGGATAAAGCCTGGTAATTTTACATACTTAAATATGTACAGTATTTTGTATTAACGTGTGTTTTGTAGAACTACTTCCCCATGGTTCGGACCGCCTACATTGAGGATGACCTCAGCAGACTGGTGCTCACCAGCGACAGAGCCCATGGTGTGTCCAGCCAAGCTGGCGGACAACTAGAGGTACTAAAATACATAAAAATACAGGCGTAGCTACGGTCTGCTCACACAGGAACATGTTAACATCTTGTGTTTTTACCCGGAGGTCATGCTACATCGACGTCTATGGAACAACCTGCCCTGGAACCTCGGCTACAACCTTACACTTAATGACAGCTCTGTTGTAAAGCCCACACTGTGGATGATGCTGGGCTCCATCAATACCACCTCAAAGCTTTACCAGAGGGAGGCAGTAGAGCTGCAGCACAGACCTGTCGTCATGCCTATAGATCAACCTCGTGAGCGCTCGCTTTCTCATTAGGCAAAATGATAACATGATAAAAATGGATGCTGTCAATTTGAGTTTATGCTCATATTCACTTTAGACATAAAAAGCTCCCTGCTGTGTTCACTCTCCTGTACATATAGAGAAGCCCTCGCAGGAAAAGAAACCCAGGGAAAGTTCCCACGTCCGTTCGGTCACGTTACCTCCAAACATCCACCTGCTCAGTCTCAGTGTCCCTGGATGGACCTACAGCTCTAACCATGACGTTCACCTCAGTCATGTGCACGCAGGTCAGTAGTGAAACAATACTGTTTTCAGTCTGAAATCTCTCCATTTACATAAGTGGTTATATTTTTAGATTTCATTATGCAATGTATTTTTTGTACAACGTGCATTTAGGTAAAGATCTGCATTCAGAGCCGGACTATGACCGGGTCCTGTTGAGACTCATGCATCTGTTTGAGGAGGGAGAAGATCCTGAGCTCTCAAAGCCGGTCACCATAAACTTAAAGGTACTGATGAAGAATCTTCAGCTCTTCGCATTTAATATCCTGGTGTTGTAAGAGGAGAACTTTGGATTTACCTCGTTTTGAAATTGCGTTTACGTCATCTTTATCCTTTCCTGTCATTTCCTGTGTGAGCAGGATGTTCTGCAGGGCATTGGGGAAGTAAAAGTGCTGGAGGAGCGCTCTCTAACGGGAACCTGGAATATCACCAGTCTGCAGAGGTGGAAGTGGAAGACCCCAGATAACTTAAAAACAAGTGAGAAATGGCTCCAAACAAGTCAAACACTACATTGCATTTCATTATTTGATTGATAACAAAGTGAAATGAACCTTTCTTATATCCACTTTGCCCTTTTCTTCTTTTAGAGAGCGAAGAGAGTTTTAGCTGCGGAGAAGAAGCTTTCACTGTCACAGTCTCACCCAAAGAGATCAGGACGTTCTTCGTTCACTTCACCAAAAACTTTTAGCCGGAACTATCTTCTGTGAAGATCTGTGGACATGAAATGACAACGCTTTTAAAGATTTGATGTTTTGCTGCACTGTTATATCCTGCTCTTTTTGCACATGATGTTGATTTAAGAGGCACTGATGTGTCACTGAGCTGTGACCTCGCTCACTTTCAGCCACCATCGACTTTTACTGAATAAAGTGATTATTTTTGTCTTATTCGAATGTCTGATATCACTCACAACTAAAAACTGACCAGTTGCAGTCAATTAAGGGGAATTTTAAAATGTTGTATTTTATATACATACATAGAAACTCTTAAACGCCGCTTTCAGGTTAACACAAGCAAGACAGTGAAGACAAAGGAAAATAAAGACTTATAAGATAAGAAAAAATATTTTATATGGAAGGACAAAAAATACTTACCACAATTGTGTGATTTTTTTAATGACCAATTAGTGATATTTTTGCTGCACAGGCAGATCAGAGTTAAATTTGCACCAACCAAACAGCAATGTACGACTATGGCCAATAGGGGGCCCCACACCCTCACAGTTCATGAGGCAACCGAGGATGAATAAACCAAAAGGCATCATCATCATGACCAGGAAGACAACACCTAGGTCTGTCAGTCCGAGCAGCAGAGGAGCAGAGACGGGAGAAGCTGTGTTTGAATAGCAGCGTATGAGGTCATGATCGTCAGGGAAGGAGACGACGGCGTCGGATCAAGATGAGCAGCAGCAGCAGCAGCAGTGTGAGTGTCAGTTTCTTCCTCATCACCTGCTGTTATAAACAGCAGCGTCATGCATTCAAATCAAACAGCAGCTCATGCACCGTCCCTTCATTTGCATCCTCCCACGACAACGACAGAAAGGATGTTTGTTGTCGAACAAGATGCAGGATGCTGCGAGGAGGCGTTGCATGTGTTGCTAGGCAACTAGACAGGGAGGATGCTGTCGTGGTGGATTACATTGCCTACATCCTGCCTGAGGTGCAGCATAGGGTCTATATCAGGCCTGTTGGGTGTTTATTAGAGGTAGACTGTATTTGCCTGTATTGGTGTATCCTCCTGCGACATTAATATGCTCTGTGTGTGTGTGTGTGTGTGTGTGTGTGTGTGTGTAAATAGAAAAAAGAGAGGGAGCAAAGGAGGAAGCTGCAGCACTTTCTGACAGACCTGGCATTGCTCGGATCGTTACAGGTCTGAACTCACTGGTCATAGATGCAGAGGTGAATAAACAACGTGCCAATGTGCCAATGTGCCTGTCATATAAACACGCTGTTTACCTGGCAGGGTTTTAAATACTTCCAGCCTTGGCTCAGAGGGAAAGAGGAGCTGCTGCTGACAGTCATCAATGAGGATCTGGTCGGTTTCTGCAGACAAAACACATCATACAACATAACAATTCAGAATATGTATAGCATGTAATATATCTGGGGGTGTCTGTTCTCTGCATAGTTTTATTACGTGTGCACAGTGCACCTGAATGATCTTCTTCACCCGGCCCGTCCTGCAGGGTTGGCGTTCCCCGGGCTTCGTGGTCTCCAGGGCTTCCTCCTTCTCCTCCACCAGCAGCTGCAACAGCAGCGACGTCTCCCCCAGCAGCAGCTCTCCCAGCCTGGCCAGTGAGTGCAGCTCTCCCCTTCCCACAGCTCCACCGGACCACGCCCAGACCCAGCAGACCCAGGCGAACAGGTGACTGATCACAGCCCTAAGATTCAAGCAAAAAATATTTAAAAAATTTTACTTTCTATATGAAACAATGCAATTTTAAAAAATCCACAAAAGAAGCTGCAACCATGCATATATCACTGAGGCTTTAGCATTGGTGTCTCTGGACTCCATAGAGACCCCAGCAGTGAGGACCATCTTCTGCCAGCGTCCCCCAGTGAGAGAGAGATGGCAGTCCCTGTAAGAACAGCCTGCATTCATTATGTTCATAAAAGTCTTCAAAGGTTTCAGAAAAAACACAAAACAATAACTTCACCTCACAACCTCCTCTTTCACAGGAGGTGAACTGTACTCTGTTCCTACTGGCTGGCTATGTCAAATATGGACGCCCCTACGCCTGGATACGCTCCAATCACGAGCGCCTGGTCAACATCGGAGGCACTGATTCAATGGTCAAGGACACGCCAATGAAACTCAAGTCCATTGCAGACTGGCAGACGCGAGGTATGGAAACAATGTGAGGAATCCAAACAGGAGAAAGTTATTGTTTCACTGCACAGATTCAATAATTACTCAACTTTCCATGAGCTAAATCAGATGCAGATGTCGCTGCTTGGGTTTGGTGCGGATTAGGTTGGTGGAGGGGGAGGGGGGGGGGGGGGGCTTTTGATTCTGCAAGATTTCTGCAAATTATTTACTGGAATAAATATTATTCTTTTTGTCTACCCCCCTCCCCCCGCCCCCGCAGGTGTTCGTGTGTGGGACATCGTCAGTGAGCTCGTGGGCCTGTGCACCATTCCCTCCCCCTCTAACCCCTTCGCCCTGGACATGCGTTACATCCAAAGTCTCCCCCTCCCTGACAGATTCCTCGTCACTGGCGCTCTCCTCAACTTCCTGGAGATGTACGTGGTGTACGGGAACCGGGACGAGCTGCATTACGACAAAGGTATCTGTCATTTTAGGATGGTGGGGTCAGTGTTTCCAAATAAATGTTAATGCATTATAATATTATTATTAATAATAATACTAATAATAATGTCATTATTATAGTTACCACTAGGTGGTGCTATTTAGCTACATTACTTTACTAACTACTCTGCACTTTTAATTTGTTTTAGTGTCATTTAGTTTGATTTAGATTTTGATTTTGATGCTCTCATGGTTTTCTTGTCTCAGTCGTGGAGGACGTGAAGCCTGTGAGGCGTCTCCACGTCCAGTCCCTGCTGGAGCTGCAGCGCCACAGAGAGGCCTCCAGGTCGAGCTGCAGTCCAACGCCGCGGGAATCGTCTGGAGAGGAGTGAACACAATGATTCATGTGGAAAATAAGTTTAAACATGTATAAGTAGCTAAATGTCCAGTTTGTACTTCACTTCTCTTTAGGTCAAATGTTATTTTTCTCACTGAGTATTTATCTAATGTGTACAAACAAGGCGGGAATTTGTCAGAGTATTTGTCATGCATACATTGCAAGACAAATACCAGATACAAGTATTTACATCCGCACTACAGTAGGAAGGTAGTCACACGTGTTAGATGTTTTGGAAACATGACAACTCTGGGAAATCTAAAGATCCCAGGACCTATTTGGATGTCTGAACCCGGAGCCCCCAAACCATTCAATCTCTTCCTGTCCTGCGCGTGCACACACACACACACACACACACACACACACACATATATACACAAGAGAGAGCTAAAGACAGGAATTCTGTTTTCATCAAGCCAAATATAACATTTAAAAACTCGCTTTAAAAAAGGGGGGTGGGGGTCAAAGCTGCCAAAGTTAAACCTGGCTAAATATTTGTCTTCCTGAAAGTTGGACCAGCATGTGAACACACCACACAAACAACACATATCTCGTATGTTAAAAAAGTTTTAATAATTCATAAAATACATATTTCATTAAATATGTATATGTTGACAAAACAGTACACCAATAAAATACATCTAAAAGCCGGCAGGTGAAAAACCCCTGTTTGTGCCGTTCGGATACATCGAATACACAACGTTAAAATGAACTGATAAAAACCAAAGTGGCACATCAGTCAGAAAACACAGGCGTCTCAGGCCTCAGGGTCTCATCTCATCTGGAAACCAGAGCCAGAAATCCCCATCATGAGCGCACATTACGCAACACCCCACATATCAATGCCTTTAACCATCACTTTACACTGAGTGCTACAGCACCTTTACTGGCTTTGCTAATTAAGTTTAAAAGCACATTTTGGCGTCTGCTGACGAGGCCGCTCCAAACGCAAAGTCACGGCTCTGGACGCGGCGAGGAATTTGGAGCTTCTAAGAAAATTCCCTGTCCCAGATTGCAGGTGCATTCCTCACAGAGGCTCCACACGGGAACACAGCGATCCCAGTGTTTGGACAAAAACAAACTAGCAACTCATGGCCGAGTGCGTATTTACCCACGTAAATGCAAATCATGCATCTCTGCAGACAGAACGGATCTGTGTTTCTGCAGGACGTCGCAGAAGGGGAGGATTTTGTTAACCCTGTAAGTTCTCTAGGTGTGTTTTGTGTGTGTGTGTGTGTGTGTGTGTGTGTGTGTTTGTGTGTGTATATTTATACATAACGTGGGTGCTGAGCCTGCAGTTATAGAAGCAAATGGCATCTTAAAATGTGGGGAGAAAATTCTAAGACGTTTGAGTTTATGAGTGGGAATCTAACAGCTGTGATGTACAGCTGGAAATGGAAATGACGGAACCGCACCACAGATTCGGAATTTTCAGTTTTCTTTCGTTTCGTATGACGTGCCAGCATCTTTTTTCTGTATCCTGTTTGTAGTCTTGTCTCGATTTAAAAATGTGATTTTGTCAATCCAGATAAAAAGAACTTATGAAAATAAAATATTTATGACCTGTCACAAATGTAAGTAAAATAAAATCTGCCTTCAGAAACATCAGGACTCTTGTTGCGTTTTTCCAGTTCTGCCTGTGGATCAGTTGGATCCGACTGCCAGCGTCTCTTCTCAACAGACCAAACCCCTTCAGTGGCTTCAGTGTCAACTACGCTCCTCAGAGACAAACATGCTGACCTATACGACATCATCAGTCTGGTCCTCAAACGCCTCGCAGCCAGTCCTCAGACTGCTGCTGACAGGTCGACAAAGGAAGCTGTCGACAGCATCTTGTGTTGCGTCGATGCCGCACGCGTGAAAGTCAACGGACAACTCTGCTGCCTCACAAACCCTCAAGTCCACACGCTCACTGATTCCCAACATCCGCTCACAGGCCTCACACACTCGGACTTTCCCACCTCCCAGCTACAACCCCCGGGAGTTGTGATCACTCCCCCCCTCCCTCCCTCCAGTGCCGTCGTCCTTGAGGTTGTCATATTGAAGTTGAATGTGGTCCCGCGTGTCGCGGGTTAAAGCTGGCGGCTCAGTTCCAGCTGTCGGAGACGGAGCCCCGTCTGATGATGGCCCTCATGGGGCTGCGAGACATCGAGCCTCTCCGCTTCCAACGTCCTGAAAAGACAACGCAGCGGGTTCAGTGATGCTGACTCAGCAGCTGCAAATGGAACGCGAACACTGGACTTTAAGACATGAAGCTGAGAACAACTGGTGTCTCACCTTTTCCCAGACTTGCAGGCAGGGTGGAGCTCTTGGTGTCGGATGGAGAGCTGGACGACTCCGCTACGCGTTTGGCCTTCACGTCTCCCG
The DNA here is from genome assembly GCA_016785345.1 of Trinectes maculatus. Taxonomy (NCBI): domain Eukaryota; kingdom Metazoa; phylum Chordata; class Actinopteri; order Pleuronectiformes; family Achiridae; genus Trinectes; species Trinectes maculatus. Next base: position 588,500 of record JAFBJQ010001860.1, on the reverse strand, counting down.
GCGGCAGCGTGTCTGCGCCGTCCTGCTGCCAGTCGCTGAGCGCCCGCTGGAAGGAATCCGCCAGACAGGCCGTCATGTCTCGCGCCCGCTCCGCCCGGCTGCACCAGAACACCCGGCACTGCAGCTGTTGACCGTGATGCTTGCAGATGTACAGGAAGACGTTGGGCCGGTTGGCATCAAAGGCGCAGTAGGCAATGTCCTGCAAGTAAGTCTTTGTCAGCTGCCGACCTGTACTCAGCTCCTTGACCTCCACGTATCTCGGGCGCACCACTAGGGCGTGATCTTTACTCGGCTTCTTCCCGTTAGCGATACCGTCGAGTAAGTGCTTAATGGCCTCCTGGGCCTGCTCTCGATCCAGAGAGAAGATTTTCTCCGTGCCGAGGTAGTGGACTTTGAAGAGAGGGTCCCCGTGGGACAGAGACTCAGTGCGGTCGCGGCGAAAGCGGCGGCGGAACGCGGCGGGGGAGTTCTTGATGGTCTGCATGAGGTGGAAAGTGCTGAGAGACATGTTGTGTTTCAGGTTGGGTTTGGAGGAAACCTTATCCGAGGTGTCGCCACCTGTGGTCGCGCTGGTCCCCTTCCGACCGAGCCCCTCCCGCTCCTCCACCTGTGAAACGGAGAGCAGTACCATCCACCGCTTTTATCTGAAAGGACAAAGACAAAGACAGGTGAATGACTGAGCGGGACAGACGCTGAGTTCAGGGCAAGAAAACATCCCGGAAATTACAAATCTGGAGACAAAAGAAACACAACTGTCGCTTTCGTTGGTCCAATGCATAAACAAAAAATAAATAAAACCCCGCAGTCGGCAAAACTTGTCTTGCGGCATGGAAAAACAAACACAACGGAGCCGGATGAGTAACACACAGGACGCCTTCAGTGTGGAATAATTATTCAGCACAGACGGCGTCTATTAAATATTTACAGTCAGACTCGTGAAGGAGACAAACGAACACGCGGAACTGACGACGGGCCAAAACAGATGGAGGCTGCTGGAGCAAACCGGTGACGGAGGTGATCGGACGGGTCCACGGTCTTCTTCCAACCCGACCGACCCAAAAGGCCTACAGATCACCCTACTGCGGCTGACCTGTGACCTTGTCAACTCGAGTCTTACGCAACCACAACTGTCCGCCCATTGTCTCCCATCCCACAACAGGTACTGATCCGCATGTTCGCCATTGTGCCCAACGTTATTCTCCCCCCCCCCTTCTCCTTCTTGGCCATTCTTTCAACATCCTCGCTCCCTCCTCAGAGGCGACTCGGACCATGAACCGCCGACTGTTCCAAGTCGGTGGCCATTGTTGTCAAAGCCCCCCCGTGCAGGAAACAGCTTCACATTCCCCCCTAAACATTTCTCCCGCCAGACAATGGCATTTTTCTGAGAGTGTGTCACGTCTCAAAGGAGACGAGGACTGACCTGGGGACACATTACATATACACACACACACAATACATACAGAAAACGCACACAAACGCACCTACACTGTACCTGTTCACTCATACGCACACACACATATATTTACATTAAAACCAAGGGTTTTGTTTAACACTGTCATTTGATGCTGTCCAAAGTTACAATCAGGCAACAGGAAGTAGTAACACAAACAAGCCTCTGTTGTGTGAGTGGTCCGAGGAGCTGTCAGACCCAACACGTTCACCTCAGGAGCATTAACACAAACCAACCAAAATAAACAGCAACAAACACAGGGATGGTTTCACAATATGAAAGCTTACAGGTTTTTTTTCTCAATAATTTGCTCCTTGTGTTTGAGCCGATTTATCTATCAGGACCTATTGATCACTTAAATGACCGAACCACGTTGTAATCAACAGAAACTTTCAAAATAAAAGCGAGTTGAGGTAAAATTGGCAGATTTTGGAACGCGGTTCGGAGCCTGGTGGAGACCTCGCGACCCAAACAACGTGAAAATCCGTTTACACAGGAGCGCGAGACAGAGCCGATGGGTCTGCAGCTGTAAACTGAGACATGTCCTTCAGACAACATGTCTTACCTGGACGCAGACGACGTCCTCGTGCGCCTCAGGTGCAGCGGAGCTCGGTGAGTGAGCGTCCGGGTGAAGGGAGCAGGCGGCACGCGGGGACACACACACACACACACACACACACACAGACGGCGACGCGGAGCAGGACTCGACGAGAGTAGAACGAAGGAGTCGCGCGACAACGGTTTTAAAACCAGCGTGGGCGCGAGCACGTCATTGCGCGTGGACGAGCACTTGCGTCTAAGCAGGGAGGCGGAGGCTGAGAGGGGGGGGGGGGGGGGGGGGGGGGGGGGGGGGGGGGGGGGGGGGGGGGGGGGGGGGGGGGGGCAGTGTAGAAAACAGCTGATGAACCAAACAGTCAAAGCCAAGATTCTGTTGTTTTCCATTTTCATCACACGTTTTGATCATTTTATACACAAAACGCACCATGACACATTCAATGTCTGCAGGACAAATGGACATTTTGAAGCGTTCCGTTGATGAACTGATTAATTAATTGGATTGAAGTGAATTAATGATGCACAGAACAGCTGACATGAAGAAATAAATATCAACAATTCATCATCTAACCCACAACTGAAGAAAACTATTTCCCTCATATGGATCATAATGGATCAGTGGCGTTTGAGCTGAGGTGGTTTCATGATCACAGCTGATCATTCCAATTGTATTTTATATTATTAAATGTCCAAAATCAATTGACTCAATAGTGACTGAAAAATAAGAGCAGCTTTAAATCCTCACATTTAAACAAGCTGAAACAAGTCATCAGGTGGTTGGCTGTTAATTGTTAATTGACAAACTAATTGCATGAATGATCTGCTGCTGTTTAAGAAGCAATGTGGACGTTGACCAAATGGTTCACCTGGTGAAAACGTTAAAAATAACAGCTCCTCGTGACGGCTGACGTCACTTCGAGAGCCCGCTACCAACTGAGAGTTTCACTTAACTCTAATTGAATCATGTGGGCAGCACCATGCTGAGAACACATCTGAAACCCACTACCTCTCATTACCATCACATTGCGTCACAGTCCCTCTCTAATGGGGATCGTGGGCCTCGGTGGCTCCGATTTGCTTCTAGTGTTTATCCGGGGGGCATCTGGAACAGTGGCAGAGGAAAACTTTAAACGGTTCCATGTGTGTACACCCCTGAGTGTGTGTGTGTGTGTGAGTGTGTGTGTGTGTGTGTGTGTCTGGGTGTGCCTGACGTTGGGAAACAGAAGGGCCACTGTTTCTTCTGGGTTTGGCCCAGCATCAGTTAGGTTCTGGACGTCACACTCTCGCCTCGCTGCCGAGCAGGACACACTGGAACTATTCTTGGGGAACCGGTGACATAATGGAGCATCTCAGATCGGCCCCCGCCCTCCACATGTGTCTCACAACGGCCAGTAAGAGCAGAATCAGCATCCGAACCAGGACAGGGGTGCAGCTGCAGCTCGGAGTCTTGTGAGAGCACGTTGTGCCATGACGCCATAAAGGAACGGGATAACTGGACAAACATTCAGTCCCAGATACAGATGCATACTTTACATGGGACTGTTGTACATTTTGCATTCTCATATAAAAAGTGCCCATCATACGATTTGATGGGTGTCAATTTCTGTTTCAGCAACCTACTGCAGGTCAATGTGAGGGAAACATTTACTCAACACAGTTCTCTGCTGATCTGGGACAATTTGGGGGAACTGGGCCTTTAATGAGACATGCATGAAGGTGAGGGAGGGAAATTAAAAAGCATGTTGATGACACAGTATAACTGATTGATGAGGCCAGATTGCTGTGTTGCTGCTCAGCGTTGTTGCAATTATACTAAACGGGTTGTGATCTCTGCTGTTGTCGTACTGTGTGCTGAGAACACGAGTGTGACACTGCTATTGTTGGAAGCATGTTCCACAGAAAAATAATAGGAAGTCAATGTTTTACAGCCAGTTCCCTTTTTCTAAACTGTTATAAATCAAATGCCACTTTTCTTTTTTTCACTCCACACTGACTCGTGTGGCGCGAGAATAAAAAACTGATAGGTTTCAATATGGGCTTTTCGACAAGTCAGCATTCCTGTTTATTAAGTCGGAGTCCTATTGAAGCAAAAGGTACATGACAGTTCGTTCCTAGAACAATTATTCATCAGCGTCACTATAGACGAGTCGAACCAATCGGCAGCCACTCAGGTGGTTATTCTGGGCCAACAACACCACGCCTCAGTACGTACAGTGATCATCGGGACATGTTATTGTGATAGATTAGTGGTTTCGCGGTCAGACGGCTAAGATGAACTCTTTCGTGTGATTATATATATGAACGTTCATCATTTTATAATTTTTTTTTTTTTTTAATGAAAACACTTCAGCTCAGCTGTTTTTCTTGCTTACGCTGGCCTGCTAATTCAAAAAAAGACAATGCTATTTTTTTATTTTTTTTGCTGAATAACAAAAAACACACTCCCAAATAAGAAAGATAATAAATACATACAATTGGGACCCCCCCATCGTCTAAACTCAACATATATCAACAATATACGCAACACAAGAACCATCAGCGGTATACAACATTTATAATGATAACAATCATGTTTCATTTAAAATAAGATTTTAGTCCAGGTCTAAGAACAGTACGTTAACGAAAATGTTTTTTTTTCCAAAGCGGATAGGAAAATGATCATGCACAGGTCATTGCCTTGGCAAATCATTGTGTCTCCAGTGTCATTTAAAAAAAACACATCACTTCCAGTCATACCAGTTTTTGTTGTTATTTACTTAAACACCACACACACACGCCCATAAATTATAGTCCAGCAGAACATTACCCTGTAAGAGGAAGTTCAAGGAGCTGTGGCAAAATGAAAACAGGAATGGTGAGTGTGGATTTATGGGCCACTCTGCACTGTTCTCAAATATTTGCCACAGACAAACGGGAGAGGACTTATTCTATGTATAATTAAAGTATGATCAGCGTTCCATACAGCAGTTATTATCATCCAGGTCACATCTTGTCACTAATCACAATCCCTAATTATCCACCAACGTCAAAGCACATGCCTCACACCAATTAGTTTGTAGGTTACTTGTACAATTTGTAATGAACGTCTGCGTATGAAACTTGTTTTATCAGTGCACATTATTTCTGATCGTAATGTTCTTGGAAAATCACAAATGTATATTTATCCACTCTGAATGAAATGGACCATTTGAATAACAAAAGGTGGCTGTTCCAGTGAAAGCGAGCGGACTGAGTTGTGTAAAGCCAAGTCCTTATCTCCACTCTCTGGTTACACCTTCTTGGACAAGTTCAGCAGGCCTCTGGTTTCAGTGGAGGTAATGGATCAGTTAGTCAGAAGAAAAGTCATCAGAGGGGTCCCTCTGTATTCTCTGGCCTGATTGTTGGCTCTTCCTGTTATTCTAAATTCAAAGGAATCAAATCAGAGGAAATGACAGAAACACGCGGCCTCTACATTCGATAACTTAGAAATCCACGCATGTTGTGAATGCACGCTCCGAGCCGATCTGCATCTTTCACTGGTACAAAAAAAACACTCCAGTTTTCGAGTGCAACCAGCGAAGGGTCGTTGCAGAAAAGCGTTAAGGGAGTGGCGATTTCCTCAGGATGTTGCTACAGTAGCTTATGGGCTTCTGTGTTCTGTTTGCCGTTTACATTGTGATGCATATCACAAGCTGCTGTTTTTTTTTTATTTTGTGAAAACGGAGGAATTGATGTCCGGCTCCTTGTTTCACCGTTCGTGCTCTGCGAGCTCAAGAGGGTGTTTGCTCGGCCAACATGTTGATTGCATATGTTAAGTTTTTGCGTACAAGTCTGCGTCATCACTTCCTGCCCTGCAACAAAATGTCATCAAACATTTACTTTAAACCATTAGAGTCTTTAAATAAATCCTCGTCTGACATTTTATTATTACTATTTCTCACGGGCCTCACTCGTAGTCCCCAGAAGATGAGCCCCCATATTATTCAATAATCCTGTGATATCACCTAAAGTCAACATACGAGTGATAGATGTAATTTTAAAATTAAATCTAAAAAATGATTGAATGTTTTGATATAAAATCCAAAGTCAATTTTTTTGTTGCAAGTAAACAAAAATTGATAACCTCATGTTGTCAACTCACAGTATTTGTGATGAATGACTTTATTGCTTGGGGGGAAAAACTGTTCCCATTTTTCCATTCACCACCCTCTGATATTAGCGGCTATAAATAAACTAGGACACCTTTAGAAAATTAACGTGCCTTTAACAGGAAGTGCTCACCTGTCAACAAATATGCAGGACGGCTTAACAAGTGCACTGTAGCCTGGAGGATATTATACATGACAACAGTTCACAAGAAGTGTCTGTTTAGAGTGACAACAAACACAGATGTAAGCTTGTGTTAGCTGTAAACTTGCGTGACCTCCGCTTTGACCTGTATTTTAAAAAAATGTACCTTCAGTGACACACGGGGTTAAAAAGGGAAGCTGCGGGCGGGGTTAACAGGTGTTATCATGACACACTTGTGTTTGATCTGTCAGTGAAAGGCTGTAATTAATCCCAGATTGATGACACAGATTCCATGTTTGCTGAAACTAAAAACTCACAGCCATAAAAGCTGCAGCTCATCCAAGATTTCGTTTTTCTTTTCCTTACGGGAAAGCTAGTTGTATATTTATCTGCACCCGGAGTGCACCTGTTATTGTTTAATGTTCCAGTAGTGCACTTTCGGTCAGAGTCCTATTGTGTGAACAGGCGGCCAAGTGACCCGACCTTCAAATGAGTCACATGACTCATTTGACCGACTCAAACCAGGAAGTTATGAACGTCAGAAAAAAGAAAAAAAAAACCCCAACAAAACACAGAACTACCTCTGCCCCATGACTCTGACTCCAAACGAGCTCCACATGTCCTAATAAGGCATGCTGAAGGCTGGGAATGACACCATGTCTGCTGTTTTTCTCCTCCACTTATCTTTACATGAGGGTTGCGTCAGTGTGCTGATGAGCTAATTTCCTTTTTATCATCCCAACACTGAGTGAAGTGCTTGGGATTAGGTAACAACATGATCAGAGCAGATCAGAGTGGGGGTGGGGGGTTGTAGGTGGTGGGTGTTCCTTAAATCCTCAGGCTTATTCTCACATTGAAATTTGGAGTTTCTTGAAATAGCAGATCATTACAGATCAGCCTCTTTTTTTTTTTTTTTTTTTTTTGCAGCATGAGACATCCCAGAATAAATCCAAAATGAGATTTTTTTGGACTCTGGTCCGTCTGTGCCCGGAGCGAGGCGTTCATGATAAACAGAATAAAAGGCGTCCAGCAGCTTGAATAGCTCTTATCACAAGAGCTATTCAAGCTCGCCGTTGCTTTGTGTTCACACACACACACACACATACACACACACACACACACAGAGCTACAGTGTTGTTACCAAATTAGAGCACTTTTTCTGAAAGCACAATAATGTCCAAAAATGGACATGATGGACGCTGCATGATTCGTCCCCATGTTGTTTTGACTGTATTTCTGCCCCCCCCCCCCCCCGCCTTTTATATTTTGCCACTTGTAGCTCTTTTTATCAATAAGACGGGACAAATGTGGCGTTGGTGGCTTTGTTGTGGAAAAAAACGCTCCTGAGCTCAGGGACCAATCAGAATCTAGACTAAACAGGAAGAGGAGGTGGCTTCCTGTGCAGACCTGGACTGAAGGAACCCGGCAGAACTTTTCAGAGTCAATAAAATACGAGTCTGAAAAAAAAAAATCTCAATTAAATCTGATTTATCCAAAAAAAAAACATAGAGTCTAATATAACATCAAGTGAAAACTTGATGGATAGATGGATGGATAGATGGATAATACACACACAGGGAGACACACATGCGCACAACACTTTTCAGTATACTGTGTGGTATCACTTCTGTACACAGTCACACCAACATTTGTATTTTCAGTTTTTTGTTGTAGCATGTGTGTCATTGTTAACTGTCGCTGTAGCCCCAGTCGTTCTTACTCACGATGCACTGACTAACAGTCGACAGTGTTGCGAGTGCGTCGGCGAGCACTGTCTCACTGTTTCACGCGCGTCATCAGCCGGGCCAAAGAGGCCTCTGATGAAAAGGCTGGCAATGCTCTGGTTTTCCTGCTTGCGTCGCCGTGCAGGAGCCATTAGTCAGTCTTAAAGAGCCCCACCGTCTCGCTGGAGCTATTAATAGCCACATAGGCGGCCTTCTTTTCTCCAGGAGAAAGCTGCCCAGCAAAATTCCCCTTTTCCCTGCCCTTTTCCTCCCCACCCTCCAACGCTGCAGAATGCCACGCACTGTGACAAATCTCTCGCAATCATTATTTTTAGCCTCAAGCAACCACTCTCTCCTGTTTGTACTGGTACTAGTGTGTCGAATCAACACAAACGACCCAAGGCAGAGAGGTTCCAGGCACGTTAGGGCCCCATCCAGCAGTGCGTGTGGGATCTTCAGCCTCTTGACACACGTTACAGCTGATTCACCCATCAATCATTACTACAAACCAGACTTCACGCATGACTTCACCAGCTGCAGCTCTGCTGTTGTCTGGTTTTCACAGAGAATCAGTACACGGCACTTAAATTTGTTGTCGTTTAAAATGAATTATATGGACATTTTAAAAAAAACGGTTCATTCTTACAATAGATCCAGTGAAGTAAATTATTCTACAATGAAAAATCCAATATTTTATTATCTTGGTTTTTCCCTGTAAAGTAACTGGAATTCAATATATTCATTTTAACAATCTGATCTTTATCAACAGTTTGCTGCACAACTAGTTCTATACATTAACAGTTAAATTAAGAACGGCTGTGACTCGTAATAATTTTGCAAACACTTTTTCCGTACTTTTTGTTGGAGCATCACTTTATTCTGTTCTTGAAAACAGAAATTCAGGCGGCTCAGACACTCAGCGTTTTGGCTGGATTGTTGTGAGTTTTATGTAAAGTCAAATGAACAAAGCTCTCAGAAAAATGGGCTGCACGTTAAGGTAAATGTGACGGATTAGACACAGACAGCGGCCTAATTTGCAAAGTAGCCGTAGGCCAATACGTGTCATTATCCAGTTATCCAAACACCGCGATGCCTTCACGTGTGCTACCTTTGCCTTCAGGCTGTGGGTTGGCTCCGAGTCTACAGACACATCTGTTGCAGGACATAATTGGTGTGCGGTAAAACGTGAGGTATTTAATTGGGTCACCTCACGTTTTTAGGGCAGATGTCATTGTTGCATCTCTCATGACCTTGATGCCACAGATGCTTGTATGAGGAAAGACGGGTCTCTCGACCTTTAACAAGATGTATCATGTTTTAATTACTGATACAATTAAGCCATTATGTTGACCCGCTTAGGCTGATATATAATTACAACTCAGTTCGCGTGAATGTACATTTCAAGATCAGTCAGGCTTATGCATTTGTTCATTTGAGCTTCTCTCACCATCTGGTTCTCCGTCCCTGGTTATTGGGGATTTGCCATTTGTGTGTGTGTGAGACAGTCATGACATGACATTTGATGACTGATCCACATATACGTCATCGCAAGATATTTGAACCAAATGTAACCTCTCTGCTTCTCTCTGGAACCTGCTGTGAGATGTAGCCATTTTCAGGTTTTCATATATCAGTGACTCACACTGACGCGTAGAGGCCACTTCATGCGTAATAAAGCTAACCGTCTGCTTTAACACTCAGATACGGTGTTAAATAAACACAGCAAATCTAACTTCTGTTTTTCTGCCTTCAATTAGAAAAAATATATATATTTTGGAAAATAGCTGCACTCCAAGGTACAATACACCTTTTATAGTCCTTCAGAAATTTTTATAGTATCTATATGTTGCGTCAACTGAAAATCACGTCGCTCTAGACTTGAACAAAAAAAGCATTCATCCGTCAGCAGTACAGGATGTGGATCCCACCCACATCCACAAATTGATCTGAAGGAGGCTGACCAGCCTCAAGGACAAGAAGCTCTGGGACAAAATGATTACAAGTCTAAAGCCTTGCTAAGGTCGCCCCCTAGAGGCTGGGGTGGTTCCAAACATGCTGGCGAGAGTAATGCAGTAAATGCAGTAGTTATTCCTGGCCTTTTATGGTGCTCATTAATGTCATTAATACATTTTTAAAAGCTTGATTACTCATTAGACACTATTTATATTTACCCTATTTTACATTTTTAGCATTTCAATGCAGCACTGGCTCTAGGGGCCCCTTCAGGGCCCAGGTTTATAAGTGAGTGTTTCTGGTGATTTGATTTGCTGAGAATTTATTTGTGAACATCATTACCTCTCACATGGTACAGAGAGACGTCCAATTTGAATTGGACTCATTTAGACCCAAAATACTTTGCGTCACTAGTCAGCCAATCGTGTCGCTTCCCGTTAGCGTGAACAGACCAATGAGGTTAGAGAAGAGACGCCCACCTACCCGGCAGGGCAGTCATGTCGGTCAGGAAGTCGTCATCACATCACTACATAATTCAACAGCCATGGATTTCTCCATTCGCGCTGCTAACGTGGACGACTGTAAGGACATCGCTCGGATGATCAGGGTCAGATATTAGGAAATTATGTTTTTTTACATTATATAAGTATATAATGTGCGTATATACGCATATTTTGTTAGATATTTTGTTAGATATTTTAACGTAGCGTCGCCAAATGCGGAAGTCAATCTACATACGTCAAAGCCAAAAAAAACACACTCTCCTATTGGTCTAGACAGCTGTTCTTCAAAAGATACAGTGACGTCATCCCCTTAAAGTTTAAAGGGACTTCCTTTCCGGGGCTGTAGAGGGGGGTAAAAATGGTGTCAGACGCTAGGCTACAGCTAAAGCTAAACCCATGTTCAAAGACTACAAAGACCATAGTGCATAGCGCTGAAAGAGGAAATGACGAATGTAAACAACGCGTCACAGTTCACAGCTGCGGCTGCCAGTTTACTTTATATACCTTCAAAAATAGTTTATACTAAGATCTAAGATCTCAAAAAATGTATTTCCTCTCGAGATTTGTTTTTCTATTATTAGGGCCAATATAGTAATACAGTATGTCAAGATGTAAGAAATAACTCTTAAGACTTGTGAGGTTGTGCTGAATAAAAGGACAAGGAATATACAAATCAATGTTGTTATTATTTCCCCTTGACAGGAATTAGCTGAATATGAGGGGATTGCAGATCATGTGAAGGTGACGCAGACAGGTAATATGTCATGTCTTGACCTTACATTTAATTTAAATTTATTTCACAATAAGCAAAAGACTAGAAAAGATAATCATTATTATTTATTTGTCCAAGATCAAGTCTCTTGGAAACAAATCTAATTTAGCACATGGAACTATTGTATTTTTTTAAAGTACTGATCGTTAATAGATAAGCGTTCAATTGTAAATCTGGTAGAAAAGTACTGATTTCAGACTAAACTATGTCAGTTTCAATATTTGAGTGTATACATTTAGCTACAGCCCTGCTACAGTCAGAAAAAACATTCACCTTTTTGTATATGTGTCTTAATTTAAGGAAGAATGTTAATCACCTGCACATCAATTCATGTTTGTGTTTTTTTTTCTTTCACATATGCAGAGTTGGAGCAAGATGGTTTCTCCAAGAACCCATTTTTCCATGGGATAATTGCTGAGGTACCAGAACAGAACAAAAGTAAAGAAGGTGAGCGTGAACCCCCTGTAACACGGACGGTTTCACAATAGCTGTTTATCACCGTCTATTTAAAAAAAAAAGGAAAATTATAACCTAATAACAATAATATCACTTTCCACTAACCACATTCCTTAACCCGCTGACTGACAATTTAATAGACAGACTTATTTGAGTTCATCAGAATAAGTCCAAAAAGCAGAAAAAAATCAGCAATCTTATTGTTCATGCCAAAAATTATAATTTAAAAAATATGAGGAGGATGAACTTTGAAAAGTCCTCGGACTTTTACGGAAAGTGCCAAAAGTGATGTTTGGCTTTTGTATGCTGCTGCTAAATGCAGCTTTTAAAGTCAGATCTCAAGCAGAGTCCAAAAGTCCATTTGACTTTGTTATCCCTGAGTGCTTTAGCACTCGCTAAGCTCACGTCACACAGTTTGATACGTACCAGCAGGAAAAGCACAGGTGGAAACCATGAAGTCACAGGACCCGTGAACAGAAACATCTTCAGTCTCGTGCCAAATTAAACCTGCATTTGTTTTGATGACACTGTCATTGATCAAGTTGCGATACATAGTATGGCCAATGGTAAATTATGACAAAGCAACACATTTGCATTCTTCTGAAATTTCTGGCCACCGTATGACTTTAAGTCCACTACTCCCCCTCGTTGCTTAATTACAAAAACGCAGACACCACAGCTGCAGAGACACATTGATTTCATCATTTTAACAACTCTGCCTGATTCTTCACACATGCTAACCAGGTATTGTGCAACACAGAACAGCTGCATCAAACACTGTCAGTTAGTCATAAGCATTACCCAAGCTAACACGATACTGCTGATGTGGCCCCTCTCCACGCACAACACTTACATAACAAGGCTAATGCATGGCTGACCAGCTGGACCTTTTTCTTCCATGACACACACACACACACACACAGTCACTATCCCACTATCCACTGGTCTCAGATATCTGACTCCATACTGAGGAGTGCCTGTGTCTCACTTGCGGTTCATTAATAACACAACTCAAGGAACCAACTATGCAGGAAGTTCATGACAACACAGCATTTCTGGAGTTTCAGTGTTTTTTTTTGCGTTGGCGACACTATACATTCAGCATTGTGACATTCAGCAGGAGTCAGGGAAAAGGGTGACGCTGTTACTCACTGTTCAAATGGTCATTCACAGAGGGTCGGTCCAAAACCGGGAATCTCACACACACACTGGAGGAAACATTAGGAAAACTGCTGGAATGCGACCAGGCTGAAAACAAAGGGGGTTAAGTGGGAAACAGGAACAGGAAACTAATCAGGTAACAGGTGTGTAGTGGTGAAGGGACCAGGAACTGGAATCATTCAAAAGCACAACAGGATGTTACACACGTTTAAATGTACACAAATCAAAATTTTAATATAAACAAAGTAAATAACCGTTTGTAATGTTTTGGTTCATCCTCAAACTCAAACAACAACTGGCAAAAAAAAAGTTAGCTAAAGTTGCTTGAGCGACTGAGAGATGTTTAAATGAAGGTAATAATATGTCGCTAACACGTTCCCCCTCTCCTTTGTGCAATAATGTCCCTCTTTAATCTTTTGTTACAGGTCACACAAAGATAGGCTACGCACTTTATTACTATTCCTACAGCTCATGGTCAGGCAGAGCCATTTATATGGAGGACTTGTATGTGATGCCAGAGTTCAGAGGTTTGTGATAACGTGCCGAGGAAAATAAAATTTATGTGACAGTATCATGCGTGGGAGATTTGTAGATAATGATAACGCGTGTTCTCTTTCAGGGAAGAGACTCGGTAAAGCACTAATGAGCGAGGTAGCACAGGTGAGTAAAAGGTGAAATATGACAAAAAAACAAAACAAAAGTAGTGTACTTATGTTTGTCTGTTCATCTTTGCCTGTAAGCTGGGTCTGGCTGCTGGCTGCAACAAGCTCAATTTCACTGTGCTGGACTGGAACAAATCATCTCTGGACTTTTACCTCAGCCAAGGCTGCTTTGATGTTACGGCTAAAATGGGCTACCACTATATGTGCTGCGAAGGGGAGGCACTGAAGCACCTGGCCCAACCCAAACAGCCTGACCCATGACCTCTTGACCTTTGTGGTCATTATGTAAATTTCAGAAAGGCTTTTCTATTAAAATTAGAAACATGAAGTAAAAAAAAAACATCATGATAATCTTTTTTGTATGCATGGCAAAAAACAGGTGTGTGTTCTATAATGTGAATTTTTGGTATCTGTCCCTTTAAATTTACAATTAACTATGGCACCAGATGAGGGGCACTATAAAGCTGTGCAATGCAAACGTTGGCATCCACTGTTTTCTTCATTTTAAGCTATGCACACAGACAGCTCTGAGGCTAATGGAAGTGTGCAGTAAAGGAATCAGTGGCCTTCAACCTAAAGCCCTGTCTTCATCCTGCCAAATGGCAAACACTCAGAGCTGGTTTCAAACAAGTGGATCAAGCTCGGAATCAGGCAAAAATGAAATTCCATCTGGTGGAATTTGAAAAATTAAAGAAAATCTTTTGAAAACCTGTCCAGCAAAAATGTAAGTGGCACAATCCCGGTCTACTCCTCTGTTTTGAATCCAGTGTATTCGTTTTTTTTGTTGAGAAAAGGACTTTTTGTCTCATTTCCAGTAATTTAATGAAAACACTCTGCGTTATGAGGTATATTTAGCTTGTTTTCTTTCACTCTAAACAAGTAAAAACCACTGACCCCCCCTTTGCAGCTTTGGCAATTTGCATTTATTTTCATACTTTGTTTATAAAATTATAGAGTAAAGAATGTGCAGTTGTGTTTCTTTTTTTTCCACCACGGGGACAATGTGGTGTAAAATAACCCTGTGTGTTTGTGCAAAATCGACACAAATCCTGACTGTGGAAAAGCTCATTGACTGTGTTGTTCATGCTGTAACAGAGTGCAGGGCCCAAAAATCAATACAGAGTCCAAGGGACGATGAGGAGATATTTATATATCCGCCCTTGTCTGCAGCTTCCCACCAGAGAGCCAGACCCAGAGCTGTAAATTATAAGACATGTAGCTCCGTTTCCCAACTGCATTCAACAAGCTGTTCCAGAATCAAATCAAAGTTCAACTCAATTCCTGATGAATCCTCCGAGATTTTCTCAATAAATCAAAACGGCTTTAATGAGCAACTTTGAATTGACAAAAAAAAAGAGACGTTGGAATGTTTGAGCTGTTTGTTCTGATTTTATTGTGTCACTACAATGTTCAACAGTTGGAAGGAGCAGACAACTTAATCATGTTGATGTATTGGCCTCATTTGTTGTTTTTTTTAAAACATTGATGCTGTTTAGTTGTGTGTTGAACTCAATGTGCCATTCATGCTAGTATTAATCATAGTGTAACCGGTGTTACTGTGTTTTCAAATGTAAGATGCAGTAATTAGTGTTTTACTGCCTTCAGAGGGACATGTTTCAACGTGTTCCTCCGTCTGACACTGTCTCTGAAATAGCAGCACTGAAGTAGCCTCCAGAGCTAAGTGTCTTCTACCTCTACCAGGAAGATTGATGCATGAGAAAAATACAAAGCCATATTAGAACTAGCCCAGAATCTAAACGTTGTTTTTTATGAAACATCAGTCCTACTGTCATCAATTCTTAAAGACATACTGACTGTTTTGTATTTAATGCTGACACAACCATTCAGACTGTTGTCAAATAAAGCCATGTGTTGTGTGAACATAAACAGCAGCTGTCTGGTTGAATTATTGCAAAACTACTGTTCCCTATGCCCAAGCTGAATAGACGTAAACACAAATATCTACCTGTGCTGTTAAAAGATGAAATAATTGTACAGAAAATGCAGGATTCAATTAAAAATAAGGTCACATCGCAACTGCTTGCCATTTTCTCAGGGTGATATAGAAATATGCGCCTACACACGTAAGATGCAGAACATGTTTCTGCTTCCGGCTGTTTCTCGGATCAACAGTAGGTGGTGATAACACGTCATTAAAACCGCAGCAATAAGCCAAGACAGGCAGGCCAGTGTGCTAGCAGGCAAACATGGGTATGGACCTGATCCAGAGTCTCAGATTCTTCCACAAATTAGTTTAGTGGATGTTTCTAAGGCCTCGAGGAGTCGCATACTTTGCATTCTGCTGACATAACAAATTTATTATTTTCAATTAAATTAAATCGGAGGAGAAAGGGAATGCATCTAATCTCATGTTAACCCCTGCTTTGATTTGACTCTGTGTGTGTGTGCGTGCGTGTGTGTGCGTGCGTGTGTGTGTGTGTGTGTGTTGCTTTTTAATAAAGGAGAATAAAGTTTGATTTATGATGATGATTGTTATTATTGTTGGTTTTGTTATTTCCCCACAGTGTTTGGAGTTCTCCATGTCTGGACCACCGGTGGAGACACGTCCATCACTTTCCTGCAGAGCACTGCTGCTGCCTTCACCTGTGCACTACCGCCACCACGTGGTGACTGATACCTGCGTGAATGGCACGGAATATATTTCAAGCCATACGCGAGTTGATGAAAGTGGAGCGAGACGCAGGGGAAGCGCGCGCCTCGCAGCGCGTCTTCTCCCTCTCCGGTTCATTCTTGTGGCTATGCACGCGTGTGTGAGCGCGCGCGCGTCGGCGTCCTCAGCCCCGCACGGTCTCGCTAATAGAGTGACCCCCCAGCGCGCTGGTTAAAGGGAAGAGAGGAGCGCTGAGTCAGCGGATCGCAGCGGGAGAAGGGAGAAGGATGCAACAGTTGTCGGGGCGCGCGGCGAGCTGCGGAGGTCTGGTCTGTGGAGAGGTGCTCACGCGCCGCAGGATGGAGGAAGGACCGGATGTTTTGCTGCTCTGAAAACCTCTTCTTCATCAGTCCGACCCAGCTGAAATCAAAGGTCTCACCCCCCCCTCACCCCCCCACTTACACACACACACACGCACACTTACCCCCCACCCCCCTCCTCCTCCTCCTCTGAGAGCAGCTGAGTGAGTTTATAGCTTATATCCACTTGCGCGTCTTTCTCGCCACTATGGACACGGGGACGCGTTTGGAGCGACTGCACGCGCTGCTGGCATGGAGCTGAAGTGCGGGTTCCGGGCGGTCTGCGGCGGTGAGTAGCAGCAGCGGCAGCGGCAGCGCAGTCTGCACCAACATGCATCGGATTCTGCAGAGGAGGCGAGTGCGCAAGCTGCGGGTCGTGTGGGCTTCTCTGGCCCTGCTGGCGCTGTCTCTGGCCGCGTGCAGCGCGCTCTTCACGGCGTGGACCTGGCGGCAGACGCGTGACCTGTCTCAGTCCTTCCAGATCCTGCAGGACCGATTGGAGCAGGTCTGTATCACACTTCACACCCCCACCCCCAACGCACACACACATACACACACACACGCACATACAACCCCCCCTGTCTGAATCGCAGGCACGTTTCTATATTAACTGGCCCCAGAACTTTTACGGTCCATCAAGTGTTTGTTATGTAACCTCTTCTTCTGTGGCTGCGGTTACGGGAATCTTCGTGGGGGGTATATGGAAAAATGCAGGTCCGCACTTCAACACCCCCCCCCCCCCCCCGGTCCGCACTTCAACCCCCCCCCCCCCCCCCAACTACACACACACACACACACACACTCACTCTACTATTGTGTTGCACCATTTCTTTTCTTGGCACTTTTATTGCAAACCAATAGGCGCAGTCAAGTTGTTGCGGAGTTACTGCTTACTTTGCGCGCCCCTCTCTCCCCCCCCTCTCACCCCCCCTCCCTCCCCGGTGTTTAATGAGTTGTGCTCCAGTTTTATCTCACTTTACTGGAAAGCTTCAAGTACTTGGCATGTGGGCGCTTTGTACCTGACAGTCTGCACTGAGGGCTGAAGTCGGATGATGAACTTGTGGCAAGTGGAGAGCAACATGCAAAAGCTCCTCTGATGCAGAGGTCAGGAGCTGAGGACCATTTGCAGGAATTGGCCTGTGCTGTCTGTGCTGTCTGTGCTGTCTGTGCCGTCTGTGCACTTGCAGCGAGTGTTGGGCTCCAGCACCAGGTTGCATCACGAGGCAAATTATTTCCCAAAGCAGCCAAGAGGAGCTGATGGAAATTCTTCTGGTTTCGAGTTCAGCCCCTCTCGCCCCCCCCTCTCACCCCCCCTCCCTCCCCGGTGTTTAATGAGTTGTGCTCCAGTTTTATCTCACTTTACTGGAAAGCTTCAAGTGCTTGGCATGTGGGCGCTTTGTACCTGACAGTCTGCACTGAGGGCTGAAGTTGGATGATGAACTTGTGGCAAGTGGAGAGCAACATGCAAAAGCTCCTCTGATGCAGAGTTCAGGAGCTGAGGACCATTTGCAGGAATGGGCCTGTGCCGTCTGTGCCGTCTGTGCCGTCTGTGCCGTCTGTGCCGTCTGTGCCGTCTGTGCCGTCTGTGCCGTCTGTGCCGTCTGTGCCGTCTGTGCCGTCTGTGCACTTGCAGCGAGTGTTGGGCTCCGGCACCAGGTTGCATCACGAGGCAAATTATTTCCCAAAGCAGCCAAGAGGAGCTGATGGAAATTCTTCTGGTTTCGAGTTCAGAGTGCTACAAAACCAGGTTGCACTGGATTTGAGATCAGGGGACAGCAGATTGGCTGTGTATCATGTTGACAGACACGCACATACACACACACATGCAGAGAGAGCCCCCCCCCTTCACCGACTCACATATACAAACACCCCAAAACTGGACACGTGGAGTGTTGATGCTGGAGTCTTTCCCAGGGGGCCCCGTTCCGTCCATTTGACCGTTGGCCAGCTCCTGATGAGAGCCAGCGAGCGAGCGTCTGGAGAGCGGCGAGCAGCTCGCTGCCGACATTTCCACAGTAGCAGTAAATTTAAAACACACTTTCCCCCGAGCCACTTCTCCTCTTACTCCATATAGGCCTCGCCTCGGTTATTCAGCGGAGACGCAGCCAAGAGCCCGAGACGCCGCTGCTCTGACAAAACTCATTTCTTAATGAAAAAAGGGAGTCGAGACACGCGAGGAATGCTAAGCGCTGAAAACACGCGTTAGGTGTCGCAACCGGCCGTGGAGGAAGTGGAAGGCCTATTGTGAAGTTGCATGGCAGCGGGGGCAGAATAATGGAAAAGATGAGCCTGTTTATGTGGCTGGCCCCGGCTGGAGGAGGGCCGCGCGCCGGGGCCCGTGCCAGAAAACCGTCATAACAAACCCGTTGGACCTTTGTTAATAGCGTGTTATTTTCTCTCTCTTTCAACAGGTGAACACACAGAGGAAGGCCATCGTGCAGCTCATTCTGGAGAAGCGAGAGCTGCTGGTGGGGCAGCGAGTGAAGAGAGACGGTACTGCAAATCAAAACCTCTTCCACATTGCAGCTTTGTGGCCCTCAGCCGTCCAAATCGCCACAGACACAATATACTTACCAACTGCACTCTGTTGTTTTTTTGGGAAGAACATTTAACACAAACGCTGGCCAACCTCGGCCCACATGCCACTATGGTCGGGGCCCGGCGGGCCGCAGGCAGTACCCGCTGCTAAAAGTTGACACAGGAAAAAGTAGGCAGCTGGATGAGTGTTCCAGAAATTACAGGTCTGACCAGAACGGCCTCGGAGCCCAGAAAACCAGCTGGCGCGAGAGCGGGGCCTTGTTGCACGCTTTTGGGCAATGAAATGGACTTTCTTTTTTTCCCTCCCCCCTCGAACACACGACTGACACGGCTATGATTTGTTGTGAAAGCGGTGATATTTGATGACCTATCATTGCTGTATTTATAGCCCCGGCTTGCGTCACCATCACGGGACTGCGTGATTGTTCACATTTTGTCCAAGAGTGAACCCTGAGGGCTGCGTTGTGCTGGATGTCAGCGGAGGGATGAATATCCAGATTCGACAACAGGATTCGTTTAGGGAACGTCGCGTCGCGCCAAAATAGCTACATTAACGTCCCGCGCGTTCACTTTTTTGTTTTGTTTTTTTGCTTCAGTGAACGATTTCTGTTGTTGTCCTCCAAAACGCATTAAACAGCGTCCGGAAATTCATGGCTATCAATAGACAAAAAAAAAGAAAAAGAAAAAGAAAAAGTCCAAACTGCTTTTTCCAGTTTCCAGCATTTCAGTCAGTTATGTTCCTCTGCTGGTGACTGACAGCTGAAGTCAGGAAAACCCGGCCGTCCTCAGGGCTTTACGCTCGCCCACAGCAAATCCACCATCTACAGGGTCACCCACCTGTGAGCTGATTTTAGCAGGGTCTTAATATTCCCATATATACAGGACGGCGGGGGCCCATGTGAAACAAAAAGTATGTATTTCACAGTTCATACAGTGCTCATGTCATATCGGCGTTTTAAATAACTCCCCATAGGCAAAAGATTGCAAAAGCTAAACGGCGAGTAACAAGAGCAGGCGTTGATCAGATCCGGACTTTTCGTCTTGGGTTTTATTGATTGTATTTATTTGAGCAGGGGTCACAGCTGTTGCTTCACCCTCAATCAGCTCTTTAAGGTCTGGGAGAAGCCAAAGACCTTTCAAGTCTCTGTCCGACACTCCATTTGTCTTAGTTAGCGTTTTCTCCGTGGATACGTTTCATACTCTCGCACTCTGTCCGTCCTGTCTCTTTTCCTCTGACCCGCTGCCACCGCCCCCCCCCTGCATTTGATATTTTCTTGATGACTTTGACCAGCTGGCACTCAGATTAGCCCTGACAGGGGGAAAAAAAAATAAAAAAATAAAAGCGGCACACGCTTCTGACTGAAAATAACAGTGTGAGGAAATCTATCGAAGCACGTGAAAGGAAATCCTTTGACCATCTGTTAGCCGCATTAAAAACCAACCTAAACGGCCGCAAAATTAACACACGGTGTTATTAGACAGATACAGATGGGAATGATTGTATTATCAAAAAAAAAAAAGAAAAGAAAAAAAAAGCCACAGACGTTATTTTCTTTGCCATTCAAACTCATATTCTGTCTGTCTCTGCCTTCTGAAGGGGGGGCGTTTCGAGGGAGGAATGGAAATGGAAAGAAAGCGGCGTCTCATTTCGAGAGTAAGTGGCTTGGCAGATCCCTTATGGCCGTCTCATGTAGCATCTGCTGAAGTGGTTTCAATCATATAGGCCTATACGATTGCACTCGTAAAATCTTAATTGACTCCCCCCCCCTCTCTCTCTTTTTCAATGTCTCTTTTACTTTCCTCCAGTAACCAAAGTCTCCTCTCAGCAAGGTAAGAGTCATAAAAATGAAGGATGGAGGATAATCTGTGAACCTGTCACATATGAGATTAATGACCCTGAATGTGTGTGTGTGTGTGTGTGTGTGTGTGTGTGTGTGTGTGTGTGTCAGTGGGAGATGGTGGCGTGATAAAGGGCTGGGAAGAGAGGACGCTGAATATGAGTAAAGCGGTGAGGTATAACAAGGAGCTAGGTACCTTCACGGTGGAGAAAGCGGGCGTCTACTTCCTGTTCTGCCAGGTGAGTTTTGTTCTGGGAGTTGTAGTTTGTTGTTATCATTATTCTCATTACTATTATTATTATTATTATTATTAAGTGTTGTTTTGCAAATGAATGAATTAGCGCACAATTGAGCATTTTTCCGCATCTTAAGAGTTCAGGAGTTGGTAGAAACTCAAAAACAGAGCTCGTCATAGAGTGGACTATTAGACGTATCAGAGTAATATTAATTAATATTCAATTTAAATCATATGCAAGTTGAATTGTCGTTTTCGCACATATATTTTCTGAACATGAGACAAAAGTTGGGGTTTGGATACAGTTATCAGGCGAGGATCCAGGTTTGTATGTGTTGTTAAAGTAATTTCTATGGCCAAAAAAAAAAACTTCCAAAGTGTAGGAAATCAGGAAGAGGCATTTTGTTTTCCATATTCCCTGAGGTGACGTGATGAAAAAAACACAGATGTCCGTCATATTTTCAGCTCGGCTAAATCAACTCAGTCAATAAAAGCATAGAGTATTGGAATGCGGGTTTTTGGTCGGCTGAATATCAGTTTATGGATCTGACGGAGGGCTGGAGAAAACACAGCCAAAAAGATATAAACAAAAATATTCCGATCGCAGGACCTTGGAATCTGCTGCTGAGGTTTCTCTCCTCATACGTTTATTCTTCTGGTACGATGGAGAAGGGCTTTGGGGTGATCCTTCTCCATTTGTCTCCTCAGGTGTTGTTCAATGAGCAGCAGACTCCGTACGTGAAGCTGGATGTGGTGACCACTGGCCAGAGGCCCCAGAAGCTGCAGTGCATAGAGGGCTATGCGACGACCCCCTCCGCCGGGCCGCACTCCTTCCACTTTGTGAAGTCCTGCCAGGTGTCCGGCCTCCTACGACTGGATCGAGGCACGGAGCTGCAGGCCATCACAGGCTCATCCTTCAGACTCCACACTGTGGGCAGCCCCTCGGCCTCACCTCATGTCTTTAGCATCTTCAAAGTCAACTGAAGCTCGGCGCTCGTCCGATGTGGGTAGGAAACGCGTACGAATACCGAAACTCATCTGCGTACAACAGAACATGCTATTGTATGGATGAGATCCTCTTTTCCTCTGTGGTAGAACAGTCTTAATCATGAGGGCATCACGCCCTGCTCCGGCCTCCTCTCGCAGGCGAACATTTCAAAGACCAGCCTGACATTTGTGGAAGTTGTTGTGGAAATTTGGTCTGGTCGGTGGTGCTGTCTTGGACGGCGAAGCACAGACTTTGGATTAAACCCAAGACCCAAACTGGACAAAAGGGCTCAGTGAGCGTCTGCCGGCAGAAACACACGTGATGGAAGCTGTTCTGTACAAAAAGGGCTCGCCATAAAAAGAGAAAAATACTTGGATGTTCTTCTTAGCCTTCCTATCATGTAATAAATTGTGCTTACACTGTCTTTATAAGACTTGACAGTAAAACTGTGCATGCACCTTTCACTTTTATATCACCGTTTGCCTCAAGAAGCTGAGAGCACATCATGCAAGCATCAGATCTCAACACTATAACAGCCTGCAAGAGTTGTCATTGGTATTTTAGTACAGTACGGCGTCTCGATATGAGCGAGTGTGTGTTTGTGCGTCTGTGTTCATGAATCAGTCAGTTCCTGTTTATACTGATTTTATGCTCATTACTTTTTAATGTCACGTTTCAGTTTGAAATGGCTGAAATTGTTGTATATACTACACGCACGTTTTACATGTGTGTATTTCTACTTGGACGCTGGCAAAGAAGGCGGAGCGGTTTAAATAACATGGATGTGAATTTGTGCTCTTTTATAAGGTCAACTTTGATTGTATTTTTTTATACCTTGTACACTTGGCTTTACTTTTGTTAAAGTATGTGCGACTTATAGAAGCGTACGACTCTAAATATAACTTTGTCTTTCTTTGTCCCGTTCATGATCAATCATCTGATAATGGTTCAATACTAAGCCTTTAACACTATCAAGAAGAAATGATGAAATAATTTTTAGGAGGAAAACAATCAAAACTATAATTTGTCCAATTACCATATAAATAAAAGATGAATGATATTTTAAATCAGTCTTAGCTGTTGGCTACATTGTTTAGTTAAAATTGAGAATGCTTAGAATGCTAACACGCTAAGCTAAACATTGTTGACAATATTTTAATAATATATTGTAAACATCATAATTTTGACATTGTCACTACGAGGGATGTAAGCATTTAGTATCACTGTGACTAAGTACGCATATTTAGCCACTCTCGCTGCTAGCCTCTTTTAAATGTTAATATCACACAGCAAAGAGACCAATATAATAAAGATTAGCGCATTTATTACAGTGCTATCTTACCACATAAATGTTTATTTTCAATCAGCACTTGGTTTGTGCAGCCTGAATTGTATGTTTGGAGCAAACAAGAAAATGTTAGCATGCTAAAAAACATTGTCGCTGTTGCTGTGTACCTGTTTGGATGGTAGCATGCTAACGCGCATTTAGAGAGCAGCTAGCATGTTTGTTTTTTCCTATTGTGCCTTGATATTTTTATTGAAACTTATCATTATCTAGAAATAACAAGTTTGTCCTGACACCAAATCAGTTGTATGACACCAAAACAAACAACTCCTAAAAATAGGAAGTGGTGTAACGAGTTAAGTCTAAAATATCAAAATCCAAACATTTATGTTTCCATTTAAAATCTGTCAGTGTTTTTTATCGTTCAACGTTTTTTTCTATTTTTTAAGAATATTCTCAGTCACGTTGTTAGACAATCACGTTTTCAATTTCTTTTTAAAACTCTTTTAATGTTCTTAAATTCTTTAAATGTGAATTCAGCTCCTTCCATTTGGTTTTTATGCTGCTCTCTTTAATGTTTCCTGCTCCAGTGCAAACAGTGAGTATTCCTAGCAGCGGCTTTCAGCGCTCCCACTCTTGTTTATAAGTAATTTTGTGGACGGGCCACATTGGTTTCTGCTCAGCACTCCACTGCAGAATGTCGTCTTTTCAATTGGTGCCAAAGAGTCATGTTTTCAAATGGAAAGAAAGTGTAGACACATATCCTGTTTGATTTCCTCATCGTTTTCCTCTTCCCCATGTGTCTCCCCCGCTTCACCCCCACCTCTATGTCCACATGCACCTCATATTTCCCTGTCAGCACTGATCAAACTGCGCACACACACACACACACACACACGCACGCACACAAACACGCCCCACCAGCAGCCGTCTAAATTTTCACTTCCTGAATCTGAACCTGAACCGCATTGCTAAAACTCTTCTGAGGGAAAACATGCCTCGTCCCTCCCTCGTCTCCCCCGCACACTTCCCTGCGCCGATTCCTTTTTTTCTAAATGTCAAAGTTTATTACCACCTCGGAAAATCTTGTGAATTCTTTGTCCGCAAAATGATGATGTATGCCATGCCTGCCCTGGACATTTACTTTTTATTATCCAGTCTCAACTCACTCATCATAAATGTTGAATAAACTTTTTTTGTTGTTGTTTTTGAAACGTTACACTTTAAATTCGTTTAAATTATGTGTCTTAAAAAAAAATAAGGGTAAGCAGAAAAAAATGAATGTTATTAGTTATGACAATGTGACAAAATGCCTGTCTGGTTTCGACTGGATGGGAATTAAAAGTGCACTAATCATTGTTATTGCTTGAATGGAAACTTAGAATTGGCTGTAATGTATATTTATATAATAACAATGTCTCAAACGTCAACATTGGAACATGTGAAAGGGGTCATGTGTGCTGTAACTCAACTCCAACACATAGTTTGTTGCATCCTACGCGGGTTCAAATCAATCAACGTCACTTTAAAATGATATAAGGTCCAATAGACGCTTATGCAATGTACGTCATCAGTTAAAAAAAACATACCCTAATTATTAAGCAAACTGAGAAGTTACTGTGATGTTGCTATTCAATCACATGATCAAGCCATTATAATGTGATTTAATAAGCTTCACTTCCTGAATCTCTGCCACACATAGGTCTACTGTTTATTTGTTATTGTTACTATATATATTAAACAGTAACTGTGTATTTCACTTTTCTAAATAATCAGATATACATTTCTATATGTGTATATAACCAGAATCACATACACTCACTCACTCACGCGCCTACAACATGAATGTAAAGGTGATGTCCAGTTCAGGTGAGCTCAGTATTTTACCTGTAACGAGCCCGTGTCAGTGTGAGCTTAACGGGAGACGACATCATCGTCATCGTCAGTGTCTTTATGACTGTGAATCAGAAAGCAGAAGTAACAGTAAATTGAGATTAGTCAGTTCTGAATAACAGCGCCGCGTTACGTCTCACCTTTAGTCATCATGAATCATTACCCAGCTGCTCCTCATGGTCGTTGTCATTGTGTGGCCAAAAAAAAAATGTCATTGTGTCATCGTCACGGCCTCCCACATCCAGATCTCCCAGCGTCCACACAGCCTGCGAAGTCATCGCCCTGTGACCCCGAGATCTACATTGCTAGCATGGCTAAAAGAATAGTATGTCAATGTGTGTGAAATACACACAGCCACATTTTTTTTTATAATTTCATTCAATTTTATTAAAAACAAAAAAAAGAAAGAAAAAAAAGGAGATCCATCATCATTGACATGGTTTCACTGCCACTCATCATTTGATCGGCACCATTACATACACAGTTACACAAAATACCCCGAAATTAACACAAAAATCTGGAAAGGGGGCAAAGTAAAAGTGTACAAAAAAAAGAAAGAAAGAACTAAGTGCTTGATTTTGATGCAACGTTTTAGTTCAGGGGTTGCAAAAGCTTGGTGTGAAACAAAAAACTGGAACTGAGCTCTGAAAAGGTCAGAGTGAAATGACCCGGCTTTAAAAGGATAAATGAACTCCAATCTACCTTATTTTGAAATTTCTGAATTAAAGCAGACTTTGACGAGGATTTACAGAATGGCATTAGGTTATTTGTATTCATTTTAATGACTTTACAATTGTTCAGCTATGTTTATTAAGGCGCTTTTAAATGATGCGGTATATAAAATGGATTTCCAGCCTCGGATTCTTTATAATAACCTCTGTACTGGGATTAGATAAATTTACTTTTTGCTCACTGAAGCATTTAGGGTTACATATGGCCTATTATCTATGTATGTATATGTCATTTGCAAGCCCCAAACCTAAAATGGAAGCAAGAAAAATGAGTTCTCTTGTAATATACGCATCTACGTCTGAAGTTTGCTAAACTTCTTCGTTTCCATCCTCTGGTAATTACAGGACAAAGAAGTGCACTGAATGCCGCGCGTACTGTATTGTTTTCCATAGTTTGTACGAAAGAAATGTCTCTTTTGGTAGAAGCTCTTCCTCGGATAGCAACAGCGAGAACAACAGCAACGTCAACGACAACAATACGAGAGTAAAAACACAGGAGAACACGAATGAGCAGTTTAAATATGCAAAGTATATCAGGATTTAGTGGAAAGGAACAGAAACTTGGAAAAGAATGGAGAGAAAAACAAGACAGGAAAAGTTATTGAGAGAGGGAGAAGTGTTGATAGATCTTAATAACACTGGCTTGTTTATGAAAGGTTATTAACATTCATGTGTGGGGGTGGGGGGGTGGGCGGTGGGGGGGAGTTCTTAAAAATAGCGTTGTCGGGCCTTTTCTGGAACAAAACCCCCAAAATACCTCGAAGCTCTGTACATAAACTCGATTCAGCGGGATGGGACGTCGGCAAATACTTTATGTGGTCGAGCGAGTCCTGAATATAGTTATTGTTATCATCATACCTCGCGGCGTGTGTTTTATCCAAACATGTACCATTGGAGAAAAAAAAAAAAACAGCAAAACATAACACAGGCCAAAAATAATAATAAAAATAATAATAAAAAAAAAACCAAACCACGCTGGAGCTGTGCTTGGAGCTGCTCGCACTGAGAACCCAGAGTTTCGGAGACAGTATTGAAACTACTGTAGGCACAGCTTGATACCGTATTTTTTTTTGTGTGTGTGTTTTGTTTTTTCTTCCTTTCCACGAGACAGCGTTATTGTGATTAGAGCATGCTTCAGGGGGATGGAGTGTGGTGGTGGCAGAAATGTTTTTAGTTTCACATGCAGCTTCCTGTCGGGAGTTTAAGGGAGGAGGAGGGAGGTTACACGGTCTATTGAGAGAACTAAAGGGGTCGGGATTGAGGTGCGTTTTATGCTTTTGTGTGCGTGTGCGTGTGCGTGTGTGGAGGTGAGGTTAGAAGCATCCCTAGAGGAGGAGGTGGAGGAGGGTGGGGGGGACGCCTGTGTGAGGAGGCCATTTATGAGGAGTATAATGGTTTGAGGCAGACAAAAAGGTCACAAGAAGTTATGAGACAATATGGACAGTATGTATTTTAGTTGTGTGTGTGTGTGTGTGTCCTTGAACAGTAAGTGCACATGTGCCTGTTGTTTACCGTGCATGTGTGTGGCTGTAGTTTGTCGGGGGGGGGGGGGGGGGCGGTACCAGGGGGGAGGGGAAG